>SSNU01000157.1:416100-494321 GCA_012064415.1 Gyrodactylus bullatarudis
TAAAAAACTAATTCGAAAAAGTGTATACTTAAATATGACGATTGAAAAATTAATGAAAAATAGTAAATTTTTATTTAATGAATTCTGTTAGAATTTACTACGAATTGATCTATATGAATATGTAGATAATTTAGCACTCTTTCGAATGACATCCCACGTCTCAAGATCATTTAAAATTAAAACAAGAAGACAGGTTCTATAGGTGTATACTTATTCTTGACTACCACTATATTTAATTATTTATTATATTTTAATCTGAAAATGTCTCCAAATTTTTTTGCTCAAGTATTCTAAATCCAAAAGAGTGTGACTTTATTAATACAATAGTGTAATTGATTCATGAAAGATTGAAGATTTGTTGAAACACGTATATTTTGAAGTTTTCGAATTCTAGAAAACTAACCCCTGCTGAAAATTGAAATAACAAATCGAAATTCTAAATAAAAGCTTAATTATTTAAAAAAATATTTAAAGTGTATTTCAAGAATTTTTCGATGATATCCGATTGTACAGATTTGAACAAAATTTTCGCCTACTGTACAAAAGAAAAAATTCATGATAATTTTTTTTAAGTAATAGTATTTTCAAATTTTATAAATGCTATAAAATTATGAAATTTTCTTTTCAATCAGAAGTAAAAAATCAAATTTTAAAATTATTAATGAAAACTTATCGAGTAGAGATATTCAACGGCTGAGTATCATCAGTAAAAATTACCAGAGCAATCCCTGCTTATTTGTACTTACATTATAAAGCTAATCTAATTTATCGAAAGCCTACTATAAATAGCTTTGAAATTTAGGAATATAAATTTCAGATTAGGCTTTCCATTAACACCAAGTTTAATAATCTTACTCTTTTACCAATTTTCTTGTCTTTAAGACTGTGAAAAGAGAGTAAAATCTTATTTTTTTCATAGGAAAACGTTTTTCAATGCATTATTTATTATTGGAATCAAAGAAATTGCATCTATGATGCAAGATAGATTTTCTTCCTGTAAAATCTGTTCATATGCATATAGATCATCACTCAACCACCACTTTTCGTTAATCTCTCGTTATTTAATGTATTTTAGTAGGAATAGAACATGAACAGACCAAAAACTATACCAATGATACGCAGTTTCTTGAACAATGGTGACCAATGAGTTTCGCAACCGACTGTAAGTTCGAGTTGATTTGGCTACAACATATTCTAAAATGCTCCCATATGAGTTCTTGATGAGGATACTGATTTTGGTTTGAAAAGTCTCGTTTAGAGCTAAACATTGTTTTCCAAGCACTAATAATTTCTTGTCATGGAGTTTATGTCTAATACATCATGCATGCTTCCTTTACAATTAGCTTCTGAGTAGCATAATAAATTTCTTGAGAAACTATTGATGCGAACAGCCAAGATTTTGTCAATTTTTGTAATTTCTTTGTTCTTTGAACAAATTTTTCAAAAACAGTGTATCTGAAATTACTCTCCAGCTTGATTATTAGTTCATAAATGCTGGTAGACATGATCTTAATTTATTGCATTGAGTAGGTGTAGATACATGATCTATCAAGGCTGTTATTGGCACGTTGGCTCCTAGTAACATCATCAATCAAAGCGTTTATCCCTAAAATGAAATAGTTTCTTCATCTAAAAGTATAATTTAGTTATTTTATTGTATTCTTTCCGATCCGTCCTTTCATTTCTTTATCTACACTATTTCAATTTTGATAGCTACAGATCAGGCACGCTCTGAAACGAGCAATTGCTTGAGCCGAAAAACTTGCCTTGCTGAGGAACGTTCAGGTTTATTCATCCGGGGGACGGCCACATTCTTTGGTAGTTCATACAATGAGGACATGTCGGCAACTGGGTTTCCACGTGGCAAGCGCCATAATTCTCTTGACCTAATCATTTAATCACTCCCTGAGAAATTCTCAGTGAGAATGCAGTGCGCCGAGATACTAAAAGCATAGGGGGTTCTGGTGCAATAGTGGGATACCACTTGTGGTGTCACTTATTTCCCTAAACTTCAATGATCTGAGAGGCGGAATACCTTGCTAGGAGCACCAAATATCATCATATTACAATACGAGTCGACTTAACGGTTTAAAATTGATCTCAGTCCCAAAATTTGCCAAGAACCCATATCGCTTGTTAATCGCCACGTTAAATTAAACTTTGGTAGAAACTCTGGATCAAAAAATTGCCATTGATCGATAACGTCTAAGCTAAACATACTTGCAAATTTGTATGAACGACAAATCATAAGAAATTATACTTTAGGTCCTTAAATGTAACTTATTCAAAATAATCTTAAATACTGAACATTTTCTACAGGTGTGGCTAGACTATTTAAAGTTATTTCATTTTAAATTAGAATATTTTTCTGTGTTATTTTTCCTGCCTTAACTTTTGCATTAAGGCAGATGTCATTTAAGAAATGGGTCATCTGATATGTGAAGATAAAATACGCATTTTTCATCTTTATTTAGCGAACTAGAATTCTGAAAAAATGAATGAATTAACATTTCATAAATTTTACTTCATTGTACACTAAGCGATAAATAAATTATTCCAATAATCATCAAGATTATTCTTATTGGATGAATATGCCATTTTCACAAATATCTTTTTGAGCGCAAGTATGTTTATTCATTTCTATTTCAGCCATTTTGTAAATCCTCCTAACCACTTTGGCTGCTCTTCCCTAAAGAGGGGAAGAGGATGATGTTTGAAGACATTTCTTTCCTGTCAAAAGCCTGTTTCATTCATTTCTATAAGACTACAAATCTTTCTATTCTTCTTGTAAATTTAGACTCCATTTTATATTAACAAATATTCAATAAAACTGGTGATGATTTAAAAAAACTGTTAAGATGTTTTATTCTAAATTTTCACTTTATTTAAGATTTTTGTATTTTTCTTTGTTTTTCTCTTGACCCTCTAGATGATGATCAAGTGTGATAATCGTTGCAAATTTAGAAAAGAAGAACTTTATTTGTTATTCAAATTGGCATAATAGCCTATCTTGCAATAATAACTTGTTAATCTTGGAACCTAAGTTAGTTTATTATCGTTGATTTTAAGATTACCAGATAGTTTCAACTTTTAAGAGTCTTGAGTTAAGACTATCAAGAGTAACAAGATTAATCAGTAATTCAATCTACATATCATCCTTCCCTTCAAATAGAAGTGAGTAGTCTGTAAGTCTGCTTTCTGTTCCGTGATCCTCGTCTTATAGCTTGTTGTTTCTTCATGGCTTGCCCGGGCCTGCCCATTATCTCACCTATCTCACTCTCCACATTTCTTTCCAGCCGAGGCTCATTTGCCTCCTTGTCCTTGTTCACAGTTATCTCTGTTTTGGTAAGTTCAGCAATATGCACCAGTTTGCCGCGATCATCAATCATCGTGCTCTCCGAGTTTTGCTTGACTTCTCTAGGTTGAGACCATCCATTCTTCTCTTCATATATATATCAAGACATGAGTTGGCCTCTTTCTCATTCTCGGCCTGTAGGCAACGATGCCGTGACTGGGAGTTTTTCCTTTTGAATCCGGGTTGTTATTCCGGTCATTCATGAATTTGGCTACAGCCTTCTCAACGGTTCCTCCGTTCTTTTCTCTGAACATTCTCAGATCACGAATTGCACATTCAGTCGTACCATTCGACTGGTGATGTCCTGCCACCGTGTTTGTTAACGTTGTACCGCACTCCTCTAAGAACCGTCTCGTATACTCAGCTACAAAGTTAGTTCTGTTGTCCGCGACCATTGTATCCGGAGCTCCCTATACGCATGAAGACACTCTCCAGTACCTCAACCAGGTATTCAGCTTACATCTTGTGCAGTCTTTCAATATTGCAGTATTTTTAGAATGCGTCAATGAGAACCAACCACTTCTTGTCTTCAATGTTCGCTATGTCAGCATGCATCTTCTCCGCGGGCTTTTCGGAGTACTTCTCACAGAAAATTCCGTGGTGTTGGAACGCACGAATTAAACTCTGCAATTCTACCTTGTTCTTTGGTTCAGCAATGCTGCTCAGCTTCTCAATTCTGCCTTGATCTGACTGAATTTCCTTCTAATTAATCAGGAATTCCATAAAACTGATTTCCATTTTCTTGGCTTGCAGCTTCGGCTGATTAACAATAAACCTCAGTGGAAAACATAGTACCCTTTATGCGTTGATATGCAGGTTAGGTATTGAGAGTCCTCATGCAACTTTATCTGATGGTAAGCGTCCGACAGGTCTATTACTGAGAAGAATCTGAACCTCGCCACTTTAGTTAGCAGGCTCTCTAGCCTTGGTGTAGGGTAACCTTCAGGGTCGATGAATCGGTAGGACTGGAGGAAACCTCACAAGTCTTCTTATGTGTATATCGTATATGCTGGGTGTGTGCGCGAACTTCTACCCGTTTTTAAAACCATGTAAACAATAAAACAGTATTACAATCATTGTGATATCACGTAATCTTTAAAGTCTCATGGAATCTCTCAATTAAGTGCTAGAAAGTCAACCGATATATCAAATTGAAGCTCACGATCTCGTAAGTTTGATTAAACTAGTTTAAATTTTCATTGATCAAAAATAATGTATATAATTTAATTTACATTGAAGGCAATTAATCAAAGCATTTGCCTTCGATAATTGAGTTTTAAGTTTTAAATTATAAAAATTAACAAAAATTGCCAGTCTTTTAAGTAGTTTGCTGGGCTTAATACTGCATCTGGGTTTACCGACGAAGTTCTCGCCAGCTCTCTCAATAGTATTTGTACGAGCTCCAGTAAGAGGATCTTTGAAACATCGTTTATGATTCACTGTTAAGTGATTAAATATGCCTCGGTATGCTCTCCATTCATCGGTTATAACTAGAGCCTCAAAAATGCATATAAAGCATATTTTAAATTCGAGTGATACTTTTTAATCTAAGTACTCTGTGATATTTAAAACTGTTGTGAGGGAAAGGGTTAAAAAATTGTTAGTGCATATATGTGTCATATATTTTGTTTGGCGTCATATATTAAAAGAGCATATTTAATAGGGCATATTTCCCTTTTCTATGTGTATTTTATTGAATTGACCAATCAGGATCGTTCTTACTAAGACAATGACGTGAAACTTCATGATAGTCAGATTTCCCATGCCACCAAATGTATTTTCAATACATCTTGAAATTATAGATATTTTGATTAAATATTTTATTCGAAGAAAATTAATATTTTGAAAATAACTAACAAGTAGTATATTAATTGCTAGAAAATTTGATAGTCAAAATCGTTCTCTCAAAAATAGCTTACAAGTAGTATATGTTTTTATAAAGAAAATCAATAGAGCATATTTTATGCGCATATAAATGAATTTTTAGGTCATATTTCATATATATAACTTATAACAGTAGTCTCTGCTAAAGTTAAGATCAGTCCCCCCCCTGCTCTTAAATAGTTACTCAAAAGTAATCACTCAGACATTAAAATAATAAATATATGCATAAATTATTATGATTGACTCACTTCTTTACATTTTTGATCCATCTCTTCAATTCCAGGTCTCCACATGTGAAAAATGCTGAAAGCTTCATACATCTATTTATATTCCCACAAAATTCAAAAAATCCAATGTAAAAAACAAAATCTGTCTTCTTAATATGCATTGTTTGAATAAAACAATTCAAAACACAAGTTTTTTACAAATATTCAACATGACTCTAACATTGGATGACATAACTATTCATAATTTGGAGAAACTTTCATGCAATTTAATTGCACTAAACGTTGATGAACAAGGCAAATGCTTCATGACAACTGTTCCTGATCGTAAGAAGGACACACACCTCGCAATCATCAAGAAACGAATCTTACCTGGATCTATTATTATTTCTGATGAATTTAAGTCCTACAAATGTCTTCAAAATGAAGGCTACGAACATCATACAGTTTCTCACAAGTATGAGTTTGTCAGCGACAAGGGATATCATACACAGCGTATAGAAGCAATATGGGGAGCAGCAAAAAGATCCTGCTACAAAGTTAGAAATAAAAGAAAAGGATTGCTAGACTCATACCTAAACCAGTATCTATTCGAAAGAAAGAATAGAGAATCCATGTTCAGTGCGAGTATCTAAAAAATGGCAATTATATATCCCCTATGAATAAACTCTTATTATTCCAAGATTTCTGTTTTATTCACTAATTTATGAAAGGAAAGCCTTTTTAACGTAAAAATTTTATTGAGAATAAATGAGTTGATCAAAGATAGATTCTTCAAAACAATAACCATTTTAGTTTCTGGAGATTAAGAAATCTTGATTCTCCAGAACAGGAACGAGAGATCTGCTCGGCAATAAGACCAACTCTTTGGCATAAGCGAATGATACCAATGGTATTATTCATGTTTAGTGCACGAAAGTTTCTCCAAATTACGAATAGTTATGTCATCCAATGTTAGAGTCATGTTGAATATTTGTAAAAAACTTGTGTTTTGAATTGTTTTATTCAAACAATGCATATTAAGAAGACAGATTTTGTTTTTTACATTGGATTTTTTGAATTTTGTGGGAATATAAATAGATATATGAAGCTTTCAGCATTTTTCACATGTGGAGACCTGGAATTGAAGAGATGGATCAAAAATGTAAAGAAGTGAGTCAATCATAATAATTTATGCATATATTTATTATTTTAATGTCTGAGTGATTACTTTTGAGTAATAAACTATTAAAACTTGCTTGATTGAAATTTTCAACCCTTTCAAAAATATTGTTCGAGAAAATAGAATTGTTTTAATTATTCAGCAGAACTTACTATAGAATATGGAATTGAAATTGATCGGATTATCCACTTTCTTGAGAATACCTCTGCGCTTCCAGCTATCTAATACGTTATCAACCTTGTCTTGCAGTGCAAATGGTACTGGTCGGTGATGAAATATCAGCTTGCCATCATCAATTTGTCTCTTTAGCTAAATCCTTGCCACAAATCCATTACCCTCCAGTGCTACTGTATTAACGGCGTAGTCCAACTGCAATCTCTGACAAGTTTCTCTGTTGATGATGTTTTTACTGGTCTTCACTACGTCAAGCGACGCCTTGTACTTCCTTTCCTTATATCCAAATTCCAAATCCAAGACAACTCTATCCACCTCACAAATTCTTCTAATCTCTGATAATCTCTTTAGCTCACCAGCGGAGAGGAGTTTCAGTCTGTTCTCCCACACTGTGTCTGCACTACCACCATCCGCGAGAAATCTCACTGACTTATTAGCTATCTCAAGCTCAACATATTTCAAAAAACACAAAGGCGAGTAAAGGGCATTGAACTTTATTGAGTTTGGATCCTCTCACTGAGTAGAATAACGGGGTGACCCAAGCTAAAAATCAAAAATTTCGAAATTCTAGTCCTAGCAAAGATTAACAATGGGTTCATTGTATAGAAGACCCCTTATTTAGGAAGTTCGCTGTAATTCGAACAGAAAATTCATTCTGATTCACATTTTTATCCAGGGAAAATGAAAAAAAAAGAATTGAGAAATCTAGTCTTAATGTCCAAATGGAAAGACATCCTCCTGTGAATATCTCAGAAAAAGTTTGGATAAATAATTTTTTTGCTAGTTGTATTCTCAATTTAAAAATCTTAATCTCAAAAATTTGACATGTAGAATTTCTGATTTTTTTCCACCGATAATTTTAACTCGATCGATTTTTTCATGCTTGAATTAGAGAAAACGCGGATTAAATTTCTTGAAAATGTTTCATCTGTCTGTGTATATAAATAAATGCATCAATGTCAAGAAAAAGTACAATAAAAAACTTTTGATTGCCTAACCAGAAGAAAGTAAGGGAAGATTTATTATTTCACTGCTCAATAAATTTAATTTCTCTTTTATATTTTCAATTCTACAGTAGGGCCATTTGAACACGCATTTATTTACATTATTCAAAGGCTAGAAAAAAACAAAAGAATAAAAAGGTTACTAGAATTATTTCGTTCTAGGTGCTTAGGTAATATATCCCACAGGAACGTCTTTTTTGGTTTTGGAGTAAGAAGAAAGTGATGCCAAAATTTTCACAAATAAGGACCTTTATTTCGGGCATACTCATCAGTGTGATACATGCCATATATATAATGTTTAAACAGGAGTAGGGAATGGATGTTATTGGTTATAATATTACAAGTTGATTGGCTCCAACCTGTTACCAGGTAGGAGTAGAATATTGTTATTTCAAATAGGATAATAGTCTGGCCTCAATCCCTTATGGGTTCGCCGTTATGCGTTCATAATAAAAAAATTCTCCGAATCTTCAACTAAAATTGAACGATCCTACAATCTGAGAAATACGACCTATGAAAGTAACTATCTACTCATAACTTACAATAGACTTAATGAAAAGTATGACTTGTCAAATTGTGACAACCTCAACTCCATAAAATCTATTACTAAACATATTCGCTCTAAAATTGACTACTCAAAATCTCTCCTATACCCTGATCTTCATTAAGTAGAAGTAACCTAGTGATTTTCGATTTAATTTTTCAGATCAACTGCCAAAACTCAATTCACTAAAAACTCATTCATAATTCATGTTCTTCCTATCTTTAACAAACACGAGATCGATTAATGTCCTATTTTTATTTTTGTATTTATTTTTTCAATATAGATTCTATTTCTACCAAAAAAAAATAATAGTTAATTATAATTAATATGTAGGGTGTAAATAGTACCTACAGAATGCTTACCAATAAAGCTAAAGACCCTATTGATAAGACAAAACAAAGCCATGTTGTCTACAAATTCACCTGCAATTGAAAATCTGAATATATTGGTCAAACAATAAGACGACTAGAAGATAGAATAGAGGAACACCTCTACACTGGCCAGACTGCAGTGAGAGAGCACTTGAAGACATGCAAGGCAAATGTTTCCAACCAGAACTTTGAAATTATCTATAAACCAACCGGAAACAATGTCTACGCATTAAAAGCAGCAGAAGCCTACCTTATCAAAGAACAGAAGCCCAACCTCTGCATCCAGAAGAAGTACGTTAAACCAATCAGCCTACCTAGACCAAGAGAACAAAAGTGTCAATCATCCCAACCTCCCCCTAGAAAGAGAAAGAGAGAGGAACTGGAAATGAATCAACAAATTACTGATTTCTACCGGGCAACACAATAAAGAATCTATAATTATCTGTTTCACACTACAATCTTTTTCAAATGAACACTATTTACACCCTACATATTAATTATAATTAACTATTATCCTATTTGAAATAACAATATTCTACTCCTACCTGGTAACAGGTTGGAGCCAATCAACTTGTAATATTATATAACCAATATATAATATATTATAACCAATAACATCCATTCCCTACTCCTGTTTAAACATTATATATATGGCATGTATCACACTGATGAGTATGCCCGAAATAAAGGTCCTTATTTGTGAAAATTTTGGCATCACTTTCTTCTTAATCCAAAATGAATCCAGCATCGGTTACTCAGCTCAAAGCTGATGTCTCTAGACATCTCTCAAACCTAAATCTTATTTGGTAATGGATTAGCCCATGTCGCTGAATTTTACAGCTTACTAATGGATCCCACCGAGACTGGTACGAAAGAAACTTAGATAGCATTTAGAAATAATCTAAGTATACATATATGGTAGACATATACGCGCGTTTCGTCCTCTTTTGGACTCCTCAGTATGCCACAACCTGGGATTTGAACCTAAATAATTTAAAAGTGATTTGAAAATAAAATTGAACTGTTTAGTTATATGATCTATTCTCGAATATTCTATATCCCCTGGAAACATGCTATAGCTTCAGAGGGAAATAAACATTTCAATTTTACAAATACATATATAATCAACAGTGCTACTGCTTTATAACATGCATTGTTTAGATATCCCTCTTGTCTCAATATTGATTTTTTAATTATATACATTTACAACTAATGCAAAAATAATTTCCAATGTATAAAACCAGATTTATCATCTTGTATTGTGCATTATTATTGAATGGGACAAGAAATGGAATGTTTTTGAAGCACTCCGTGAAAAATATGTGAGTTGTTTAAAATTCCTCAATTACGAATTATGCAATGTTTACATTTTTTGATTTATTTATCTAAGAATAAGTGTTTGGCCGCAAAAACGAGATAATGATATAATGTCATGCAAACATAGGGAAATATTTTATTTGTGTATATAGAATATACTTAAAAGTAGATTCATAAAATTTTGATTAAATCATTAATTGTTTTATTGGGACAGACGTATTAGACAACCTCTTACCTCTCACCACCATCAATGAATCTCTCTATACTTTAGTGTATTCACATTCTGAATATACATACATGCACTATGTTAAAAAAGCATTCTAACCCACTCTCTCCACCCCTCTATTATAGTATACCTGCATATGATAGCTTGTGACTCATCATCATAGGAAGAATGTCATTGGTCAATTTTCTTCATGACGAGTGCGTGGATATAACTAATTTTTTTCTTATTCTCTGTATAGTTATTACTATTGTATGTTGAAAACAAAATTCATTCTTAACGTTTGGGAAGCTCCTCTGAAATTAAATTAAGAAAGCCTGGCATTTTTCTTCTTCCAATCTTTCGAAGGGAACTGAAAATTTTAAATGGTAGCCACAGAATTCCTTCAGCATCTCGACAGACTAAAGTTTGTCGAGGGTGTTGGTCTGGATGACTTTGCTGACAAATGTTCCTACATGCTTTCATTTGTTGTGTTGATAATGTGTTTCACAATTGTCGCATTGAAAAGTTATGTTCTCGACCCTTTTGTTTGTTATCTCCCAACAACAATATCTGGCTCAAATTATGTTTCATTCGTAAATGCATTTTGTTGGATTAATGGTACAGTCCCCGCTAATAGTTATGATAATCGTTTCAATAACGAAGAAAACTGGGATCAATTAGAACCATTGAAGATGAGTAAGTTGTTCATTATTGATTTATCCTTTGTATGGTACAGTTTTATTGACTATCTTCCCATCTCCTAATTGTAAGCTGTAGTTTCTCTTGAAATTAGTTCAATTATCGATTTTTAAACATTTTGTTATTCCAACTCTCAATAATTTTTTTTTCTAAATATATATGAAAGAGCTATTCAAATTTATAATTTAGGTTATGTCATTGTTTTCTACATATAAAATTATAAACATTTTTCTACTCAACGTCAAAATTTTGACGAGTTGAAATATCAATGAAATACAATAGTTGTACAAAATCAAAAATCAATACTTTTATTCTCTCAAGATTATTATCAATGGGTTGCATTGGTCTTGGCGCTACAGGCAATGCTATGCTATCTTCCTCGTCTCATTTGGGAAGCAATCACTTTTAATAGGGTCGGTACCAATCTCGGTTTCCTAATAGAAACTGCCCAATCAGCCTCAAGAGAAATTGACAAGAGTCGCATGGCCAAGATTAGTTTTATCGCCAAATCTCTCGACACTCTTTTGTTTGCAAGAAGACCACTCAAATCAAGATATGAGGACTATCCACAAAATAAGCCCCTCTACAAGACCGTTTACGAAACCGTCTCGGGTTTCATGCCAAAAAAGAGACTAGGCTCTGCTTTAGCCTTTTACTACATTCTAACTAAAGTAAGTTGAATTTTAATTAAAATTCAGTTTAAAATCTAATAACAATTTTGCACTAGCTCTTTCTTCTAAAAATTTTAACCTTTTTTGTTTACTCGAACTTTTGGTGATTTGTGTAAATAATCAATGAATTTACATTCATTACATGTTTTCACTAATTTCACAACTCATGAATCATAAAGTTAAATTTATTCTTTCTTTCTGTCTATCTAGTGTATGTATCTTGCTAATGCCATTATTCAATTGGTTATTATGGAGAGATTTCTCGGTATCAAGGACAGCAATGGCTTCTTTGGCCTAACAATTTTGAATTCTGTTTTATCAGGAGCCCACTGGAATGAGACAAAAATATTCCCGCGTGTTGGCTTCTGTCGTGTTCCCGTTAAAGTCACTCATTCAGCAGTTAAACATTTTATTGTACAATGTTCTCTACCAATCAATATGTTGAATGAGAAAATTTACATCTTCCTCTGGTTCTGGTTCATGTTCATCTCTGCTCTTGAAATCATCGCAATAAGCATTTGGGTTATGCGCCTAATTGTTAGAAAGAATCGAGTCCAACTTTTAGTTCGTTACTTCAAGGTGGCAGACCTTCTCGACAACGATGTTAATGCAATTCTTCCCAAGTTTGAAGAAAGTGTCCTCCGCCAGGATGGTTGCTTCCTCCTTCACATGATCAAATTGAATGCTGGAGAAATTGTCGCCTATGAAGTTCTTCAGGCCATGTACAAAATTTACCTTGATAATAACCCCGAAGAATTGAAAGAGTTGTCAGCTCCACCCGAGAATCTTAGTTATGATGAGAAGCTTCATTCATCTAGTACCATTGACAAGAGATTTGATGAAAAGTTGAGTAATTAAATATTTTTATTCAAATTGTCTTTTTACCTATCCCCCCTCAAGACTTGAGGCTCAAGTGTGTTGATCCCTAATCCAAAAATAATATCATCTATTTCCATAATGTTTCATATATAATCTTGGAAATGACGCTTTAAAATTGAATTGAAAAACATGTTTTCATCGAATTAAATTTTTTAGAAGAATGGAAATTTAATTAAAAATGCAAGAAAAAGTCACAAATAGAATAAAAATATCATTTGTATTTTTGATCATTAATGTTTAACAGTTATCATGCTCTTGTATTTTTCTACAATTATCCATTTCTGAAATTCTGCGAAAAATTGACTTTACAACAAAAAATTTAAATAAATATATTCAAGAAAACTATCTTGTATTTACTTGCAAGTAGCCATCACATATTATTTTTCTAAAATAATTTTATAGTTTCTCAAGTAAAATATCTTTTAAATTCTAATTATAACTCTTATTTAATAGAAATTAAGTAGTAAATCAGAAACAAGGTTCACTCAAGTAACAATTTTTAAAAACCATGAATGACCATCGTGCACAACGTAAAAATGAGTTCTGTTTCAAATAGAATTCAATAAACAGATGTACTTAAACTTTTTATTGATTGCATAAATTTTATACGATAGCCATTGATTAAGTTCACATTGAGAGAAATTTGCATGTACAATGTACATTTTAAAAAGAATCACATTTCTCTCACCTGCCACCCTAAAGATTCTATAGTACGGATTTAGAGTATTTGCCAACTATTCATAAATTTTATTTCCAACTCAAGTTTTACCATGTTTTTTTTGATTATATAGTATTACGAAGGAGCAATGATGTAAATACAGCATTCAACAATGAAATACAAAATGAAATTGTATTTTTATTCGTTTGACTGATTCGCTTAAAGCTTCCTCATTATTGTGAATTGTTTTCAACTGGCAGCATTATTACAAGCAATAATTACAATTTATTGGCATTAATTTATTCATTGTCGTAAAAAAATAATTAAAAAGGAGAAAATTTATAACACAAAACATCAAAGCAAAATACAGGTCTGAAATTTGATTTCAAAGCTTCTTGAAATCCAGCTTACTTATTAAAAGTAAAGTTGAAATCCATAGTCGGGAATAATAAAAAAGCAAGGTTCCAACTACAGTCCTGAGAAAGATACCCTCTATAAACATTAAATAAACTTGGACCATTTTAGACCAGAAAACCATAACTGCTTTTAAAATTATTTTGCTTAAAATACAGATTTGCTATATTATTTTATTACTGAAAGAAATAAACAATTAAATTTCTATTCTAAAAAGTTGATAACAACATTACTTTGGTTTTTATCCCATAGCTTTATTCTGTCTGAGTCCACATTATTTATCAGTGCCGTTTTATGAAATCGAAAGATGTTTGCTAAGGCCTATGGTGAATGAAATCAATGTATCTTGTGATAAAATCCTATTTTTAAGACAAGCCTCACTCGATCGCTTGAGAGATTGACTACAGTAAAGTCTAGCTTTTCAAATATCTTCACCTAACTTTGCAAAAAGTATGAAATTTTTATTCTGTATCTTCTTTAGCCTAAGTTAACTCAAGGCTAAGCTCTCAATTTTCGATATGCTTCTAATATAAATACCGTGTGTGTGATCATCCTGTGTATCGAAAAATTTTTGCTTACACTTCACATCTAAAATAATGTGCTGGGGTTGTGGGTAAGTACCTGAAGAAAGATTTGAACCATTTCTAGACCTTGTTGTGGCTGTGGTTGCGGTTGTTGCCCATGTGGCTGTTGTCATGGTGGCCATCATGGTTGTGGTGGCTGCCATGGTTGTGGCGGTCATCATGGCTGTTGTGGAGGACATCATGGAGGTGGTGGTCAATGTCATGGTGGTGGACATGGCTGGCAACATGGTGGCGGCGGCCATCAATCAGGTTGCTGCGGTGGTGGATACCACAGAGCTTGTAGACACTGTTGTTGTTCCGAATGCTGTGAAGGTGGATGCCATGGTGGTGGACACGAATCTGGATGCTGTGGAGGTGCTTCAGGTGGCGGTCATCATGGTGGCTGCTGCCATGGACACCACGGTGGTTGTCATGGCTGTCATGGTGGTCATGGTTGTCATGGATGCCATGGTGGCTGTGGTGGCTGCGGTGGCTGTCATGGTTGTGGCTGTTGCTAAATTAAAAATTCCAGTGCAATTCTTGTCAAATATAAATTTAAAATTCTGATTTCAACACCTCTTTTAGTAATCTTGATCCAAAATTTCTACTCAAACGTATTCCCAAAAGTATCATTCAACCTTTCAAGTTCCATTGGGTAATTTATACCACAATTCATTTTGAAAGGCCACTATTTTTCTTTGAAATCTAAGACAGTATTTCATTAATATTGGTAGACATGTTGTTGTTATGAGTTTCTTGAAAAGTTAGCGTTGCCTCAGGACTAGAATTCTTTAAAAACCCCTTTAATATTTTTCCTACTTTCGTACTTTTTTGATTTGGATGGCATTTCTTGATTTGCAGGGTCACTTCTATAATTTTAGTGATAGAAAGCTCTTGAGTCGAAGGGAAATGGATTTTAAAAAGCTTACTATTCTTACATTTACAAAATAGATTTTTAACAAATACGCAATTGAAATGTAACTGAAACAAGGTTTTCCTCCTAGAATAGATTATTGAGTTTTTGAGGTATACACTTTTCTTTGTATAGAGCTTGGAAATTCCATGTTAAATGATATTTTTATTCTACCTTTTATATTAAATTAATACAGCTAGGGATAATTATAAATGCAATTATAATTGATTTACAAAATAGACTAGAAGTTTAGAATCATTATCAATTTTCAAAATTCATCATTTTGTAATCCAGTATTCATTTTGGAATTTTTCTAGCCAAAAATTTTGGAAATTAACTTGTAAGGAAATTTTTAATAACCTATAACATGATGTTGTCTTCTCCTGTATTATTTTTCAACTTTATTCGCAATTTTGAATGCTTTTCTGGCATGGAAACGATTTTAAAACAGGTTTATCACGGTTAAAATTTATATGGTATAAATTTCAACTTATGTGATGCATGTTTTTGTAGATTTCTCTTTTTTGCATAATTATACCCAATCCTTGTAAGATAGGAAATTTCTGAGCCCAGATTCGGAATCAACAGGAAAATTTACATAGGAATGTTTACATAAAAGTTCGTGACCGCCCGTGTAACCAGTGATACCAGTACAGTATTACCTTCAATTTGATGTTGATTGTCTTCTCTTGCCCGAACGAAAGAAATCAAACAGGAATTTATTTATTAAGAGAGTCAATTACCTCACTATATCACGGCCGTAGCTGTAAAACCGTTTCGCTCTTATGAGGACTTGTCAATACGTCATAATCTCAAATCGATCGAGTTAGGTTCCATTAATCCGTGATTATATTTTTTATTTCTGATTTTTGATCATTATTTCATTAAATAGTTGTAGCAATTTCCAATTCCCAATAGTAGCCAGTTTTAGAAAGTTATTTTTTTTATTCAAAGTTTTCGAATTTTGTAAAATAGTTATTTACTGAATCAGAAATACAATAAATTTAATATGAATATGGTTTTAAGAAGCTGTATCCCCTCCCTCCAGGTTGTTTATCTAAAAAATAGTCAAGGTTCTAATTTTTTTGGTACATGTTACTCATTAATGTCAAAACTGTATTGTAAAATGATTGATGCATCTAAAAAATATACTATGCTAACTACTGAATAGTAAAAATTGTAGAAAAATATAAAATTCATGATACAAGCTGTACCGTTGCGTAGTTAAGTTGGTAAAACCATGTATATTTTTGGTAGACAAAATTGGTCTTTTTTATAGTTCAGCAACTGTTAAGCTGAAGAAAATCATCATTCTATTTAACAACAGTTATTATTATGTGTGTTAATGTAGTCGTAATGACTCAGTCGTGTGTGCATTCAGAATAGAAGGAAACTTGAATTTTTTACTTAGGAATAACATGACTCAATATTATATTTATTAATCCATTGAGATGAATACAATTACTTTTGGATATAGAGAGAAAAAAAGATAGAATATAAAAATTTCTGTGGGTATGGAGTGTTTTTGTATTTTTTCAAAATAGGCAGTCATTCTTGTATTATGATTAAGAATAAAAAAAATTCATATTTTTAGGCAGAATGATTGAAAATCGATATTGGATATTCAATCAAATCAACGACTATATTTATAACTAAGAAGGAGATATTAATATTAAATTAGGGAAAGATATTTAAATAAGAAATACAAATCACATTGATCTTGTAAATCAATAATTTCGACAAGTGGGGGTGTACTGAGAACTTTTTGAACGTATATGTAACCACATGAAAGTCGAGTTCAATTTATTTTAAATGAAAGCGATGTAGAATTTAAATTTACATATGAAAATAATTTTTATTTTTTATTTTGACAAATATTTAGACCATAATTCACTTGTTACCGTTGTATGAAAATTAACTTTTTAGCCAATCAGAATCGAGTATAGTATATTATTGTTGTTTCAAAGACGCCATGATGGAAGTCGATTATTCTTTCTGTATTCAATTTATCGAACGCTTTAATCGAACGGAGTTGGATTTACCAGAATTATTGGATTTTTATTCCAATCGTTGCATTAATAAAATTTTGATTCAATCTTCTTTGATATCAGCTCTTTTCAGGAAATTATATGATTTACCAATATTCTATCAATAAATTTCATCAATAAATGAATTAATAAGGATCATATTCTGGAAAATAACCCTAAACTTGGCCGTTAATTTAAACTTATGGATGGAAATTTTGGATTACAAAACAATACATCAAATAACAACAACGAAAACACTGGTACCGCAATAAAGCAAATCCTAAATGATTCTAGCGTTGATCTAAATCAATCTAAATTAAGTCTTAATTTAAATGACTTGGAGAGTATGCAACTATTTAATTCTATTAACTCAATTTCCGTTGGCTCAACTACTGGTCATCCGTTATCCTCAGGTTCCTTGAATGGTCAAGGATTAACTACAACTCCATCATCTAATCCGAACGTTATGAATTCAAATGAAAATAACACAGAACAACTTAATGCTACCTCATCATCAGACTTGGATAGTAATGAGAATGGATTTAATTACGATATTAATTCATCGTCATCAAATTCTGCAAATATGCAAAATGTACAAACTGTCAAGTTGACACTAATCAATTGCGGTGATCAGCAAACAATTCTATTGACAACACCGTCTCAATTCAACGAACCGTCAAATTCTTCAGAGCGCGTCACGTTAAGTATCCCGGATTCATTTTTGCATTCCTCTGATGGTAATTTTGGACATGCAAACCACCAGGCCTCGGCAAATTCACTAAATCTAGGCGGTAATACCGGTGCCAACCATGTGAATAATAGTAATATTTTAACAAATTCTACGGGCATTCATCCGACACACGAGCAATTAAATGAGCCCAGTAAATTAATGCAAAACTACTCATCCCTCTCAGCTTTACCTCCCATCACTTCAGTCACGGAGAAATTATGTAATCGATCCCAAGTTCAAATGAATTCCACCCAGGGAAATCCAACTGCGAATAATTCTCACTCCCCAAATTATGCCCTTCAAGATCTCAAGCCAATGATGCATTCACGACAGGAGAAATCCCAAATTGCCAAAAACATGATTGATTTGTCGAATAGTTTTGTACATTCTGACTCATCATTGCACAACAATTCATCAATGATGCCATTAAATGTCTCCACCTCTAATGATCTCTCTGGATTGAACTTTAGTCAAGATGAAGACATAAAAAATATCAAGAATATTGACCATGGTAATTTTAAATTTTAAATGGAAATTTTTAATATTTTGGATTCATCAAAATTTTTATCGTAGATAATGTTAACTCTGCGAGTCCTTCTCGAAGTATAACGGATAATGAAAATCCCATGAGTCCCGGTACGGACATGGAGGAACTGAACACCAAAGTAAGCTATTTCTAAAATCAGACTTGATTGAAATTGGTTTCGGGTTTCACGGAAAATTTTACTAACTGAAATTATATTTTTATCTGGAAAACTATTGGAAAGTTCACAAAAAATCTCATATTTATTTAATTAATACTTTTTATCTAGGAGCTTGCTCTCAAAATTAGCAGTGAATTGAAAAGATACAGTATACCCCAAGCTGTATTTGCACAAAGAGTTTTATGTAGAAGTCAGGGTACTCTTTCAGATCTTCTCAGAAATCCCAAGCCATGGAGTAAGCTAAAATCTGGGCGAGAGACGTTCCGACGAATGTGGAAATGGCTAAATGAGCCTGAATATCAAAGAATGTCAACACTAAGATTAGCTAGTGAGTTATAATATTTAAAAAATTTTCTATATTTTTCTTGTAATTTCATCTCAAGTTTTAATCAATTATTTTATTGAAAATTAATAATACTTCTCTCTATCGATATAAAGCTTTACTTTTTCTCCATAATTTTGTAAAATTAATTTTTTAATTATACTAAAGTGAATGCTTGGCAAAAAGATATTTAGGTATGAGTTAATTTGTATTGTTGATTACTTTACGTTAATTAATTGTTATTTTTTCTTATTTCGATCTATTATTTCAAATTTCTAGCTTGTAAGCGAAAAGTAGAAGAAACTCAGAAACCTCAAGAGGAAAAACTTCTCAAGAAACCCAGACTTGTATTCACTGATATTCAAAGACGTACATTACATGCTATATTCAAGGAAACTAAACGTCCCAGCAAGGAAATGCAAGCAACCATAGCCCAACAGTTGAACCTTGAAGTAACTACTGTAGCAAACTTTTTCATGAATGCAAGACGAAGATCTCTCGACAAATGGCAAGATGATCGAGACATGCAACCTACTAGCAGTAGCAGTCCTGCTCATAGTATGGACCCTGGAAGTCCTATGAATACACAAAACAGCTGTGATTCTCGTAAGTGGGCTCATAGCTATATAAGTAATCAAATTAATTAAAATATCATTTTTTATAGACTCTCGACCCCAAAATTCTCGCCAGGCCCTTAACCAAATGTCTGAACCCCCCATTCTCCAACCAGCATTGGATGATATGATGGATCCTATGAATGATCAACATCTTGATGATGTTAATACACCAGGTTCGCCAATAAGCCATCATAATTCTTCTAATTCTAATAATAACTCTCTTCAACATCTTGATTCCAATCAATCTTCATCAGCACCTAACTCAGGGGGTAGAGGTCAATTAAGCCATCCATCTCACCAACGATCTGGTCTGCATGGACTTACCAATAATCAAAGGCAAATGTCATCACCTTTACACAACAGTTCCTCAATGATGCCGATTGAGTCGACTTCTCCTGCACCTCCACGTCTCACACCTGATTCCATTCAAGAAATGAATTCATCCCAAAATGCCAATAACAATAATGGTGGAATATTACACAATAATAATCCTACTCTTGGTCCAATACATCATCAGAGATTGCTTGCCGCTGCCGCACATGTCAATAATGGTGGTAAGTTCAACAATTTTTTCTACTGATATTTTTTATTTAAATTTTGGAATAAAGTTTTTTTTAAATCCACACCGAATATTTCTTCAATTATAACTGCTCATTCATTAATTTTGAACAACAAAATTTATAATTAATAATTAATCAAGGTCAAGGCATGCTCTCTAATTCGAGTCTTAATCATGGACTATTCTCAATGTTATCTGGAGCTCAGTCTGGATGTAATACTGGCTTCCTTCATCAAATGCAAAATGCCTTACATCTTCAACAGCAAGCCCAACAAGCACAGCATAATTCTGGGGCTAGTGCCAATAACACTAACAATAGTTCAGCCAATAATTCCACCCATTCTATTCAGAACATATCCAATACTAGTGATTCCTCCTCAAATAACAATTCTAATAATAACAGTCAATTACTGCAACAGCATCACGGCCAACAAATTATCATTGAAAATTCACCAGATGCTTCAAATAGTGAGTCAAGAATTTTTATTAGCTTCTAAAATTATCGTGTTTCTTTGCTATATTATAATTTTAATCTATCAAATTTATCTCATTTTTTACATTGCAAATATTCCCAGTTTATGTATTGTAGAGGATTAAGATTCCTTGCTTTATTCATCCAGAATTTTATTGCAAGTCTAATTTTGATGATTTTCCCTCACTCCAATCAAATAGTAAGGAATGTAGATTTCGGATTTATTGATCTCCATTCTTTAAAATCAAAAATGACTATTCTGTTAGCCTTACATTTTTAAACAAGAAAACTTGAATTCACAGCGAAATTTTACCATCATCTTTACATATTCTCACTAGATTACTACGGTAAGTGAATCCGTATCTAATCTGGAATAATGATATTCCCCAACTAAAATAGGTTCAGGGTTTTTTTGGGAATCAAAGGAATATTTTCGAAGAAATTTGATCACATTGCAAAAAATTAATCAACTCTCTTTTAGATTTAAATTCTTCACTAATGCATCAGAATCACCAAGGACTAATGATTCGTAGTAATCCGATTGTTGGTGTAGGCAATTCAAACTCGAATTTATTGACAAATCTTGTCTCTACAGCTGCAGCTGCTGCCACTACATCAGGCCTTCTTCCATCAGCATCAACACTAATTGCTAGTTCCTCAAATAATTCTATGAACACTTCCTCCACATCAATTAGCGATGCAAATAATGCCAATCCTCTTCATCATCACCAACAACAACAGCTACTCCAACATCAACATGCACAACAAAATTCTCAAATAACCAATAATACTCATGATTTAATGAATATCCGAATACCACCTGGATGTTTACCCCTGAGTAGTCCAATACTGATAAACAATACTCAGTCGAATCAATCCCAACAAGCTGCTACTTCCAATCAACTTTCCAGCCATAATAATAATCCCAACCATAATCCTCGTACACCTCTCTCTAATAAAAATTAACCTAATTATCTATTATTTTTCTAACGGCTGTTAATAATATTTCCCCAATACTCCCCTTCTCCCCTATCCAAATCTCCATTTGTATCTATTTTGCAAGTCTTTCATTTTCTTTCTTCATTCAAAAGTTAAATTATTATTATTATCATTATTATTACTATTGTTTATATAAAAGAAAATCAGAAACTATTTTTTCACTTTACAAAAAAATGCCTCAGTATTTGCTATTCGAAACCTTTTTTCTTTTGATCTCTCATAATCAAAGTATTTATAATATTGAATATGTGAGAAAAGCAACAAGAAAGATTTTAATATGATAAATAATACTCTCATTCCATAAATAATATAGTATCCTGTGTACAATACAAAACTTAATAACCCTGTAAATATGATGATGAGAACAAGAATACTAGCTCACCAATGCCCAATCGAAAATTAATTCTCCCAAGTCCCGCCTCCATGAATCTACCTTGATTTTCTATTTTCATCCCTGACCCCGTTAAATAAGTGGATGAGAAAGTGAATGAGGTTAGAATTATTGTAAAATAATTGATGAAATCCTTGATACACCTTCCCACATCCTTACCATACAAGAACAGCATACTCCTTTCCTAATGCCAGAAGAATTAGAACCGGATCAAATACGACTACATTGAGAGGTTTACCAAAATTCTCATCAGTATTAATTCTATTATTTATTCTTGTTTTCAAATCGGTGTCTGGTGATGTAAAAATATTTGATACAATTTCTCCCCTTGAACAAATTTAATAATCAAACCCATTTCCCCAATCTTAGCCTCATGAAATCTTGTTATTATCAAGTGAGACTTGTTTTTGTGGTTTTGTGATAGCAATATTGTTCTTGTTAGTTCTTTTTCTAACTAATATTAATGTTAAAAAGTATGCCTTTTATTTTTTTCTTGTTCTTGTGACATAATACAGTACTAATTTCAAAGTGATACCAAGAAATTTTCCCAGTGCTAACCATCATACCCTTCATTCACTTCTAAATTAAGAATAAGAATGTTATCACGTAGCGTATAATTTTCTATGTTAAATAAATATCGCATATCAGAATGCATATAAATTCTACGTGTATAAGGAGAGCGCGCTTAAATATCTTGTCCAACGGAGCCAGACTTAGTTTTAGGATGGTCAGATGAATGATGGTCCAGTCAATGATTATATTCAAATATTTACTTGCTCTCCCGGAAAAATTTTCAATAATTTCAAAGACCACATACTCGACAGTGTTGAATATTGTATCACTATTGTTATTATTTTTTCGATTATCATGAGTTGTAATAAAAGAAAAATATTGATAAGATAATTTGAGTTTTTGTATGCTTAAATTATTTGTATTAATCAAATTGAGGAGAAAAATGTATAGATTCAGACTGAACAATACTGAAGAGTATGCCCAAAATAGAGCTCAATCTCCTAAAGCACAATTACTTAAAGTTGACCATCTTCGTTTCACCTATAATATTTATGCAAACACTTGAGCATTCGCGATTTCGTTACTATTTCCTCGATTTCTGGAAAAAAGTTGAAATACAACTTGTAAATAAGATATTTCATAATTTTATAATGAAATCTAGGTCTGATTGGCTCAAGTTAATTTTTTAATACATAATGAGTCTTTATTAATGACACATTATTATTGACCATACCCAGGTATCCCTCAAGCAGCTCACATTTCTAGGAAGATTGTAATAAGAAAGAATAACCTTTGTCAAATAATATCTAGATTGCTGAATTCTTTAAATCTCAATAGGTACAGGATGAAGTTAAAAGAGATAATTTGAAAGAATAATAGGGCTGTTGTATTCTTTTCAAATTATACAAAAGTTAAACGTAGATCTGTACATAATACATAATAACGATAAATATATAACTGGAATTCCAAAAATTAAAGAATTCCTGTTAGATTTGTTCATGGTGATTTAACATGATCATCAATCACAGGCTTTCTTCTTAGTTGAGAATCCTAATAGCTTTCTCAGCAATATGTTGACGAGGTCTCTTTAGGTTACACTTGTGTTCAATGCCCAACCAGGGTCTAGAAGTGTACTCGAATATTAATTCATTCCAACGTTGTGAATTGAAATCCCTTTCTTGTGAGAGTTTGATCATTTCATCATTGAGAAAGTGTTTTAAATTTACTTTAGCTTCCAACTCTGATGGTAAATACTGATGCCGGGGAATTATCATGCTTCCATGACTATTTTCTCTTCGATTCGGACTCAATTGAGGAGTGAGCAGGACCAACTTCCATTTTTCTGATTCCCTCTCATCAAAAGAGAGACGATTGATTAGTCTCTGTCGGAGAGAATATATTGTCTCACCATGATGTAAGAAAAATATAAATGAAGGACCAACAGATGTACTCATTGATGATGATCCATTCAAACCGAAGGACATGTCTCCACGAATGTATCGAGAACATAAAACTATAAGTGAGTATATACGTTGAGTTATTATTGGAGAAGGGAGTCGAGAGATGATGAAATTCTCTCGGTCGTAATTTGAGTTTTGCTGGCCAGAATCGGAATGTGATGTTGAGGGACTTCTGAGGGATGATGTATTTTGATATACTGTGTGCTTAACTGAGATTAGATCCTTTCTAAGACGTGCAGAGAGAGAGAAGATTTCATCGCCAATAGAATCTGTCTTGTTAGATGAAGATCTAAGAGAGAACAATAAATAAAGGAAACAATTAGACTTTTGTATGTTTGATTTACCTATATTTTTCACGAGCTTTGAATGTTTTTCTTGAAGAAATAGTTTTATTCTCGTCCATTCTATTTTGACCTGAACGTTTCCTAAATAAAATAGGAGATTAACGAATGAAACAAAAATGTAAAATTAATCAAATTAAAGTAATTAATATGAAGTTGAGAATCTATTTTTACAAAAATCAGATTTTCAGTTCCAAGTTCGAAAAAATAGAATTTTTGTGCCAAATCAATATTTTTCTTAAAAAACTTTTTTTGCAAAAACCTTTAGTTAAGAAGATATTGTCACAAAAAATGATCATTTTTAGACCTTGAAAATGGCTAACTTTTTTATTTCAAGAGATGTCATAAAGGTGATAACATTTGAATTCTACGGGTATGGTTTCTCGATAAAAGTTTCTTTCTTTTTTATCTTCGATCTCTGTAAGTGGGATTTTAAAAATGTTCTTTATATTTTTAAGGAAATTTTAATATTTTTTTAAAAACTAGTCATTTTTAAATAGTTGTGAATTTTTAATAAACTATTGTAGCTTAATAAGTCATAGTTCATTCGAAAGTATATTAGTGGTCAATAAACTATAGCTATTTTTAGTTTCTTTAAAACATATGGTTTGTAACCTGTTCTGTTTATGACCCGCTGGGGCTTTAAGAGTTAAGGATAAATATATATTGGTAAATTTACCTCATAAGAAATTGATTTTTCCTAACCGCGAGCAATTTCTGGAAGTAATCTTTCCGAGAGTATTTATTCTTGTAAAAATGCTTCCTTCTAATCATACTCAAATTACGATGGGTCAAGAGTCTCTTTTGATGCTGACTCAGATGGTTGGGAGGAATTTTTGTTCTTCTACTCTGCAGTGTTGGTTGAAGGTGAACATTCCTAAAATGATTACTATTGTTGATAGGGTTGGATTTCTGGAAAGAGGAGAATAACTTTTTAGCTGGGTATTCCTTATTCATTTTGTTGAATAGGGATAATTCTGTGATGAAGTAATTCCTATCGCCATCTTCAATGGCTTCGTTTGATGATGGTCTAGTCTGGGACATTTGGTGTTTCTCAGAGGTTGAATCTACAGTATTATCTTGTTCATTGTCAGAGGTTTTGAAGGTGAGTCTCTGAACTCGACGTGAATTGATATTTGGCCGGCTGATTTGGTTATTCCCAACGTCATCTTCCTCATCATCATCATCACTAATAATTTTACGCTTGGTAATTCTAGGGATGAATTCATCACTCTCATTGCCAACATCTCCTGTAGGCATAATGTGGCCAATAGCTTCACCGGAAATATCTTCATCGATAACATCAGATTCCTCATCTGAATCAAGATCATCCTCATCGTCGTCATCGTCATCATCAGAATCATTGTCTATATCTCCTCCATCGTAGTCGTCGTCATCACTGTCATCATCAAAGTCGACTTCGTGAATATTTGTTTGAGAGAAGAGTGAAAACGTATTTTGATTTATCTAATGAGATGTTATAAAAATACATTAAAAAAGGGTAGAAAATCTTGAATAAAATATTCATAAACTGGGGTAAAATAGTATTTTACCTTTATATTTAGAAGAAAATTTTATCTATAACGACTCTGAACAGTGTTGATAGATTTGATAGAAAATAAATTGCGTCTAATTGCTTGGTTCATTTTCTTCACTTCATTTGCATTTATTGTAGGTTGGCTTGACACTGCATTATTTCTCACCTCTTCTTTCACACTAATTATGGGTTGGCTCATAATTTTTTTATCAACTACGGTTGACTTCTCTGATTATCTAATTTTCACATTCAACTCCACATTAGTTGCTGGGACTAGACTCTGCTCTTGTGAATTTTGATTATCAACAAAACTATTAAATGGACGAAACAAGGACCCCGAAACTCAAGAAGAAAGGAGTGATATACCTCTTGGCATGTTCATGCGGTGCCAAATATGTTGGCCATACGACGAGAAGCCTTGGCGAGAGAGTCAAAGAACATCTGAGGCCAAAGTACGATAGTGCCGTTCAGCATCATTTGCATGAGACAGGACACAGCCGACGAAGGAAGCTTCTCAATTCTCTACCAAGTTGACGAGAGCCTTTCCAGCCGCGCGAGGGAAAATGATCTAACGAGTGCGGAAAACCACTTCATTTCGAGACTGAGGCCAAATTTGTGTGTGCTAAAGATGATTGCCTCGAACCTAGGCATCAAAGGCCGGGACAGACGAAAGAAATTGGCCAAGATCGAAAAGATTCTCATACCAACAGTCCTTCCCTCTCCCAAATTCAGCTCAAGCCAATGCTCAGGTGAAAACAAAATTGATATCTCAGAGAAGTTAGCTGTAGCCGATAATCAAAATTCACAAGAGCAGAGTCTAGCCCCAGCAACTAATGTGGAGTTGAATGTGACAATTGAACAATCAGAGAAGTCAACCGTAGTTGATAAACAAACTATGAGCCAACCCATAATTAAAAGGCGAGAAATAATGCAATGTAAAGCCAACCTACAATAAATGCAAATGAAGTGAAGAAAATAAATTCTACCTTGATATCAGTTGATATTTAGAAAATTAAAAGATGAGAAAGTTAGAAACCCTGTCAGGAGTAGTGTTGATTTGAAGAAGAGGCTAAAAGTATTTTAGAGATTGCATTGAGAAGAAGCTATAATCCTTTTAGTTATCAAGGAATGTGATTAGCTGAATACTACATTGAAATAGGGAGTTTGCTCAAAGATTACGTCTCGAGTAGAAAAATGAGATTAATTCTCAATTGTACTTCAGTGTAAATTCTCAAAAAGATCGAGGAGAGAATTCTTAATTGAAATTTCTTTAAATTTTTCCTCTTATATGTTGAATTTCGCAAAACATGGTTTTTTTAATTTTTTATTTATGATTTGATTATTCTATAAATTAAGAATTTTGGATAAAAAACAAATGATTCATATTTTGAAGGTTTTTTCGAATTATAGATTTAATATTCATTTAAAGTGGTTAAACATACTTTTTGATATTTCTTTGGCTTCTTCAAGGAAATACGATCGTCGTCATCATCCTCTTCCTCAGTTTCATACTCTTTCGAATCACTAACTTCATCTGGAGAATCACACGTTTTTTTATTTAAATTTCTCGCAGTATCCAAGACCTTCTGAAGACGCAAATTCCTTTCCTCTTTTAATACTTTGAGTAATTTTCGTCTCTATAAGAATTTTGATTTAAGATTCAAAGGAATAAACAACTAAATCAAAATTTTGAAAGGATTTGATTTGATTCCTAAAAAGCATCAATCTAAGATTATCCAGAAAAAGATAGAAAAAACTATGGAATTTCTATTTTAACCCTTCATATCCTAAATTATAATAATTATTTTTTTAATCACACAAATTATTTTTCCCTAAAACCTCAGTAAATAGGTTTTCGTGTTTCTATCAGATTTAAATTGTTTAATAATCCGATGAGATCCAGGTAAGTAATAGCTTTAGCATTAATTATTGCTTCGAATTCTAAATCTTAAAGAAAATCAATTCCTAAAAGTTAGAAAAGTTTACGAAATGGCGAAAATGTAAAAATTGTTTTGAAACTATCTCATGATAACTAACATTTTCATTTGAATTTTTTTCACTCATTACTTCCTCTTGGATATTATCAGGTGCTGTATCTGCTTCTTTATCGTCAAGAATAATTTTGGAATTGATTGAATCCTTTTTGAGGATTTTATTATTCATTTTGGAGATTGAATCGAAAACTTTTTGCTGTTTGAGGTATATCTTGTAATCGTTGTGACATTCTGAATCACTACTGATACTTTCATTCCGATTCTCAGGCTCATTGGTCTCTTCATCTTCTTCATCATCGTCTTCATCGTCATCGTCATCGGCGATCAGATCATCAGAGACAATAAGACTTTGATATTCATCCTTATTTAAAATAAGAATGTCTTAAGTATAGTATACAATTCTATTTTGTTCAAGAAAAGCTCAAGGATTTTTACAGTTGGCGAAAATGAAAAATCATAAAGAAAAGAATTCAAATCACACTGCTGATGTGAGCAACTTGAGCGTCCTGTTTCCAAGAAAGTGATCTTCACAAGACGAAAGCGGATGCCTTGAACAAAGCTGAAGTCCTCAAAAAGTTCTACAAAAAGTAAACAAAAAATTCCGAAACACCAAGTTATGTCTAACAGTCCATCTCAAATCCTCTCCCAACTATACTCTGGAATGAAAAAACCAATCAGAGGATATTTTTAAACATTGATTTTATTATTGTATATCAAGCCGGTATAATAGTCTGACGAGATCCTGTGAAATAAAAGCTTTATCATGAACATTTAAATGACTTATTAATCCTCTTAATGAATTTTTAATTAGAAACAGAAAATCAGAAATATTAACAGAAGAAACCTAGGACAGTTATAACTTCTATATACATATTCTTGGCCATACCTGTAATCAATTTCATAAGAAATCTTGAAAAATTTGCTGTGATGCATTAAGAAAACTGCTAATTCAATTTGAAAAATTACTTGAGATTTTCTAGCAGTATCTGAAAAGTTATTTTCGTCATTTGTCTCGTAAAACTCTTCATAACTATCCATGGATTGAGCAGAGTCCTCATCCCGGACAACATTATCAAGATTGGGCAATTCATGAGAAGGATCTTCTTCAACTTCAACCATGCGGAAGTTTCGTTTCACGCGTGGTCCGAAATTATGCGCTTTTAACTCGAACTCTGTCGATGGATCTATTAAAAATATTTATGATTAAATTACTTTAAAGTAGATAAAAGAAAACAGAATTACTTAAAATATGTTGATTTGAGATATTGACCAGGGATTGTTCATAGATGAGAGATTTGGCAAAATCTAGCTGATCTTCAGTCATTAAATCATCTTCGTTATTGATATTAAGATCTTCAGCATTGAGATAATCAGTCGGCTCTGAGGATATTTTGTTGAAGAAGCTCTTTTCAATTTTCTCAATGCTTAAACTGGGATCGATGGAGAAATCGACGGGCATGTTCTGAGAGATGCAATCGGAGGAAAAATCTTCATTATCTGGAATTTGTTCGATTCTAAGATAATTTCTGCCTGGTAACTAATCGAATAAGACATTTTTCAAGGATTACAAATTAGAAAAAGAAGAAAAATAAACCAACTTTAATATCTGAAAAAAATTTCTCATTTGGAAATTGCCGTACAATAAGAGAATTATGAACTTCTAGTATGCGCAGCTTAATATCTTGCTTGGATTGTAGTCTCTGAGTCACAAGTAGTGAAGGATTTAGGGTGGGAATAAAAATTTGCTGAAAGCCCAATTGGGTTAATTGTTCGTAAGCTTCTGACAAAACTTGTCCAACAGTACAATGATTGGGAACAATCAAGATGACCTCTCCAATCAGATTGACTTTGTAGCTGTCGACAATAACACATCGATACTGACAAACGTTCTCTAATTTGACCAGGGGTAGGTTTAATATTTGATAGTGTATTTTATAGATTGGAATTTGATAATTGTTCTGAAAAAAAGGTTGTGGTTTAAAAAAAAAGATTAATTGTCCTAAGCTATTATTAAATTTGCTATTTTGGATATGATTAGTAATACAAATTAGCAAGTATCATTTGAATTTCGAAGCGCATCAAATTTTGAGCTTAAAGGTTATTATCGATTTCGTAGATTTGAAGTGATTCGATACTGACATTTGGGATTAACATTAGAAAAATGATTAAAATTTAACCAAAGAAGTTCACAGAGATTGGTTATTTTCTTATAAAATTTAAGCTTTCAAAGTTTGGGCTATTATTATTTATTTATTTAGTGATAATTGAGAAATTTAGATTGTTCGATTTCCTATAATATTGAGGAATTTCTGTGAAATTCATTGGGTGAATTCGAATTCTTGCAAATGTTGGAAAAAAAATATAAGTTTTGCTTTAATTTTCTGAAATAAACAAAAAATTTGAAACAAAACGTTAAAAAAGTGGGAAATTGCGATATTTTTTGAAAGTTCAAAAACGGCCAGATTGATTTTTTGGATTTTTTCTCATTTCATTATGGAATTCCAAAAATATTTAACATTCCTGTCAAAGATGTTAAATTTTTTGTAAAAATGCTGAATTCCCATCAACTAGAACTAGTAAGCTCAAAATTATTAACGAAATAAAGTTATTCTTACACTCAAAGACTTTCCATTGTTATAGGTGTTAAAGGATTCAGTATTTTCAGGCATCTGATTAGTAGGGCCATTTAAGCTTGGTTGTGTCATAATATCACGATGATTGTTGCCGGTCTTGATGTTATTATCTTGCCAAGAGTTTATCATCATTTGCATAGGGTAGGATAGCATTGAAGAGAACTGTTTGATTGACTTTTGATCAGTTTCTGGGAAATTTGAGTTGAGTATAGGATTATTACGCATGTCAATAACTTGACGTAGTCCCTTGAGAGAATTATTAGCATCAAGAGTGGGATTGTTTGTCTTTTTGAATATGGACATAAACTCGTGATGATGAGTTTCATTGATTATATTCAAGCTGGCATTATCCACTCGTGAGGAAATAAGATAAGAACTGGAAGAATTGCCAGGATACAAGAGATCACTTAGCATTCCGTCAAAGTCAGATGGTACACCTAGAAATATTGATTTCAAGTTCAAATTGATTTTCTTTAGATAATGATTGTTATAATTATCTATTATAATTAGAGCACCAAAAAAGCAGCAAATTTATTGAGAAAAAGTAGCAAATCTGAGTTTTCAAATTGATTCGGGTATCACATCCCTGATTAATAATTACTGAAGTAGCAAATTTAGGGCTCTAATTAAAATAGATTATAGATGAATTTGAGAATTTTAACAAAAAATCTTCCATCAACAAATTTTTTTATTCAAAAGTATTTTGAATCTCTATTTGCTAGTTATTTGAGCTATCAATACAAAATTGCTTATACTGATAGTTTACAGGAAATTTCTTTCAAGAGTTGATATGATGTTGGGAATCTAAAATCTCATTTATTTCATCAAGAATCTAAATATGTTAAAGATTTTTAGGAATCAAGATCATGTAGCTTACTTATTGAAGAAAGAAAATTTTTTCAAAGAAATAATGGTCATTTTTCAAATTTCGATTTGACGCCATTTTGAAGATTCAACTGAATATTTTTAATAATTTGAAATTGAAGGTGTGATAAAAGAGTTTTTCAGGATCAGAATAAGACGAGAAAGCTGAATATTGCTGTTAAATTTTCAAAAGATCCATCATTTTTGAATGATTTTATGTTATCAAAATTTCATTGAAGTATTAGACAAATTAAGCGTAACTGATTTTTTTTGTCAATTTCTGATCTTGAAAGACTTCTTTTGACTACCCTCAAATCAATAAAAATGATCGGCTCATAGTTCAAAAAAATGGAAATTTGGCGTCAAAAAATTTGAGAAAGATTCATTTCTTGAAGATAATTAGTTTTCAGATATGTTTTCTTCAAATAATAAATGTAAGCAACATTATCAGGGTTCCTAAGAATCTTTAATAAATTCGAATTCTTGATGAAATAAATGAGAATTCTGTGAAAATCATAGATTCCCAACTTCATAAAAATTAGCTCTAATTAATTCTATTTAACACGGTAGTGCTTGATGACATTTGGAATAATATCTTCTTGTATTTTCTTGCGTTTAAATTGATTTCTTGAGCAAGACTTGAGCAGTTCCCATCGGTATTTCAATCGCTATTTTCCTAAGAAAATTTTTGCAGGAACATTCGGTATTTCTGTCGAATGACTTCAAAAATTGCATAATTTGAGATTAATCAGGATTTTTATAGAACTCATTCATTCTATCCCTTTCTCTTTTTCTATCCCTAAACGCAAAACATCTTGTCTAACTATACCTTGTTTAACCCAAAATTATTATTTTTCATCATACAAATTAGAGAACTAAAGACAAAATAATTACGCTGATTCCGAATCTGAATTCCTTTTTAAAAGCCGACTTATAATTTAGAAGATAATAGAGGTTAAAATTGGCATTTTTGGCTCTAAAACCAGTTATCTTCTAAACTAAGAGAGATATCGAGCAGGCGATTGCATACTTGAAATCCAATGCTTCAGCAAATGGGTTTCCAATAAACGTTCCAAGTATTTTTTAAATGTTTGACTAGATCTTCAAGAAATCACTCTTCTTCGAGCAACTTTAGTTAGTATCAGTGAAAAGCTATCTTCATGAATTATGAATATTTTTCGTAGCTTGATAAATTTCCTTTTTAATGAGGGGCGAAAAAAGTATTTCAAGTATCTTTATGTTCAAATTATAAGTGTTTTGTTCCACTGGTGAAACAATGGGGCATCAAGGGTTAGTGTATATGTTCAGGGATTCTTTAAAAATGAAAGATTATACTCACTCGAGTTCATTGTCAAGTAGTCCGAGGTGAAAATTTGCAAATTCTTTGTATCACAATTTAAATGTTTTGCCATCTTATCAAGTAAATGTCGATAACTATTTTGAAGAGATATACACAACTTGAATGGAGTTGAATTGTCATTAGCATTATTGGCAGGGATAGAAGAATTATTTTCATTAACATGAAGACTGGACAGGTTGATAAAGTGAATCTTGTTAATAGTATCAGGGGTGATGGTCTCAAGGAAGCCTTGACGTCTCTGGACTAGAACTAGGCACACTCTATAGTGAAGGTCATTATAGTAATTGGTGACAAGTGAGTTTTCCTTCAACAACAGAGCAGTTTCCTGAAGTTCTCTATGATAATTTTTAGAAAAGAGTTTGCATTGCATGAATTTGGTAAACGCAGGACTTACTGATTTAATTTTGGCACTTTTTGATAAATGAGAATAAAAATGTTATTAGCATTGGCTTCAATGTCGAGGGAGCACTCTAGGGATTCTGTTGGCTTCAAAATTTCACGTAGTTTTCCATCATGACTCTCTTCATAGAAGATGAACTCTTCCTTTGCATCCAAGTCAATGTTTGCCCTCTTTGATAGTTCTTTTCGAATATCGAGAAGGGAAAAATTCTTCCTCATCATCTAACAAAATATCAGGCAGAATTAAGAAATTGTTGAAAAGGGGAAGAAAATTTTTATTGGTAAAAACTTACAATCCAACCAACGTAATTCAATCGACCATTCATGCAATTTGACTTGAGATTGGGATCATAGTATTTGAAGAATAAAAGTAAATCAGTTTCAAGATCGATTGTTGGCATTTTATCAAAAGTCCTGGGGGAATCCTTGTCAAAAACATAGAGGGATGTGGGTGAATGTGTTTGTATCCAGATACCGAAGAAAGACGTAATATTGGGCGTAGACTCTGAAATATTATTCGAATGTTTTTCTCGGTTGTATTGTTTAGAAGAATTTTTTATGGGGACAACACGAAGAAGACCATTACGTTTACTTGAAGTGAAATTAAAAGTGAGATTAGTTTGGAATTTATTTAAATAATATATATAAACATACTTGTTAATGATTCCCCAAATGGCAATGTTATTAGGCTCATAGTTGATTATGTTTGCCATAAGCTTTTGAACTTGTTGGTATGTTGAGGAGATGGGGATTTTAATTTTTCTCTTGGGAATAAAGTTACTGCTACAAAAATCCGAGCCTTGCCAGCCATAGAAATCCTCTTCAAGCACCAAGTAAGCTTGATAGTAAAGGTGTGCTTCAGCTTTAGCCTTTCTTTTTGCAATTTCGATTTGTTTCTCTTCTGTAAACCGATTTATAAGAGTTATGGGGATACTGTCAACTGTCACTGGTAGGAGGACGTCAGAAATTCTCTTTTGATTCATGTAAATTAGCATGTAGGCATTGGTATTGTGTTTGTAGAAAAGGCCACCAAAGTTTGTAGAATTTCCGCCAAAATTCTTGATGATTAAATTCAAATAGTTAATTTTTAATTGCAATAAAAGGTTTTTAATGAAAAAAGGGGAGAAGCGATAATACTGAAAGATTTTCAGTGTGAATATACAGTAGCGTAATACAAATTTTTTTTCCCCAAACAATGCTCTATGCCTTAATCAAAAATTGATGTTTTAACCATGAAAAACACATTTTTGAAAATCAAAATGAAAATTTTTCATGTTCTGATATACAAAAATCCCATTTTCCATAAAATCATCAAAATTTACCTAATTTCCTAGGACTTTCTTCCGACATGTGAAAGAACACTCAATTTTTACTATAAGCCTTATTTTTATTCAAAATTTTGCCAAACCCAATGAAAAAATTTTGGCACGTGTTCAAAAATTGTCATTTTCAATAGAGATTTTGTATATCAGAACAAACTTGAAAACGTATGGTTTTATAGCAAAATAAATGCTTAGTTTTCGATAATCTTCAAAATGAGATTAAGGCTGGTAAAAGTTGAATAATTTGGCCTACTCTAATATAAAGAAAATAATAACTTACAGAAATAATGGCCTCTTTACTTGAACATCTGGAGACAAAATCGTCATCGAATTTGAACCATTTATTGTCTGCTTTTGGATTGAGAAATACAACATAGTGACCTCCGTGGTTATCACCAGAATGTACAAGAACAGCATGTAAAATGAATCGATAATCACTTGGATCCGATTCTTCCGTCTTGGAAGGGTCCTTTTCCACGTATCTATTACAAGAATGATTATTCGAGAAATTCTTATTGATAGTTAACTTAGTTCCACCAACTTTTACTGCTTATTTTTAATTATCTTAAATATTTATTGAAAAAATTTAATGAATATTTTACCGTGAATATGGGAAATCTGTAAATGGACGATAATCACTAGTCAAAATGGGAATTAACATTGGCGAAGAGATTTTATTTTATTAAAAAATTCTCATCTCCTTTTCTGGTTCTATTAATTTCTTGAAATTGATTTTAAAATTTCGTCAATTCTAAAAAATTTTGACGAAAAGACATCGGAAATTGAGAACTTTCAGAATCTCAATGGGACACGTAAAAATTTAACAAAAAATGGTGCTTGATATGGGAAGTGAATAATAATTGCATTGAAAAGGATTATTTTTCTTATCTTTTGGCTGATAAAGCCCAATTTATTGGAACTTAAAAAGATTATCTGAATATTTTAATTATCTGTGTATTTACTTATAAGTAATTATGTTTTCATATTCAAAACATTTTAAATGTAATTTTTCTAAATTATTACTACTAGTAATAATTAATTAATTAATTAACTAACTTTTCCAAGTTGAGATAATAGGGAAATTCAAATCGGTCGTTCAACTTTATATTTGTATCAGTAGTATAATCATATTGAAATCTCATCAGTTGTAGGTACAAAACAGGAGGCAATTTAGTAAAAATTACACCTTTCTCAGCATCTTGAAGGCCAAACTCTCCAGCATCGTACTTATTGTCACCTTCAAGAGTTTCTGGAGTTGTATATTCCTGAAAAAGTTGATAAGATCTCATGATTATCAATTTGGTTGGGGTAAAAATATAAGAAAAACTTACATCAAAGGCTTGATAAATGTTGAAGTTGCCTTTAACTTTGAGTTGAATATCATAAAAGTTTTCTTCCCTCTTTGATTCATAAAGAACGTTTTTACAGCGAATATAACTCATCATTTTTCCAGAAAACAAACTGGGAATTGTATTTTCAACGCATGTTCCCTTCATTTTACTCTCCAAATTGTCGAGGAGGACTCTGCATAGCTCTTGAGCATCATGTTGCATAAAAGAGTCAAATGTTTGCCATCCAAAACTTTTAGTAAGTTTCTTAGTATTAGCTGGTTTATCGCCGAATTGGAGCTCATAAAAAACACGTTGTAAGGCTAAAGGAACACTGGAAAGGGAATCATCTGACTCTGTGGGCATTTGAAAGACAGCAGTGCGTAATTTATTAGTAAAGTAAAGAGCTTGCAATAGACTGTTCATGTAGCATGTTGCTCCTTGATTTCTTAGTCCAACATATCCAGTATAGTGCTTACTGTTCCATTCAATACCATGTGGAAGATCTGCATGAACATAAACTCGGAGAACTAGAGTATTTGGCTCAACATCTTCGCTCCAAGAATTCTTTTCTTCATCACTTTTTGTGTCATCAAAAACTGCAGGCTTAACGAAACCTCGATCTGGATTAATAGCATCGTTATAACTTATATAGGTGCTATATCCCCAATCATTTTCCTTTTGATGGAAGGAATGATCTATAGTTTTTACCATATCTTTACAGCCTCGCTTGTGTGATACGAGAATTAGTTTAGCAGTTGCTCGACAACTCCAGTTATTTGATTCACTTTCTCCGTTGCATTGAAGAAAAAAGCCCAGTGTCTTTTGATTTGAAGGATGCAATCTCGTCATGCAAATAATTTTCCAAGGTAAACAGCGGACCATAGTTGGATGTTGACTCAAGATTTTACGTTCATTTTGAAAATCAGAAGCTTTGAGATTTTTGACATCGTGGATCTTGAGTTCTAAAAATCCTGATGGACGAGAATCATCTGTTATTTCGTCAGAGGATGGAGGATCTGATAATTGTTGGTCACATTCACTGGTTGATTGGCTATGCTTCAAGTTTGAAAGTGAAATAGTAAAATCATCAGTAATTTCAGACACTTGAGTCTGATTTTCATCTGATTGGTTCAAAGAATCCTCGATAAAAGAATCAGGATCCTGCAATAATAAAAAAAATGAGTAAAATATATTAGTTTTACAATTTAACGATCTAACATTACTTCTAAGACTTTTTTACGACGTTTAATAGATAAATCCTTATCTTTATCGTCAGACACCTCCATTTGCGAGAATAATGAGCGGATATTTAAGGATAATTTACAATGTATACGGGTTTCATCTACGAATTCACTGTTTCATGAAAATTAAAAAATTTGAAAGTCGTACACAATATTACAAATCCCTAAGAATATCTATGAATTTGTTTAAAGCTAATTGGCATAATTTGAATTATAATACTTTTAAAAACCCAATGAAACTAGTTGAGCTTATTGTAGACTTCTATGAACCTCTCATATCGTGATTTTCAATATTCCTGAGGGTTAAATAACATTTGGCAAAAAATTATGTTAATTAAAGTATTTTCATGCATTTGTGTTAAATTAACACTGTTAATGATTCATTTTTTCTGATAGAAAGCTTTTTATTAAAGGGAAAATTTAAGAATAATCTACCCCAATTAAGATATTGGACTTGGACTACAACCTTTTATTGAAAATAGCTGATTAAGGTTATTTTGAAATATCAGGATGATGATTCCTGAATTTCGGGGCCTGAGCCTCTGAAGCTTTAAGTATTTTGAGAATGATAGTCTAAAAGAGTAGAAATCCTTGAACTTTTATGAGAAGGAACCAGTATACTATTGTTAATGGTAGAGTAGATCTTCTCAATCAAATTATGATTTCTCTTAATAAGTCTACAGTGTAGTCAAAGTTAGAGAGAACTTCTCGATTGGACAAAAGAAAATCCTTCAATTTGATACGTTGAGTGTAAGAATATTGTAATCCATATGATATGGTCCATATCCTAACTTTAAATCTCAAACCCACACTTATTCAACCACAGCAAATTATCAACAAATTAAGAGTCCGATGGTATGATAAGAAAATTGCTGACATTTGCTCATATTTATTATCTTTAGTACCTGATATTCACAATAAGCTTCTAAATTATTTCGGATAAAAATCTAATATATGGATGGAAAATCTGAACTTTAGTCTTGTCTGATTCTAGTCAGCTGTCCGATAAATAATAGATATAATAATTATTTAATATGTATTAAATATTCACGTATACTTACATATACGTCCGAAATTCCCATAAAGTTATTCATCATTGTCAGTATAAAAAAAGAATTTTTTTTATTAGAGAAATATATATTTCGGCAGGTCTTATCAATCTCTAATCCTGGTTCAATTAAACGATTATAAATATTAGTTCAATGAAATTTATGTTAATGAAATTGTAAAATTCTTGAAACACTTCCAATTGATGAAAAACCAAAAAACTTCTCTATTATTAGATGTAGAAAAGAAAAATTAAAAATCGATTGGGCCAAGGCAACTGAAAATCATGTAAAGGAACATTCTTTTTTTATACTGACAATGATGAATTATTTAATAATTTATCATATTTTAAATATGAATCATATTATATGATAATCATATTTTAGAATGATCTGATTCGATTTTTAGTTTTTATTAAAACAATATCTATGACAATTGTTTTTGTTTGTTTCTGAAAATTGCAAAGCGCGATTTTAAAATCAAACTAAACGGTGACGGCTGTCTCATCCTCTCAAAGTGTTAGTAGTAAATGTTTGATGCATGAGACTCAGTGCATGTAATATTTGATTTTTTGATTCTTCTGTTAAACTTTTACATTCCAATACTTTTTTGTAAATTGCGACTAAAAGGCGATCATTTATCTAATCTTATCATTTTTTGGAATAATGCAGACAGTTTTTAAGAACATCTCCCTGAATTCATGCAAAATTCCTCAGGATAACTCATTTTCAAATATTGACGAGGAATATCAAATAAATTTAAAATTATTACTTGCCTATAAAGACTTGATTCGGCCTCTTAAATCCACAACTCCTAATCGCCAGTCCCCTAATCGCTTTGTGCGACAAGAAACAGATGATGAAAAATCAACTGCCTCTTCTATTTCATCGGGATTTGTTAATGATTTCATTTGTGGCGTATACAAAAAAAATCCTAATTCTTCCTCGATAGATTCTGTTTCAACAAGTTCAATTGTTATAGAAAGTATCACTTCAACAAATAATAACTCGACAAAACAACTTAGTCCAGTTCATAACTTGAAGTCATCTTCTGATTCTTGTAACAATAAAAGAGACAAAGAATTTTCGAGTTTTAAGCAGATTCATCGTCGTTCAACTGAGCCTCCTTCTCCAAACAAATTGGTGAGGTTCAATGATTTAATTTGAATCTTAATCCCAGTTAACATGAAATTCACGCGCTAAAAATCAATGGTATTCACTTATTGTATTATTCTTTATATTAATCATAAATGGTTTTTTTTGATTTTCATTGCATGTTTTTCAATTGCTTCTTAATCTGTTCTCATTCCAGCCATCCTTAGATAACGAAGATAAACGCAGATCAGTTCTATTGATTAAGAATCATTTGGAAAATATGCAAGTGAGTAGATTTTGTAATGAATACTGTTAAAATCTGTAAAATAAGCGTGAAAACAAAAAATAGAAAATTTATCTAACTGAATAAATACGGTTTTTTCGTCTAATCTAGCGTATTATAATTATAAAAAATACGTTACTTTATTTATCTTAGTCTGGATCAGAATTTTGTCACAGTTGTGAAAAGAGAGTCTATCCGTTTGAGAGAACCTCAACTGGAGAAAAGACCTATCACAAATCATGCTTCCGTTGTTCAGTTTGCAAGAGGACTCTACTTTCTGGCAATTTTGCTGCCCTTGACGGCACAATATTCTGTAAACCCCACTACATTGAAAAGTTTAGAATCCGAGGGAAATATGAAACACAATCCACTAAGCCCGCCAACCCCATAGTTAATGATGTTGATCCAGTTCAAAAGGCCACCATTGAATAATAAGTAAGTTTTTTTTTTGAAATTATTATCAGATTTTATTATCGTAAACATTTCCAAAAAAAATTTACCATCTGTGTTTCAATATTCTTCAATGTTCAGCAAAACGACGACTCATCTAAAGAAATATTTTCAAAACTCATTAGTACTCATTTTTGAAAGTTTTGTTTCTACTGTCCACTACTAATATTTAGTATTTATGACATGTTATAAATTTTATAATCTCTCTAAGGCTATTATTTTAGTTAGTTTCTTGAAAAACATAAAACAAAGCATAACTCAATTTTTCAGTCTAACGATAGATCATGTTGAACTCATGGCTTAACAAAGAATTTTATTTTCATAGACTTTAATAAAAAACACTAGCTTAATTTCAGACAATAGAATGCAGACACAATAACTCCTATCAGAAATAATAAAATGTAAATAATTTCTAAAGTGCTCAAAATTAACTTTTACCACTAGTCCCCTCTGGTTCTCTCACGTGAACATGTTTTTAAAAAATAATTTCAACCAAGTAATAATATTAATTTCTTTTTTTTCTCTAGATCAATAAACTATATAATATGAAATGTGAATTTTCTCCACCTCAGTTTCTCTTGTGCTAATGACAATGTATTTTTTTGAGCATCTTTATCAAGCAACCCACTCTCGTCATCAACATCCTTTTTACTAGAACAATCTACAAGCAAATAGTAATAAAGATCCAATAATAAAACATCAAGAAATAGATTATTTGAATTATACTGAATTGGACTCTTTCCTTTTCATTTACGTATATGAATGAATCAAGATGAGATTAAAATTTTGTTTTCACCCATTTTTTCAGCTGAAATGCCTCTCGCTAATAAATGATTGATTAACTGTTAATAAATAATTTTGTTAATTATTATTAACAAAAATAGCTTTGCACAATTCATTCAGAAAAGTATCAATTTTTCTGTACTACAAACAGACTAATGAATATGTAAAAAATACAATAATTAATTATTAAAAGATTAAACCAATCATTATTGCCGTGCTCATGCATGTATATCAAACTAAACATTTTCAAGAAACAATCTCTATTAGAATTATTATTACATGTGTCAATGCACGCACGTGTTATAACAGGATCAAATTAAAACTTTCTTCTTTTTTGGTATAGAAATTTGATGTAATTTTTTTCTAATGTGGAACATTTGTATTATAAGTTTGAAAAAAAATTTTTTCATTTCCATAAAAAATAAAAACCGAATTTTTTTGCTTAATTTCAATCTCTTTTTACTGATTTTTTAGCACAAACCACCATTGAATTTTTATATTTCGAAAAACACTACAATAATTTTTTAGTCGGTCATTCGTATAATTAAGCTTAATGCATGTTTGAATGCCATTTGAAAATCCCTCTGTTCCTTTACTGGAAAAATGGTTCAGCAATCTTATTGCCTACGAATCAAATCTTGAAATATCCATTTTAAATAGAACAGCCATTTGTTATTAGGATACAATTTTCATGCATTAATAGAAACAGAAAAATATCACTATCTAATGCAATGTGTAGGAATTTCGCTTTGATATTTAAGAAAGAATTAGGTTGATAAAAATAATATGACCGAAATAAAAAAGTTTATCAAATTATTCTCGTATAAAAAGTTGGCTGGAAGAAACTCTGAAATTTCATGCTTCAAAATATTTCTTTCTCTTTAGATCACATTCATGAATTCCACTATTATTATTACTAGGGCGACCAAGAGGAATATTTTCTCCTTGAAGATATGGACCCTTCGGAAAACGTTTGAGTCTGTTTTCAAAACTCTAAAACCATTGTATCCAATCATTTTAAAGCATATTTAGGAATATTTAATCAATAGATCTTGTAGAAAACTTCCTAATGTAGTTCTTCTTATGTTAGGAAATTTTCTACTTCTCTTTTGTCAAGAATTTGATCCTAAAAAGATGATGTCATTTTTATTATTCTATCTCATTTATGTTTTGTTCAAAAGCAATGCTGAGTTTCTAATTTTTATCGAAAAATCGAATTAAATTTTTTTGGGGTTGAAGGGGTTTATATTGAACTATACCTTTTGCATTTCGTTTAGGAAGATATAAAATTCAATAAGGAATTCGTGAAATTCAATAAGAAACTTATGAAATTCATTAAGGAATAGTATTTTAAAATGTCATTCTCCATTGTTCAACGTTTGATGTGATCAATTAAGTTTAGTAGAATTTGTGGCGTTTTTTGACATTAATCATTGATATCAACAATCATTCTTCTTCGAGGTTAATTCTCTCTGGGATTGCGGATTCATTTGTAAGCGGTTGAATATGGCACTTCCATGGGATTAATGAATTGAGACCAATCTTCAAACAAAACCACACTAAACTAATATATCCAATAGCTTACCAATCAGAAGACTAATTGAGATAATTGAATTTATTCACTACATTTAAAGTAATTTTTATCGTAATTTCGTCCCCTTGCAAGCGAAGGATTGATATCTGTGATTGATGAATAAAACTTGAATATTCCTTAATGAATTGCATTAATTCCATATCGTTTTTCACAACTTCCCTATTGAATTTCATAACTTTTTTAAATAATGAAATTTTAAAATACTATTCCTTACTGAATTTCACGAATTCCTTATTGAATTTCTTATCTTCCTTAACGAACTGCAAAAGGTTGGGAATTCGTCACTTTTGTATTTGTAGAATTTTGGCAATAAAATTCTTGCACCACAGATATATATATATGAAACTATAGACTCAATGATCAGTGACTCAATTTCATAGATATTAAAAGAAAGGTGACCTCTAGCCTTCTCCCTTGTAGGATTTCCTTTATCCATTACGTAATGCAATTTACATTCTTATTCTATTCGATTGATAAGAAAGGTTGTTTGAAGTTGTTTATGCACTTACAATTTTATAAATAGTGTAGTTTAGTGATGTAAACACTATAGTGCTACTGTAAAACAGTCACTGGTAGAGGATTATATAACCTCATCCAATGGAAATAAGACATGATCTATATAGATCGTTTATTTTCCATGGAATCACCAAGAAATGCACACATCTTTACAGCCTACAACATTGTTCCATTTATTCTCTTTTCATATTTAACAGTATATAAATAGTTCCTTTCCTCTTCTTCTTTTGGATGTATAAATCGATTTGATTTAGGCGAAGGAATTTCGCTTCTTAATTACAACAAAATCCATTCATGTTTGTCCAAAAACTAAGGATTTTTCATATGTATATCTTTTACCGAGGAAACACTACTGCTATAATTGCGCATTTTATTTTCTAATTGAATCATAACTTTTATCTGTATCAATTTAAAATGACAGAATTCTAATTGATTTTCATGATTTGCAGTGTTTCGTTCTTGTAGGACTCGTCGGTACACCATAGCCAGGATTGAGGACTCGGATTCGAAATGTTTTTGATTATCTTATAACTAGGGCCTCAAAAAAGTACTATTTGGTCTATTTTTACTCTAGACAAAGGACTGGCTGAATTTTAATAATCTGAAGAAAAAATCTGCTAATCCTATTTAAAAGATAGCTGGTACTATTTCTGTACTAAATTTTTGCCCAGGTACTTTATTGTACTATTTTTCAAATTTAATCTCAGAATATGGTATCCCTCAACTAGCTACCATTCACAATTTTCGATGAGTTGATAGCTATATTCCTGATATTGAGCTTTCATCATGTAAGAAAATAGGATCTAGATCGTAGCTTTTTGTTGGATAATATTCCTTCATGAATTTCAAATTTCAACTAAAAGAATGTATGTATTTTGTAAAATATGCACAAGAACAGTTTGAAGGGTCATTTTCTATCATGGAAAAAAATTTGAACAAAAATCAGAAATTTTGTTGACACAAGATTGACTAAAAATTCTGCAACAATTTACGGTAGAGGACTATTTTTTAACTCAAAATTCCTTAAATTTTCTTGAAAGTACTTTTTTCTACTCATTTTTCAGTTTATGAGATATTATTTTTCATCTTTTTTAAAAGTTAGTTAAAAAGACAAAATTGATGTGTGATCTTTGAATCCATCAGAATGGGGTTTTAGCCAGATTACTGTAAAGTACGATCAATTTAAAAAATTTAACTGTAGAGAATAGAAAAATTCTAGAAAAAAACCCGCATATACTCGATTAGTTGTCAAAACCTGTGTTAATCTAACATGAACTAATTGATTTAAAGTGCAATAGTTAAAATAGAGCAGATCTATTTTTTCAGATCTTTCCATGAAAATGAAGCTTGGTCTAGAAATGACAATCAAATTTCTTATTAACCATTTAAGATGCATTATTAATTTTACTTTGGTGACGAGGGAAAGTTGCTATTAATTAAATCAGAATTAAATCCAAACGTATTTTTAAAGTCCCTTTGGTTTGAAATTGAGCATCACAAGTTTTTTTTCTATTTAATGATACCCAGTAGAGATAGATTTTGCAAATTATCGATTTTAGCTAAGGTGATTTTCTGATCAAGACGATTCTAATGATATATAAAACTTACAGTCTTACTGATATTTTAGATTGAGACACAAAAGAGGTAAAAATATTAACTTTAATGCAAGGAAAAATATTTTCGATTTTTATTTACACGATTTTTCACGTATTAGTCAAAGATTTCATTGTCAAAAAATTTTGATCAGAACAAAGCTTAAAAATCAACATTTCATGCTCTAGGGAATTGAAAAATCCAAAGTTGCTTAAAAGTAGTATCATCAACTTTTGCTGTTGAATGAAAAAAATTGAAACTTTAGGTCTATTATGTCACTATATAGTGACATATATGTAAAGAACAAATGAAAACTCAAACAAATTCAAAATCGTATATATTTCCAGTCCACTTGAGGCTTTGAGGCTCAATATTTTTGAAAAAGACAATCCAAAATCTACTCCTATTACCCAGTGTTTAGACTTCTTGTTAATCCAGCTAATTTTAGTTCATACTTAATAGTACAGTTGTAAATCCAGTTTCGTGAAAATGTGAAATTTCCGTCTTAAGCGAATATCTCCGGATCATCTTAGTTTATTTTAGTATCCTCAGATCAAAGTTAAAGCGACATGCTGTGTAATCAGACATCTTCATGTCGGAATTTTATTGAAATCAACCTATTCACTCATATTTACATCATCAGTAATGGTTCATTACTACTTACTAAAAGAAGTTTAGGAATCAAAAAGAATACAAACTGATTTCAATTTATTTAAATGAAAATGTAATTGGTTAGAAAAGCATGGGTTAAATCCTTTTCTTCCCTTTATTTGATATAAAATCAGAGGTAAATATAGTATTTCCCATATGGAATTTCATAGAGAATTGGGTGTTTGCTAATACACAGCGGAAATATGGGCGGAGAGAATAAAGAAAGTTACGAGAGACTTTGTAATCTTCCTGTAAGCAATTCATACATTTTCCTCCTTCCTTTATAGAAAAAGTGGAAAGCTCTGGAGATGAATTATTCAGTAAATAGCTTCCCTATTCATCAAGATCTGAGAATGGCTCTTTCTAACCACCAGAATTATCATAATATAGACCTTCCTTGTCTAGAGAAATGATCATTTCTAGATCATCTAGCTATCAGAAAAGAACCTTATGCGTTAGATGAAAAAAATTATAGATTTGATTATGACATAAAAAGATTACAATTCAATTACACAGTCTTAAAAGAAGGAATTCTAGTCAGAAATATTTCCTAGCTTTGTAGAGAATTCTATGCTGTTAATTTTAAAAATTATCCAGTAGAGTTTTCAAGTTATTCGGCAATCTTGAGACATGAGTTCGAGCATTTTCATAGATGTCGAACCTTATATCAATTAGCTTTAATAAATTTATTCTTATCCCCAAATGTAGAATTATTCTAAGAAGATCAACTATGATATGTAAATAAAATGCAAATAATGTAGAATAAAATTGTAATCTTTCTGTGTAAAGAAGCAATACAGTGATTGATTTTGTGATCAGTTCAAAATACTAAAAGAAAATAATGAATCATCACCAAGCATATTTCTTCTTCGTTTCTATAATAAAGCGAGAGAATACTATAATTTTTAATACCTTTGTTTATTTCAGAGAGGGTTTCCAATCATACACTGTTTTGTACCCTCTAACACTATGTATATTATAGAATAGAATGCCATATATCTTAACTTTGCACAGAAACGAAGAAAAAAATACAACAGATCCATACAATCGATCATAATGTAAAATAAATCACAGAGGTAAGAGTCAAAAATCTGATGCTGTATTCTATTTATTTTCTCAAACTGATTATAAGCCAATTGAATTCTGTGTCATTTTTTGCAGCCAATGAGGAAGCATGCTCTACTAATTAGCTTGAATAAAATTTTATCCTATGAAACATGGTGATGATTTTGTTTTTTTTTCAATTATCTCGGAAATTAAAGATCTGGAAACAGATTCAGAATCAAACATCTGACAATAATGTAAATTATAGAAAGTCAGTTATCGTAAAATTAAACAAATTCTCAATAAAAATTTCTATCTCTGAGTGTTTAACCCCTTCGAACCCATAAGAAAGCAGTTATCGTCCAAAATAGTTGATTAAGAGGTCGTATACGACCTCTGGGATCGAAGGGATTAAATCAATTAAATTCCAAATGTTTGATGAAGAAGGCTCTCACAGTAGCGATTAACCCTTTCAAACTGACTTTTTCCAATGATTTTGAAACATTTTTTCATGATTATTTTTTGATAGTATATTACAAACTATCTAAGATTTCTATCATGCTATATTTTTGCTAGCCAGGCATAAGAATGCCATAGATATTTGAACTTTTACCGAAGGAAGTAGAATTCCTTAATTCATAATTCTTCCTGATCGCAATTATTATTAATAATTTATTAAACTTATCAATGTTCAGAGATAATAAGATTAATTTACGTAAAAGCTAAATAGTTAATCCAAAACAAGGTATATTTTTTATGCATGAAATCAATTAGCAGTTCCATCAATAGTCTCGTGAAAATGGGGCAATTTTCAACCCCATTTTTACCTTAGATCTTCAATATCTAGATTATTTTGTAATAAGATTGAATGAAATTTAAAAGATATCCTTTTTGACATTGAGTCTTCGAAACAATTAACTTTCAAATAAATTACTTCGTCGGCAAAGTTACACTTTAATTTACTCACCAGATGGGAATTTTAATATAAATCAGACCCTGATGAAATTATGTGTAAGAAAAAATTTTCATAAAATTTTGTCCTAGTAAATTTTTCTATCATCACATTTTAAGTAATACTGTGAGAGAATTAAGCCTGAAACTTTCTTCGTCTAGCTATGGTATCGAAAGGGATAGCTAATTCTGTATGGTATTCAATATTGTGAGTAGAAATTTCAATCAATTGTTAAGTTTGCGAAAGAATTAGTCGAAGGAATTACAGAAACTTTAAATCCTTCCTTAAGTCACTTGTTGAAGAATAATTTATCCGATAATAAATTCGAAAATTCGCTAATTCTTTAAAATAGATGACCGATGACTAAAATTTTATTTCTGCTTAAAACTCATTTTTTCAGAAAAACTAACTGACGGGATGAGTTATTTTCCAATCTATATTCAAACCTCAAACAAAACAAAAAATTTTGATACGATTAAGTGCGCGAAAATTTTAGTATCGTACTTTTTCGTTCTGATAATTTCATTGAAGATTAAGATTTTCGAATCAACACCTACACTCAGTTATACAAATAACTTTTTACTGAAAATCCTCATTCTATATTTGATTCAGAATGGTTCTGCAAATTCCATTGTTTTGTTGAGGTTGGGAAAACGGGTATGATGAATAAAATTAACCAACGTAACAAAATGTTGTAGTTGTTTGAGGAAACTTTATTTTGTATTCCTCTAATAGAAATTTGTTGCAATTCAATATGGGTATCTTGTGAAAATTATGGGAATTTCATTTCTCTATAAATAAATAGGATATGCTTATCAATAAAAGGAAATCCACAGGCAGTCTGGAAATATAAACACTTGAGTTATAAAATTGTTATCGTTAACACTGTTTTGAATTTATAATATTTATTACACTTCCTTATACTATCAAGCTAAAACATTTGTGAAGAAATCTAGGCCATTGGTTGATAAAAAATCTTTTTTTGATTTTAAGATGAAATTATATTACTTTTTTTAATCCTGCATATAATGATGACAAGAAAACTTGTTACTTATTTTCAAAAGAAAGAGCGTATTTAATTGGCTCCAATGAACATTTTTTATTCTCTCTGGAGCAAGTAATAAAGTCAGTATTAACCTCTAAAGTAATCAATTTTGACCCATAACATTTGCGGCTCTAAACATTAATTTTCGAACAAAATAATTCCACCAATGGATTTCTTGCAAAATTTTGATCTGTAATACACCTTTTCGTGGTATATGCTGCTTTATTATCGTGGGAATGGCTTACTCCACCGGTTCTGTCCACGACTGTATGTCAACAGATACATTTAAAAGGCCCACGATTTCTGACAGATTTCATTGATTTTCAAGTCGTGAAAATGATCAAGAAGTCAAAATTCAACTTCTAAATCCTAATAATGTGAGCCATTTGATCAGATTTATTATAACTGATTTTCTTGTCTAATTGTGATCCTGTAAAACTTCTTTTGGTTACCCACCCTCTTTGAAATCAATAAAATTTTCTCCAGTTCGAAAATTAATTCTTGAAAATAAATTTTTTTTCTCAAATGGTAAGTAGGCAACCTGATGTGAATTCCAAAAAATCTTCATCATTGATTAAAAAGTGGAATTTTTTCTAAAAACCAATTTAGCTTCATATTATGCCATAATTATGGTTATTTTCCAATCCTCCTTAACAAATCAAATTTTTAACCAGGTTAGGAATCGCCTGTATAGATACTACGGCGACCTTGAACAAAATAATTTTGAGTTTATTCCAAAAATGACCCCATAGAAAATTTTCATCGATACCAAGCACTGCAGTCCTTATCGCCTAATGGACCAGATCTGGGCCAGTTTTGAATTCCCTAAATGTCTCTTTGGGATTTCAACTTCTAATTTTGCTAAATCATTTAATGCAAGTCTATTGAAAAAAGCATCCATTCAATATTAAAATTTCTTATATGGATTTTTTTTCAGATAAATTTGCTTGCTTTCTAAGATTGAAAATTAACTTACTCTCTATATTGAACCTTCGATGGTGATTTTTGGAATTAACCCTATAATGATGATTCATTAATGTATTTTGAATCAAAATTCTTGATTGATTTGAATTCCCAATCTCTCTTTGGTGTTGTTGAATTCGTTATCAGAATATACCTCTGGTGTAGTGTAGAAAACTGCAAGAAAATGATTTTATGATTGTTAACTGAATAATTTTCATTTTATCTAGGAATCAATTTCATCTATTCAAATTTGCAAGAGAATGAAAGTGTTAGATTGAAAGAAAACATGATTTCCCAGACATGAATTAGAGCGTTGGTAATAAATCGATGAATTTAATTGCATTTTGATGCCATTATAAGGTCAAAATTTCTTTGAAAGAAATAAAATTAGTTTATCGATAGGTACAATTCTTTTTTCTTTATGGGAAATATGATGAATTTCAAGAATATCTCTTCTAATCCCTTATGACAAGATTTATTTATTCATAGGAAAGTGACTCATAAATTTTGAAAGAGAAGAAAATGAAAATTCTGTTTAGAAAAAATTATATTTTTCTTCGAATTCATCAATACAATAATTATTAATTCAAGTTACTGTATTTTATAAAGTGCATTCATCACAGACTTGAACATTGTCTATTCCGAATACAAATTCGAGTATACGAGATGATACTCACCCCCACCATGCACAGCGGAGCGTAACTAATGAATTGGGAAAATATATAATATAGAATTTCACATACAAAAGAAATCACAGTCAAAGAAGAAATAGACTGTAATATTGAAACATTGAATGCCAGAGCATTGACACGAGTAGAACACTGCTTTTCTTCTTAAGAAATAACTCGCAGAAGTTATCAATCCTTGAAGATAAACTTAAATGTGTATTTTAAAAGGCTCATATATTTGTGTATTCCGAGTCAGATTAAAAGATAAAAATATTTAAAAAATAAGAAACAGAATATCCAGGCACGAAGCATTGTTTTACTGGAAAAGGAGATTGCAATGCAGAAATTGGGAATTCGTTGATTTATAATTGGGTAGGCTTCAGCATTACTATTGGAGCAGAATAAGTCATGCAAGTTAATATATTCTCTCCATTAGCTTTGTGAGTTTTATGAAGATTCCATACCTTACCAGGAACAAATTGAAGTTCACGTGCCTGCTTATCAACACTCTTGTCCTGGAGACCAGTTTCAACATTGACACCTACTCCCTTTCTGGTTTGCAAATTCGCAACATATGCACCTTCCTTTACATGCTATTTCCACTATCATCAGATATAAATTAAAATTATTTTATTAAACAATATTGTACTCAATAACCAAGATTCATGGTTGTATTTCTTTATTTTTTAATTCGAGATTAACTACTGAATAAATAAAGTTTTCTATCAAAAAAAGATGATAACCATTTTGAAATTGTCAACATTCTAAGTGACTAAGTGGTTTTGAAATCCAAAAGGAACTGAACTCTAAGCACTGCGATAAAACCAAAGTGCATTCAGTAAACTGTAAATTAAATGAACCGATATGCTGCATGACAGCTTGACAAAATCCTCAATGCTTATAAGTTTAACTAATCAGTTTTTAAAAAATAGGTGAAAACCAGAGACCTCAAATAATTACATTACTTGTCTCTATAAAATCATAAATTTTTTCAATGATCTCCTGTCTATATATTGTTTTTTAAAATTTATAAGGAATTTATAAACGCAGAGGGAGAAAAAATTTATTTTTAAGCTAGCATAAGAAAAATTTATTTTCGATAAATGTGATCAGAATCATAAATTCATTGCTTATAAATGCTTGATCATTAATCTCAATTCTTATTGGCTGGAAAATCACTCTAAAACGAAAATAAACAGTTTACTGTAATATAGATGTAAATTCAATTTTCAAAATATTTATCCTTTTATGGTACAGATATTTATTCCATTTAGATTTACCAGAGCTTTAGTTAAATAGATACTTGTTGACTAAACATAGTTGAATTTATTTGAGAATTTTTTATAATTAATGGACTATTTATTGAGAACGTTCTTTTTCCAAATTCAATCATTAATAAAACCAAAATCATTTTAATTCAATACTTATTAATTATTAAGTCATTTCCAACTAACCATTAGTTTATTTATTCTTGTTTTAAACCTTATAAAATTTAAAAGGCTATTAGCTTTACGATATAGATGAGTATATGGAATCAAGTTTCTGGCTTATCTAAATATGCATCTGAAGCAATAAAAAGTGCTCAAAAGAATTTCGATGAATCTTATCAGGATAATGATGCAGAGAAATTGACCTTTGATGAAATTTTGTCAAAAATAAAAAACTTTCATGCCCAGTTAGATTTAAATTAGTTATAATAAATTAGATTATCAGTACTAGGGGATGAAGAAAAAGATAAGCCTAATAGTGAACCTTCTAACGAGCCAGAAAAATCTGAAGTTCAAAAGACAATACCTTCAGTCTCAAAAGAACAGGTTATTTCTCTTCAAGAAAACTTTGCTATAATATTCAAGCTTATTGAAGAAATCACTGAAAAGTATGTCATGATAGAAAAGGATATATTTAGACTACCCAAAGTAAAACATGGTGCTAAAAGTCTTAATAATGATGATCGCGATTATGATGCTCTTGTAGTAGAAGGACAAAAATTGTCAGAAGAAATTATCAAGAAAAACGAGATAAATAAAAAACTGAAGGAGAAGCTAAAAGCCGCTGATGCTTTAACAGAATCCCAGAGGTCAGTTTATTTACTCAGCTTATTGTAGCAAAAATTCTAAATTATTTCATTAGAATTAGCATTCGAAATTTAACAGCAGATATTTCAAATCTTAAAGAAGAAATTAAATTGTACGAAGTCAACCAAAAAGATTATATTGTACAGATAGCAACTCTTGAAGATAAAGTTAAAAATTTTGAAAATGGATCTTTTGAATCATCTGTGAGTATTTTTCTAATCAATGTTAATTTGATTTTATTACATCTATTTGAAAGATGACCTTTACTATCAAGAATTTAACCGGGAAATCTATACTCTCAGATTTCCTCGTTGTTACATGGGGCCATAACAGGCTGAATAAGAAAAATACTTCGACATTTATCATCTTATTTTCATAGAAAATTGATAAGTAAAATTTTTACCAAAAAAATTAATTTTATATGCGAATTTCAACATTAAAAAATCCATTATGACTCCTGTTTTTTAACTAACTTTCAAGAAGAATGAATACTATTTCTTAAATAGAGATAAATAACTTTAGAGTATCTTAATAATTCAGCGATCATATATGTAAATTATAAGTTAAAGACAGAAAATTAACTGGTTTCAGTGATTTTCCATTAAAATTTATATATTAGCGATGAATAGAACATCGGGAAAACTTGAATAATCTATCTTTCGAGTTATAAGTCTCTCAAACAAAAAATTCCTTAGTTTTTGGCTACAACTTAATCAAATTATCTTTGACTATGTACTTTAAAGTCAGGAAAACAAGAGAATATTTGTGCATAAAAGTCATATAAATAATTTTATGACCATACATAACTTAGAAACTGATAATTTTGTATTATTCTTAGAATGTTTACATAAATTTGAAGAATGATCTAGATCAAAATGTATCCGAGCGAAATGATCTCAAAGACAAAATATCAAAACTCGAAGAAGATTTGAAAATTTTGAAAATTTCCAAAGGAGAATCTGATTCATTGCTTGAGAAAATAAGTAGCTTGGAGAAAAGAAATAAAGAACTTGAAAAAGAAAAACGCCTTCAATCAGAATATCACCAGGTGAGTTGATTCAAGTTAAAATAAGTTTATTAACAACTCGTATATACTATTAAGTAACTACATGTTATCATATATGATTATATCTATATATAAAAATGTAAGTCTGATTTTGTGCGTTTATAGACTCCGAAACTACTCGACCGATTTTTATGAAATTTGGACATATTATGTAAAATTTTCTCTTCTGTGTCATAGTCAGTGCCGATTTTTGATTTGATCGAGATCTTCGTCAGGAAACCCGAAAATTTGTCATCGTCACTAGGTCCCCCTTTTTTAAAAACCGAGTTTTGAAAGCTGATTGGTCGAAAAAACAAATTGCATGTAAGAGTGGATGAGTTTCTTTCCTATACAAATACACAGAGTCTATTTTCATTGGTTAATATCCCATATCATTGTGTTTGTATGTAGCTTTTACATCCCAATAGTTATTGCAATGATTATTGCTCTCCTGGTCGAGGCTCTCTCATACCAAGTAAATACGCTTTCTAACCTTTTTTTATTCAAGCTGATTTGAGGATTTTTTCTCAGTTTCTTCTCAAGATTACCTCATTTTGGTTCTGTAATACAGAATTGGTATCCTCCTCTATCTAACAAGTAAAATTCCTAACAAATAATTTTTATAAACTGTTTCCAATGAAGAATTCATTGTAAGGATTTAGAAGACAAGTGAATATTTAGTGATAAAGCTTATATTTCACCGGATCTCATCAGACTCTTACACCGGCTAGATATATATACAATTTTAAAACAGATAAAATGTTTAATAAAATCCTCTGATTGGTTCAATCGGATTTGAGCACAATAGAGCACAAGGGGAAGGAGGGATTTCAATTCAATTGGTTGTTTGTCTCCAGGATCATTGTTTCCTCCTAACGTATCTATCCATCGTTGGTTGCCCACTTAGACTTTTACGTTTTCTGCCCTTCTTAGTGATTGCAGGTGCAGGTTTCTTACCATTTCTATTTCCGCTAATTACAGGTTGAGAGATGATTAGATTATCAACTTTCGTTGACTTTTCTGAGTTTTCACTTTTTCTCTCATTTGTACTTGTTACTAGGGAAGAAAACGTTTAAACAAAATTTAAATTTTTGAAAAAAAATCAACTCTCTTTGAATTAGAATAGCTCGAGTTTGACAAATGATAGAGCCAAGATCTTTGCGTATTCCAGGAGATTGATAAATTTCCTATCGAATGAGTGGTAAAGATGTAGTGAGTCTAAGATAGCCTGTCTTGAACTGAGGATTTTTCCCATCAGATGATTTTGTAGTGATCTGAAAAGGTGATAATTTGTCGGAGCAAGATCTGGACTGTTAGAAGGATGGTTCAAAACGTCGATGTTGATCTCTTTGAGAAAATCTTTCACTAATCTTGAGACATGAGTCCAAACATTGTCCTGTAAGAATCCTGGGTACTGGTCCCTGAACTTGACTTCCACAGGTCGAAACGACTCGATTTAGTGAGCTCTAGTTGAATAACTTCCTTTTAGCATGGCTTTTTGAAAACCTATCTGGTTTGGGCTGAGTAACGGACTCATTAGCTCTTTGTCACAAACTTTTACCGTTCTTATCCTACAGGTATATTCATTTTTTCTCTGTCGTTACCATATGTGCCTTCAACCCTCTTCTAATAAAAATTGTGAAATAAAAGTTCGAATTGCTTTCAGAAAAGCAGGAATTAAATATCAACTGAATCTGATCTTATGTATAGTCGGTTGGGAGTGAAATTTCGATTTTTTGATCATTTTCACTACTTGAAAATCAATGAAATTTCGATAATTCAAAATCTCTCGAAAATGGGGAAACTGTCGATAATTTGACGATGCTATTCAGCTTTATTATCTAATCCTGATCCCAAAAACTCTTGATCAGCCTCCCACTTTCAAATCAATAAAAATTTTTAGCTCAAAGTTCGAAAAAATATGATTTTGGCGCCAAATGGGGATTCGAAAAATGACCATATTTTTCATAGAAATAATTTTTTAAGAAACTTTATCTTAAACTGGTGAAGTAGGAAACATGAGTAGGATCACAAAAAATCTTTAAAAAACTCGATTTCTTGATGAAAATATCGAGATTTCTGTAAAAATCATAGATTCCCAACTTCGTATAAACCAACTCTAGGTTCTGATAAAAATGTTGTAAAAGCCACGAATCTTAAGCTTCTCATCAACTAACTTAAGCAGCTCAAATCTCTTCCAATCTTTTTTCAATATAAATCAACCGATGAAAATAATACATTCGTCTGAATTGATATTATAAAATATATGCATTTGTACATGTTACAGTACAAGTCGTGATTCAGGAATTATAAGAATTTCCTAGTATATTTCGTGAATGTCATACGTCCTAGTAAATCTCGTGAATAGAAATTTTCTTCACAGGTTGTACTAAAATTAGTATATTTCGTGAATGATTTATGGTGGGGGTCTCCTCCTCATTCTTAATACCTGTTTAATGAACAGTGTTCATACTTGATTCGAGGAGGGGGTTAATGGATATCTTAAGATAATAGAATCTATTATATGAGACTATTAATGAATCTATTCAAGAGAATCTATTTCAGGCTCATCTTATGCTTAATTTCGCACAGCTCTTCAATTGCTGAGAGTCATTTAATTTAAGTTGTAGGGTAAGAAAATTGAGAATATTGTTTGAGTTGAGGGCAACCAGTCAAATTATTACTTTGGAAGCAGAATGATCTTTTTCCAAAAAATTTTATAACCAAAGATAATTTTAAGACTTATAACTGATGTCTAAAATAATTTTAAATAGAAAGCTTTAGATAATTCATTATATTAATTAACAAAAAGAGCCTAAAAATATTTCGCCTGAAAAAAATGAATTGGGCGAGCAGCACTCAATCACTAAATATTGACCACTTAGTCTATTAATATTTTTGTTCAAGAAATTTAACAGTATTATCCACAGGTTTTTTCTTCTTCTTAGACTTATACTTTTGTATACCAAAATAAATATTTTTAGATATAGGATAAGTTGAGACCTCAAGCTAATTCTTGTTTTTTTGGTACCAGCCCTATTTATTATCATTGACCAATCGAAATTAGTTTTCTAATTCATAGCTAGTTGTATATAACTATGGCTTTTGATAGAGTATGAGGCCTGAAAAGGAGAAACCTAAAATTTAATTTCTAACAATAGATTCTCTTGAATAGATTCATTAATAGTCTCATATAATAGATTCTATTATCTTAAGATATCCATTAACCCCCTCCTCGAATCAAGTATGAACACTGTTCATTAAACAGGTATTAAGAATGAGGCGGAGACCCCCACCATAAATCATTCACGAAATATACTAATTTTAGTACAACCTGTGAAGAAAATTTCTATTCACGAGATTTGCTAGGACGTATGACATTCACGAAATATACTAGGAAATTCTTATAATTCCTGATTCACGACTTGTACTGTAACATATATATGAATAAACTAAAAAGTGATGTCTATCGGAAATGAAAAAAACATTTATAAATCATTTTCTTAATAATGCATAAATTAATTATCTCCTTTATTCTAGATCCAATTTTGTTTCTTCAGTGTTTAATCCATTGAGATTTTAACTGAGGATAATTTTCTTCTTTTATTCCTGATCATTAGCAAAGTTGAGTAGTCAATCTACTGTAATAACAAGTTTAAATTTCATTGAAATTCAATTTGAATCTAGTCAACAAATATTTGACAATTTAATCCCTATTCAATGCTTTCTGTTTATTAACTCAATCTATATTTACTCTCTTGATCAGAACTAAGCTTCTGACATTGTTGAACCCTTCTGTAGCCAGAGAATTTTTTCTCAGTAAAAGAAAAGATTTATTGATTCATGAACGAAATGGAAACTGGATAAAATATCCTCATTATGCTAGTTTCATTCCTATATCTCATAATATTTGTTTAGTAATTGTTCTAGTGAAGAAGCTAAGAACAAGCCCTGAAATAGAGAATTCAAAGTCATGCCTAATGGACAATTTTTATCCAGCCAAATGAATGAAAAACTACGCTTTTTCTGGAATCCTCGGTTCACAAAAGAGAAAATTTAAAAATATCAAGATAAATTTCAACAAATTAATACCTTCGTTCAGGAAATCGAAATTCAACTCCCAAACGATAATCAGGTGAAGCAATAGAAAAAATTTGTATGATTAGTTTTCTTCTTTAGTAGCTTGATCCTGAAAAAATTCTTTTGACTACTGTCTCACTTTTAGATCAAAACAAAATGTCAGCTCAAAGTTCAAAAAATGGGAATTTTGCGTAAAATCGAAATAATAATTTTTTTCTTTACCATCATGATCTGAATTTCTAAAAAACTTTAACACATTCGAATTCTTGATGGAATAAATGAGAATTTTGTAAAACTCATAGATTCCCAACTTCATGTCAATTAGCTTTACATGTATTTGAATCTATATAGAGACTCTGTTAGAATTTTATAAAACAAAGAGTTCTTATAAAATGTTACTTATCATCTGTTATCTATATAATTAAAAAATAAAAGTCGATTTTGTGAGCCTATAGACGCCTAAACTACCCAACCGATTATAATTAAATTTTAACCAGTGGTAGATAACCACACGGACCATGTTCGTAGCCTAAAAAATCTTTAGATTTGGCTTTAGTTAAGCCGTAATCTCGATCAGAACCGAAAAAGTGTCTGACCAATCAGATGGCTCCTTTTTTGTTAACGCGTAAGCTTTCTGTAGTGGGTTCAGATCAGCTAGTTCAAATTAAATATCTATTCTCTCCTTCATCAATATGAAGTCAAGAGTTTGAAATACAACTTTTTTACAAACAGAATCATTGACTAAGAAAATTCAGTATTTACTTAGATATCCAAACTTTTTTAAATGGAAATATTATTGACATTTCAACAGAATTAACATGTGCCTAGCTCATCTATCAATTATAGATCAAACTCAATATTTGGATGTAACATTTAGTAAAGATTCTTAACATTTTCAATGTGTCTACAAGATTGATGTGAAGTTGAATTTTAAATTTAAGCTTTTCACTACAATTTTTTGAATATCAGCGATTGACTTTCCAATATTTATAGAAAATCATTTGCATTTAATCTAAATATTTTGATCAATAAAACTGTCAGTTCTCTTCAGACCAAACACTGACTACAGATTTATAAAAAGTGATACGATGCGAAAAAGAAACCCCTTCAAATCACCTAAGCAACATAAAACACGGGGAAACAGAGGTAATCAGAATCAGATTGGCTAGACCAAAGAGAGTCTGAAGAGAACTGACATATTTTTAACCAAATTATCTTTCGTTTGATCTTAACTTCAACATGGAAGACATAAGTTTCGATTAGCTTCCTGATTAGGAATCGTCACTATGCCATTTGAGCCTGTTGTTAGACAACGCTTGTAACAACTAGTCCAGAACTCCTGTTTGTCTCACATCACTCAATACCCCAATAGTTTCGATACCACTCACACACTGGTCTTTCTTTTAATAACAATGTAGGAATCCTCAGTACATCATAGCCTTGATTAGAATCCAGGCCTTCAAGAAGACAATCTTAATCAAGATGGAAATAGGCTACGATCCTTTGTTTTTTACCTTCTATCTGAGATTGAATTTAGTCAATTTATCCTGACTAATTAGACAATAACTTTTGTCCTTACAAGTTGAGTTGGGAACAGGGCTAATAGGGTTAAACAAGTCAGACTTCAGTTTCTTTTTTTTAAACAAATTCATTTTTTCCGAGAACATTGTGAATGAATACTGGAATTTTAGTTCCGTATACAAAATTTTAACTATTGAATATTTTAACTTACTTAGGATAAGTTAATGAAATAAGCTGGTGGGATTAAAACAATGTTGCATTATGAAAAGACTTTTCATCAATATAATACTCTTGAGACAATCTACATTCTCCGATTAAATTTTTTACTATTTAACGTTCTCTTTTCAAGGGATTAACTTGTTAAAGAGATTTTTGAAGAAAATGTGTTAGAGAAAAATTATGTATTTCAGTTAAAATAATTACTATTTCAGATTATAATCTTACATATAATATTCGGACTAAACTACAATTTTACTCTGGTAGTTTATTTTATTTAATATTTGAAAGCATAACCTAGCCATACAGTTTATTGAGTTCAATTTTCATTATTGTAAACATGAATTCCATCATTGATATCATTTTGATTTACTTCTCAGTATAAAAATTATATAGAATCTTTGAAAAATTGTTTTGTAAAGATTCCATAATCTACAATGTTAGAGCTATTTTCTTAACGGATGAAGCTAGTGAACATTTTTTCCACATTTTAATTCAAATAATTTTTGAAAGATGAATTAAAATTCCTTTTAAGATAATGTAACTTTTGATCTTGTACTCCAACTTATTTATTCTTAAGTCTCTTCTAGTTTTCTTTGATTTGTGGAATATTTTCTAATATTTTATTATTCATCAAATTCTTCATGGATCAAAATAATAATATCTTCTTTTTTCAGATTATTGAAGCTCATACGATCTCATAATTTGAATAGTACTTATTTGGAGCATATGAAATATTCAGTTGAGATTTTACAAGTTTTCAAAATTAGAAACCGCCAGAAAGTTATCATAGACCAAAAGATTTCCATTGAATAGTTTACATATTATAATAGGTTGAATTCTCATTATTTTATTGGAGCAAAACTGTGTAAAATATCACTTTTGTAAAGTATTGGCTACGTATTCTCGGCACTGATAGGTCAATTTAATTCGACGTTTAAATTCTAAAAATTCTTAAACAATATTCCGACACATCTTTGAATGATCCGTATAGTTTCAATGAAAATAGATCTTAGTAATTTGAATCAGCTCACATTAATCTCGAAAGAAATCGACAAAAAATGCTCAAATCTTATTGAAAAAGAGTGATAGACCAGTTACTTTATCTCGTCTTCTTTCATTACTCATTTAAATTTAAAAGTTTATCATTTTGACTTTGATTTCATAGCTAAATATCAGCTAGAATTTCTCTGTTTGATTTCGTCAATGGATTTCTCGTTCTATTGCAATCTTCCCTTCGTTTAGCAGGTATGGAACTCCAAGATTTTTAATTCTTTTTCTTCCAACAACAGCTTAATATCCGTAATTTATAAATTTTTTTGCAAAAGTCTATTTGATGCTCATCAGATCAATTGTTTTCTCCTCTTCTTCAATACTTCTCTTGTATACAATCCAGGAATTTATTACCAATGAATTCACGATCCACTTGGAAATACCTGAATTGGTTGATCTGTGATTTATTCTGTAAATTGTAAGAAACGTTGTGCTCCAACTCTTGGTGTCAAATTATCGTACCATTTTTTGGCAATAAGATTGAAATTAATACTTTTTCATCCCAAACAGGAATATTCAAGTTATAATTCTTATCCTTAATTTTTCTATTGTTTAGAATCAGTTGAAAAAATTAGAGAGCTACATAGAAGAATTAACGAATAACATTGAATCTCAGAATGGTCCATTACTCCAAGAAATCAACCGTCTAACTAGTAAACTTGACAACGAAAGATCGGCAAATTTTGAAAAAATACAGAAAATCTCATACGAGTTGGGTTAGTTTATCACCAAATATTTTGAAACAAAATTAATGATTGAAGGACAGTTTTTCTTTCTTGCCTAAATCAGTTCTTAGAAATTTAATCATTGATCTTATCGCTTGTACTGTACTCGCATTACAATTTTTTATCTTTGATTTGATGTATAAGTGTAAAGTGTTCGTTCTATCCCGAATTGGATAGAATTTTTTGGCGAAATTATCTTTGAAAGCTTCGTTTTTCTCGATGGAAAATATTTATTTAAAATTGCTTTACAAGATAAATTGGTAATACATAGATTCTATTAAAATGGTTTAGTAAATGAAACGTTTAATAGATATAAATGGTATATGAAATTTGGCCCAATTTTAGGAAATTTTCTCGAAGTAATTTAATCATTCAATTGTAAAAAAAATATCCTTTAATAAAATTTGAGACAGTAATTGGTTATGTCATCCTAGTAGAATTACTTCTAATTCAAGTTGTGTTTCCTAATCACAAAAGAACAAAAATAAAATATATATGTTACAGTGATTCTGGAAACTAATGTGAGTTTGCAGACTTTTCGAAAGTCTGTAAACTTTCTAGTAAACCAGGGATATCTGGAAACCCGGTATTCAGATTCCCTGATAAGCTTTTTTCACTATTCACAGTAATTCGGGGAACTTTAGGAGTTCTGCTGAATACCAGGGCGACAATCAGTGAGTCTGCAGACTCTCAGAGATTCTGGAAACTAACTAATCGTAACTAATTATTCATTTGAAAACTTTGCAAGAAATTTTTTTATATTTTTTCACGAGTATAACAAAATGAGAGTTTTGCCAGCCATTACAGTATATTTATTGATATGAATAAATTTTATAAAATTCATTGATCTTGGTCAGGTGTTTAGCAGAATATAGAAGAATTTTATCAATTCTTCGAGTCGGTTTATTACTGTAGGTTATTCAGCTTATTTAATTTAGCTCAAATATATAGTCAGGGCTTCATGTGATGTGACAGCAGGACTATTTGTGTGACGAATTAATGAAAATTTAAAATAAGAGCGTCTTAAGCCATTCTTGATCTCATAAAAGATTTTCAAATAGATAAATGTTATTACAAAACCATTGAAATGCATGCTGCATCTATATGAGTTTATGTCTAAAATTTAATTTCAAATTTTCAAATGATTATTTATAATTAATTTCCAGAATCACAAAGAGTCTGCAAACTCACTGATTGCTTCCTAGGGATTCTGCAGAATTCCTAAAGTCTCCAGATTCACTGCGACTAGGAAAAGACGCTAATTTATCAGGTTTATTAGGGAGTCTGCCGACTCACATAAGTATTCTAGAATCACTGTAACGTATATGTTACTGTGAGTTTTGCTAATACAGAGGTCCCTCAGGCTTTTGGAAAAAAGAAAATTACTTTTATTGGTTTTTTTAATTTCTTGAGCTATTTTGAACATGATCAAAGGGTTTCTTAATTCCAAGCTATTTTATGACAAATAAGCATAGATCTTTATTCTATTCTAGAATGCAGAAATCGAAAGTTGAACGAGAAAAAAGACATGATTCATTGTTTGAATGAAAAACTGGCAGAAATGGAAACAATACAAGAAAAATTTAAATTTGAACGTGACAAAATGCTTGAGAATATGTGTTTAGAGAAATCAGAATTATCCTCAAATTATGAATTGAAATTAAAGAATATTAATGAGTAAGTCAATATTACAGTATAATGAAGATTTTATTGAGAAAAAATGTTAAACTCTCGTCTCTTTTTATTCCGATATATACCATTCGATAGTGAATTAATAATTCCTCATGTGTTCCAAATCTCTTTATTAGAGAAAGTCGAAATTTTCCTAGCCTCAATTTAGATCATTTTGATTATCAATAAAACATTGCATTCTGAATTGCAAAATCTCAATTGAAAATATACCAAAATATTCCTCTGAAGCATCACATAGCTATGCGAAAGTAGGTGGGTTTTTAATATAAAAAAAACTAGACGTTAACTTCTTCTAAAACCTTGAACAAAGATCCAAAAGATGCAGTACATTCTACTCGAATACTTTTGACTTTAATTTTACTTCGAAAGGATAAAATGCTCATTTTCTTGGCGTAAATATTAGAGAGAATATGAAAAATTAAAGACTATTTCAATTTGACTAATTTCTTAAAAACTATAAGAAAATTGAATCGTTGTACTTGTTTTGGTAAAATTTTCAAAAATTCTAATAAAAATTCTAATTGTAACACATTTTCCTGCCTGATTTTAATCTGTAATCATAAAAGTGAATATATTCCATTGTCGTTATCGCTAAAAAATCCTTTTTATTTCTATCAGCTCAAAAATTTTAATCAAATTTAACAATAATCCACCACGTTCAAATGTAAAAGCATCTAAAAGCAAATTAATTACTTTTGAATGGAAATTGAGTATCAAAATCATTATAATGATTTTTATAATTATAAATGGCTATTCTATTCACGAGTATTTCTACATGATCATTTCATTTTGTTTTTCATCTTGAAACTGAATGTCTAAAAGAAGAAATCACATATACACTAGACCTTATTGACCGTACTGTCTTTTCCTTTAGAGCTATGAATTTTTGGGGTTACCTTTTTGGAAGTGTGTCAAAAACTCTTTTCTATTAATCCCCACGCAAATTTCAATTAGTTTCTCACTAATACGTAATCAATAATCAGTGATTAGTAGAGCTGTAAATTTGCGATTTTTGATATGTTGCTTGTTTGCGTTTCCTCATTTGAAAAATATAAAATTTGGATTTCTAACAATGGTAGTAACCAAGATAAATTTTCGACGTTTTTGCAATTAAGTAACTGTCTAAGTAAGGCTTTTCATTTATTCAGGTATTAATTGAATCATTTTCTTCTTTCTTGTCTCTCGATATTTACATAATCCGCCTATAATTCGATTTGCTGAGAGTTGAATATTCAGTGTAATATGAAATAAGTCCTGGACAACATAAATAGTTGATAGGCTGTAGTAGATGTGGAAAGAACTTTTTCAAGAATACTTTTACAAAAAACATAAATAAATAAAAAAATTATTCCATTCTGAATTCGAATTGATAAGCTTATTGAAATTGAATAAAATATTATTAAAACAGAGAGACCATTTTTTTTCGATTTTTCAGAACGAAAATTAGCTATTTTTTCGCAATTTCTAACAAAATTTTATGATTTTTTCAATTAGTAATCAGTAGGATAATACAAATTTGAATCCTATTAAATTAAATATTTTATATTTTGTTCTGATATACAAAATTTTCATTTGAATTACAATTTTTAAACTTGCGTCGACAAACTTTAAATGAATACTACTCAAATATTGTTAAAATTTACATCTTTAAGTAATCTGTATGGGAATTATTCTGATAATTATTTTAAATCCCTTCGCTACATATCCTCATCCTTTCTGAAAATTTTAATGCGTTTTAAAGAATTTTGTTAAATTTGTTGTTCCATAATGTTTTTTGGGAAAAAAGGGGATTTCCATTTTGTGGTGCTGATTGTTTTCTCTTCAAATGAATATTTAGAATAGTTTACAGAGTATCTTTTGATCAGTGGTTCAAGTATGATTTAAATATCGCAGACATATCTAAAAACTCGATCATTGCTATATTTAAACTAAAGTTCTATGTTGCAGAGGCAGCAATCAAGTAAATTCTATTATTCTTAGAATCATAGATATCACGTTTTGCCGCTCTCTACCTTGAAGATTTGCGAAATGATAATTTTGTCAAACTATCTTATGATCTTAACCTTCCTTGATTATATTAATAATTAGCTTTGTATATGCAATATGCTCGGGAACCGTAAATAAGTTGAGCTTTGATTATGATAACTACATCTTTCTAAGTCTAACACATTTTTATGAAACAATTGTATCATTCCAAATATAATGCTTGCTGCCTGACTATAATATTGACTTTTATCTGTAGAAAAAGTAGATCAGGTTTAATATTACCAGTATATATATGTTGGCAAGTTTTAGATCCGAAAAATGCTAATTTCAAACTCCATTATCTTTTAAATGATAAGTCAGCTTTCAAAACCGAATTCAGTGTTAATAAACAACAAGTTTACATTTCTCAAAGGATCATCAGTGGTACATGACTTGTTTTGTATTAATAGACATGTGTAATAACCAAAATGATTTTCTAGTCGCTTCCAAGTAATCTTACCTCAGGAGGAGTCCCAAAATTCATTCACTTCTTGATTCTAAAAATCAAATATAGTAAAAAAATTTCACAGTTTTCCTAAAGATAAAATGTGCCTGAGAATTTGAGGGTTAATTAACAGTAACAAGCTGATCCGAACCCGCTACGCAGGGTTATCTAAAATTAGAAGAAATAATTAAAAGGAATTGAGAGTTAGACCTCTGTATAACAAAATAGTTTAGTTTATCTATGAAGAGGAAAAACAATGAAATGCACAATAAAATTGGGCCAATGAGAAGCAAGCTTACGTCATCTGATTGGTCAGACACTTTTTCGGTTCTGATCGAAATTACGGCTTAACTGAAAATTTTTTTTTCAACGAACATGGTCCGTGGGGTTATCTACCACTGGTTAAAATTTCATTATAATCGGTTGGGTAGTTTAGGCGTCTATAGGCTCACAAAATCGACTTTTATTTTTTAATTATATAGATTAATATCCCTCTATTTTTTACTACTTTTTAGGTTTTAACCACGTAAAAACTTAGTAAAACTTGTAAAAAATTAGTCTGTATTACTAATAGTAATAGTAATCTAGTATTTACTTTGCTCCATACATTTTGAGAATGAATTTATAAAATGGAAAATTTCTTAATCCGTTCTTCCAACTGAGGATCTTCTTCAGTAGTCTCTTTTCGTATATAACTCTATAAGGAGAATTAACGAGAATTCGATATTTTTTCTTTTGTTTTTTTGTGAATATAATTTTCTCTTGTAGGAAGTAATTTATTGATATTATGTTCTCTTGTTTCCCCACTGTACTTTTCATTTTACAAGATAATCCAATATTTGTCACATTTGCCCACTGCAAATCTATTTTAATGAGCCCTTTTTGTTGAATTTCATCTATAATTTACTGATGAGTCCTTATGATTTTGTGCTTGATGGGCTTGTTGTTCCAGTGAAAAGGCCTATAAAAACAATCACCTAACCTTGAGAGTATCCTAATTTTGACCTAAGTCTAAACAAATTTAATTATAAAACTAATTCAAGATCATTTTTCACTGAGTTCTGAACAATATTCTATCATTACAGGGGAAATTTTATTTGATTCACTAATTTAGTTAGCTTTTACTTCTTTGATTTCTATCATCCAGTTGTTAGCTGGACTCGAGAGAATTGTTATTATAAATTACTGTTATACAGCAGCTCTGATGATAGATTTAATAATAATGATGCCTACTTTTACCGTTTGAAGAAAAAAAGGTCATTTTTCAAATTTCAATTTTGCGCAAAAATCACATTTTTTGAACTTTGAGCTAAAATTCTTGTTGATTTAAAAGTGGCATAATGGCCTAAAGAAGTTTTTTAAGATTAAAATTAGACAAAAAACCGAATATTGCCAGTAAATTTTCGATAGATTCGCAATTTTTTAGGGCCTCTGATTTATCGAAATTTCCTTGGTTTTAAAGTAGTGAAAAGGATTAAGATATCGAAATTAAACTCCCAAACAGTAATGAGATGAATCATTGGATCAGATTTAGCAAAATCGACTTGTCTAATTGTGATCTTAAGAAACTTTTTTTGACCATTCTGCCACTTTAAAATCAATAAAGATTTTCAGCTTAAGAAGAAAAGCTGTGCTCTATTACAGACCCTAGATTTTAATAATTTCATTATTTACAATTCAAGACTACTCAAACCTTTCATAGATCATTATTTCCATATGAATCAGTGTTATAATTTTTAAACGTATCTTTTTATTTTCATATCAGTAAATCAATTTTCCCTAGCAAAAAAGCAGGTGAGGCGGTGACATTTTCATCTTCATCTTAGAAGCGAATTCCTTCTCTATTTGTCTCTTCTGAGTTCATTCAAATGGTTAGCGATTCTCTTGGAAACAGAAAGCCTGTGAAACGATTACTATCAAGAGAACCCAGCCTCTTCAACTTTTTTTCGAATCTGCGAACTTTTTGTTCGAGAGAAGGGAATATCTCTTGGTTTTTAGTATCTGCCGATTTAGCTTGTATAGATTTCATTAAGGCTTAAAAGCCCAGAATTTTTCAGATTGACATCCAATTAAGTAGGATCATGAATAGCTTGATTATAAAATGTGTTTCTAACTTTATTACATCAAACATAATTCGTTATAATTATTATAACCTTATCACGAAGAGAAGCATCATGGTGGATTTCTTTCTTTTATTATCCCCATGGGAGATTATAAGCATAATAGGCAATGTGGGATGATTTTTTCTCTTGAAAATATGCGTTATGTGTATAATTCCATAAGAATAGAAAGTACTCTTGTGAGAAGTTGGGAGAAAAAAATATTCCCTAATACCATACAGTTGCAAAACATATTCTTCCTCACTTTTCTAAATATAAAAATATATTTTGTATATAATAATAATTCGGAAGAAAGAAATATAATAATGTATTATTCTACAAATAGGTTTTTATGCAGTCTCTGATTGAGTTTATGCTTCGAATATTTATCTCGTTTGTTAGTGTATTAAATACAGTTGGTGTGCAGTCAGGAATGTGTAGATGTTTAATCTTTTTCTCACTGATCGGATTAATTCTGGTTCCACAGAGTTTGTATTATGATAGATCTAGCTAAACTTTCATGGCCCATGGGTCGATTCATATGTTTTAAGCGAAAAACTTGGAAGAACTTTCTCTAAATCAATTCAATATTTACTGAAGAGGCGATGGAGAGGGATTCCAGATGGCCAAGCATTATTCGACAATCGGTCCGGTATATCAATTGAATAAGAGAATTTCGAGTGCTGGAGTCTTGGCGAGTTTCGATATCTAAAGAGTTCTGCTGGTGAATAAGTGCATTCCTTATTTTTTTATTTTATTTTTCGAATTCCATGATGAAATGAATCCGTGATTTATTGAAATGAAAAAAATTCAATCTAGCAAAAGTTAGGCCGACTTTTGAATTTAAAAAAAAATTCCCACTTTTTCAACTTTTGAACTCAAAAATTTTAATCGATTTCCAAGATTAAAAGCAAGATTAAAGCAATTTGATCTTGATATTTCTGATCAAGATTAGACAAAAGATGCGTATATGATCAGATCCGTCATCATTGTGAGCAATCGAACAATCTAAATTTTTCAATTATCACAAAGAGGAATGACACAAAAATTTAAAAGTTTAAGTTTTGTCCAATCAGATGAGAGAATAGAATAATACAAGAGGCTGACCTATGATAATAAAGTAATTGATAATTATCAGAAAAGAAAGGGGGATATAATTTTTCATCAGATTTAATTTAGGGAAATTTACACTTGCATTATCATTTAATTATCTTTTTTAATTCATACGCCACTCGAAACTTTCTATAGTTGTGGATCTTGCAGCTCTAAACAATAGATTGTTCATGTTTTTTCGAAATTTGGTTTTGATATTCTTACCAATATGAAAGAGGCAAAATGATTGGAAAGCATTCGGCAAAATTCTTTCTATACTAATAGCCAAGCCATTCTCTCGATCAGATAATTTTACAAGATTTTCAACACTTAGCAAATTTAGGCTTCTATCGAGATAAGTAAGAAAATATGACCAAGTTGATTCGCATTCAGAACCAACAATAGCGATTGCGAGAGGATATATTTTGTTATTTCCATCGAGTCCTGTTGCGATTAGAAGTATGTAATTGGTAGAGAAGTGAAAATGACATCCATCCAAAGCAATGAGGCAAGGCATTTTGAAAAGCTTTTTAAGAGATATTTAAACATAAGAATGCAGAATCAAGCTCTTCACCGTTCTTAGTCAAATTTGAATTTTTCTCTGTGTTCCATTTCAGGAAACTTTCCAGAAGTAAAAATGAGTTCAAAACACTCCTTCTTCTTTTTTGAGGGCTCTTAAACTCCGCCATACTGTTTGATATGAAGAATTTTGTCCATCTTTGCTTTTCAAAATACAATCTTTTAGGCTTTAGATTTTCAATATTTTCTTGCAGAGGTTTGATTTTTGATTTTATTTCATATTGCTTTATATTAAAATTTACCTTGTAAATTATTGTATAATCACCAAAGTAAACAAGTAGCCTCAAAAATAAATAGTAGTAGATATAGGGATTACATGTATTATTATTTTGGTTCGTAGGTTATGTTAATATTGAAAAAAAATTGAGTTTAGATAAACAAAAATGATACTGAGAGTGAAAATAAAAAAATAATGATACTGTAAGTGTAAAAAAACACCGGTCTATTATACTGTAACTGAAATAAACGAAAAAAATGATAATGCAAGTGTAAATTTCCCTTTAATTCAACTTCCTTCTTTTGCCAAAAAGCTGAATCCAACACTGCTCAATGTTCACTTCACGAACATTTCCATTAAAAGTATCATTATTGCCAATTTCAAGAGCTTCATGAATTAACCTCTTTCTCAAGTTTTTTGTACACAAAGAATTTTAACCTCCTCAAAATTGATTTTTTGAGAAATGATAATAAGTCACATGTTTTTCAACATGTACTTAACATTAATGGGCATAAAATCAATTTTGAGGAGGTTAAAATTCTTTGTGTACAAAAAACTTGAGAAAGAGGTTAATTCATGAAGCTCTAGAAATTGGTAATAACGATACTTTTAATGGAAATGTTCGTGAAGTGAGCATTGAGCAGTGTTGGATTCAGCTTTTTGGCAAAAGAAGGAAGTTAAATTAAATCTGATGAAAAATTATATCCCCTTTTCTTTACTGATTATCATTACTTTATTATTATTAGAGTTTTGGTGTTTTTTCAGCTCACATTATATTCTTATATTTTTCAACTTTTACGATACTTCTTTCGAAATTTAAAAAAATTTATTTTCAATGAATTTTAAATTTTTATTATTATATATGTGTCACTACTGATAAACCATAAAGAAATGTACATTTGGTGAATAAAAACTTTTTCCTCTATATCTACAAATATAAGCGGATTTTCGGACGTTTTTGAAAAATTACGTGAATCATATCATCGCAAAAATCCATTTTTCAATTTCACTTGTAAAATGCAGCTTTTATTATAGATTATAGCTTAACTTGGGTCTCAGAGTTTAGAGCTATAATCTATTACTTATTATTAGGGCGAACAGAAAAAGGCATACATTATGATGAAAAAAGGCAATTGTTAATTCTGAAAAAGGGAAAAAAGGCAAATTCATAAAATCGAATGTCTCTCACAAGTAGTGATTTTAAAGAATAATCAATTCTTCAAGCCTTTCAAGTGAATACAATGAAAATGAGTTGTTGAGTTGGATAAGCCATTTCTATTGGCTGTTTACCGAGTCCCTCATAAAATTAGATTCAGACAATGAAAATTTAACTAAGATCAAGATAAACAATGATATAAACTTTGCACAATCCTAGAAAAAATTGAAAAAGCAATCCTTTTTAAAAAAGGCAAGCCTCCTCCAAATAGGCAAAAAAAGCAAACTTATTTCTCTTATCAAGAGGTTTAGAAAAAGAGGACTGAATTTTTAATATTTTGAAAGTATTTTATACTCACTTTCAAAAAAGGCATTTTGGTCGCCCTACTTATTATTTATTTTTATTAAGTCATAATACCTTCTTTTAGATTCAGTAAAAAGTGATCTAAAATTAGTTTTGTAATAAAATTTATTAAAACTTAGATCAACATAAAATAAAACCTTATTTTGGTCCAACAGTTTGATCCTTTTAATTATAATTTAACATTGAAAAATCAAATAGCTAAAAGACAGATCCTCAATTAAATGGGAAATTTCAAGAACTTTTCAAGCATACTCATATTTTTAATAACCTCATAAAAATACCTAAATAACACATTGAACATTTTGAGGCCTTAAAAATGTTAAACAATTAATAAGCAAATGAATTGTTGATGGTTTTGTCATTAAAAAGATTATCCTATGCGTAAGAATAAATGAAATTTCTTTGATTTGTAAAAGTTACCAACACATGTCATTTTTTTTTTTGAAATTGAAACATTTATATTTATTCATAGAAATGATTTGTACAAATAAGGGAACAGTGAAAGAGTGTTCAATGTGCCCGGTGTGGGAGGGTTTGAACCTAGAACCGAGAATAAGGTCATAAATTAGAAAAACTATTTTCAAATACATCTTTCTTCCTGTTTTGTCTTGATTTCTTCCTCGGTATAAGCAACGTCTCGAATTGTTGGGAAATATTAAGTAATATTTCTCTTCGCATTAAATCATTCCTACAGATGATTTATAATAGTTGTTAATTGTAGTTATTCTTGTTTATCCTTATTTGATTTCCAACTGAGATATTTGTGTGAAGACAATAACCTTTATTGTATGTAACAAGAAGATTATTATACCAAGTGCAATAATCAATATTATTAAAAAATCATTGGTTTATTACACTGAATCTGATATAATTTTTCTTTCATTTATGAAAAATTCGATTCTACATTTATCTTTTATAAATTAATTGTTGAACTCTTCTGAAGAACAAACAAAAAAATCTGAATTTAAATAAATTTTCAAGAATTTCTCATAAACTAATGATTTTTCACTTTGGTAAAAAGAGGTAGCTTTTGAGAAAAAAAATTCCACTACCTGATAAGGATCAGACATCCTCAACCAGAAAGTATTATCTTTCTATCCTAGTTAGTGAGTTGTTAATAACAACTTTTTGTTGATATTACACAAGATAGATTATTCCTCCGTTGTGTGAATGTTTCCTGATTTAGATGAAGAAAGATTTTAGTTATTCCTTCTTGCTTTATCAATAATAATATTATTTTATATAAAATGAATTGTTGCTTAGCTATAATATAACACAACCAAACAAAGTATTCATTTCTAGCTGCTTTTTCTAGAATTTATAAAAATCTGGATAATTCTCAATAGAATCAATTACATTTTAATGTAATTTTGTTTGAGTTTTTCAAAATCATCTCAAAAATTAAAATAGTTATTTTAGACTAGGCTAGGCTGAAATTTTTTTTTTCTCAGAAAAACTCACGAGAGGACTTACTTTTCTGATAAATTTTAGTACTCAGATCATGTTTTGCATAATTTTAAAGCGTGAAAGTCATTCTCCATTATGTCATTGCCCATTTTTCCCACAATATCCCACGGACATGATAAAATAACGAAATTAACGCTGAAACTCCTTTTGATGACAAGATTACTATTTTTGAAGATAAAAATTAAGAGACTCATTATGATGGTCAAGATAGTCTGGATTTTAGTGATTGCGTAGTAAAAATTCATTGAAAATTGAGCGGCGATTTGAAAAATTTTGGATTTTTAAAACCTAATATGAGGTTAAAAATTTCACCCTAACAATGTTTTTCTTCTCAAGATATTTATTCACATGCAGGAGTATATGCAACCTCCAATGATAAGCTTGAATATGAATTTCAAAATGACTAAAACTTTGTGATAATACATCTAGATTAGGACATATTTATGTTTTGAGATATGGGAGCACAACATTAGCTAGGGTTTTCAATTTTGTGAGGCAATCTTATTCACGCTTCAAAATTCTAATTTATTTTTAAATTTGTTTTTGTATGGTGTCTGTGGGAGAATTAGGCAAAGCGCGTATTATCATATTGATTTATCATATTTCAAAATATTCCAAACATCATCTGAGTATTGATATGAGAAAAGCAAGTACTCTCGTGAGTTCTTCAGAGGAAAATTTTTCACCCAGGCATAATCTACATTAATTAATGGTACTCTTGAATCAATAGAATGTTGTAAAATAAAATAAATCACTCGAATTTTGATACTACTAACATAGACATATAGTTTAAGAAAACGCAAGTTAGAAAGTTGTCATATGCTCCTTATAAAGTCCACCACATAGCTACCTAAAAGTGGGTTGGTTTTTTTCTAAATTTAATTTTTGTTTAAAAAATGTATTAAGAAATAGTTTAATAACCGTATTCCTGATAATTTATTATGGAATATCACCTAAAAGCTGCTAATCTCACACTAGATATATTGAAAAACATGAACAAGAAGGATGAAAAAGTTAAATTTTTCGAGAGCTCTTGATATTCATTTTTCAATTTTCGATTTGACGCCAAATATTTATTTGTTGAGCTTGGAGCTGAAGATTTTTTTCAGTTTTACATATTTGAAATGTTCTAAAAATTGTGAAAACAACAATATTTTTTTTAAAAGTAAATTTTCTTTAAACGGTTAATCTAGGCTACATTCTTTTAAATATGAAAGAATTGAGAGTTTTGTAAAAAATCATAGATATCCTAATCGACATCAATTAACTTTGATTTGATGTTGATGAAAATGATTTTATTCCTCGCTACAAGACATTGAAAGAAAGTTAATATTTTAATAAAAATAGAATAGATTTCGTGACTTATTTTTATATCTCTTGACATAAAAAATTTCGGAAAATTGCCTGATCGATTTTTATTTTTTTCAGGATTAAGTTTTGTAGAAGGGATCGAAAATTGATACAATAGATAATACAGAAGCTCTTTTTAAAATTTAATCCTATTTCTTCTTTTATGGCATAATCAAACTAATCGAAATTTATTTCCATCTTTTTCATCAGACAATTAACAGCTAAAAACGCTGAGCTAACTAGTGTCTCAAACCAGCTCACCTCAGTCCGTGAAGAAAACAATACCTTGAGATTAAAGTTGAATGAAAAATCGGCACAGCTTGAAATTTCACTGGAGAATCAGGATAAAATGACCAAATTCAAAAAGGAAATTGACCTTTCTGAGAGTGAAATTACCAAAAGAAGCTTTCTCCTGCAGACCAATGAAGCTCCAAAGAATCAACGACAGCCAAGCAACTCATCAGACATTCCTGAAATCGACAATCCAAGTCGGAAATTATTGAACTCTGGCTTTGGTCTAGTTGAGAATCTCAAGGTAAATTTGAAAATAATTTAATTTATTCTCATAATGATCTAATTTTTCTATTCTAACAACTTATGGACTATTCCATGATGGGATTCAAAATATAAATTTTTTCCTGACTTTCTGAAAAAGAACTTTGAGTTTATTCTAAAACTATTGAATTCCCATTTTCATATCAACCAGTCTTACATTAAAAAGGAATTTTTCAAAAGGTTTCATGCATAATATCCTTGTGACAGTGAAGAAAAATGAGATTGCTTTCAAAGTTTAGTACATGCATTAGTCCCTATCCGATAAAACTGGAAATATTTTCACTGAGATAAGTGTTCTGGGACATTGGTTTTGAGCTGAGCTACCGATGAAATGGGAAATTCGAACGAATTAAGAAGAAAGAATCTGAGTTGATTCAATCGATTTTCGCAAAAAATTTCCTAAAGTTAGGCTTTAGCATAATTATTATTTTATAATGTTTTTCTCTTATAAGCAGCCTCATTAATCGTCATTTTTTGATTTAAAGCTAGAAAGTTAAGATATTAATTCCTTCTTGGACAAAAAACTCAAAGATTTTGCAAACAAAGCATCAAATTTGATATAATTCAAGTTTACCTGGATTTTATTTCAAGATCAAAGTAATACTTCATCAAAGGTCGCGGAGAAATTATAATCACTTGATCTCAATATTAAAGAAATTCCTTATCGGATGTTTGCCATTAGATTGTTGTTGGTTAGTCCAGTGTCTTTTCTTTTGGCTCTTTCTTGAATGCAACAGACAAAAATAGTCACTAGAATAACAATATAGCATTTTGTTATATTATCAAAGTCCTTATCATAATTCAATTATAAAATCCCCTCATGAAAGAAGAAAATAGAGCAGAATTAAGGAAGTCGACACATCAGCAATCCAGCAAAGAACTACTGTAATCACATCACAGAGTATTTCGTGTATTCTTTATCAATACATATTTTTGATATGTAAATTAATCGATTATAACGTTGTTCGCTTGCTACCTGACCATATTGTCTTCTGGCTTGTATTGATCTATCTGTAGAAAAAGAAAGGGGAGAAAAACGTGTAGTATTTCTTAAAAAATCATAGTGATTGTTATAGTAATCAGTAACAACTCTGATAATATAATTCATCACACGGAAAATTAAGATTAAGATTAAAATAGAAAATATTTAGATCAATATGGTAAAAATAGTTGACTCACACGATTTTTCGAATACATGTCGTATTCTTCTTCTGGTGTCAGATTTTCAAAAAAACCTTGTGTGCCCAATCAAACAATAAACCAATCAGATTTTTTCTCAACTTTAAACAATCAATTCTAACCAACGATTTCCAATATTTATGTTCGTCTTATTACCATTTACAACCTGGTTCAGTTAAATTTCTATAGACTCCAAAATCTATAGTCTAGAAAAGAAAGATCAATTCTCTAAATATAGCTTCTAAGATTTAGATACTCAAATAATATATCTTTCAATTCTACGCTAGTCTACACATTGATCATGATACTTAAAGATTAATTAGCTATTCGGATCTAGTTCGGGAAAATCAATCATTTCTCTTATACTGATTTTCTTATGCCAATATCGATAATTAACCGATTGTTGACGAATTACTTATCACATTATTTGTTATGAGTTGACTTTTTTCCCCAGTTGACTAGCTAGCAGTGTTTTTCTTCAAAACACCGAAAATTTCTTTTAAGATTATCCTCAATATTTCTCCCAACAAATAGTATAGAATACTTTGCTAGATTAACAAAATTGAAAATGAAAGAAAACTTGTTCTGGTCAAAATTTACCTTTCTGACTTTTGATGCGTAAAAGTTTCTTATTATTATTCGAATGAATTAAAATTTTAATTTCACTTTTTAATTTAAAATACAAGATAAATTTTTCAATTCAACTAATGTCCATTCGAAAGAAATTCATGATTGATTTCATATTCCACAATCCGAGTTCGTTGTCTACCTCATTTAAAGACAAAATTTTTTTCTTTATTCATATGTGATATTCTCAAAGAGTTTATCGAAGAAATAAATAGTTATTGTCAATATTATAACACCACTCTCTACCTCTTTCATTATATAATAGGACCAATTGAATATAAACCAACGAGAAATGGGCAATCTGAAGGATGAAATAAAGCGCATGAAAAAAGAGAATGAACAGCTCATTGGAGAACTATCAAAAATCGATTCTATTACGAATTATGAGATGAAAAAGCTCAAATCAAACTATGAAACACTTCTAGAGTTGCATGGTGAAAAAATCGAAGAACTGGAACAGTTGAAACTTGAGTTTGATGAAGTCAAGAACAAGTTCAAAGCTCAGGTTAGTTTTTAACGTTATTTTTATGAGTTTGTACCGTAAGGTATTTTTTAAATTGCACATCTATGTAACGAGAAATTTTGTTACTCATGATTGTCTAAAGAATCTTCAAGAGTTCATTTTACCTTGGAATCTAACTAAGTTTTACAAATCTCAATTTTTCGAGATCTTGTGAGCTATTCTCGATGAATTTGCGAATAATTTTACTTCAAATATTTTTTGAAACAGAATCAAAACACACGCGGTTTATCGAATCGAGAAAAAAATTGAAAAAAAACATTTTCGCTGATTTTGTTTATAGCAAAGTGTAGGAGAGATCATCATTAGACAAAGAAAAACAAGCATGGTCACACTCCATTGACGTGCGAAAGTCTACTTACTGTTTTTGATCATTTTTACTGTTTGAAAATAAACCAATTAGGATGATTCGAGATCAGTTCAAATCATACATCAGTCTTGGCGGAAGTTGACAAAACTTATATCCTTTTTGACAAGTCTTAGATCAGTCTTAGTGGGCATCAAATTTAACCAATAGTTTATCAGGATTGGCTTGGAACAGTTGGACAGTGAGAAAAACACAAGTTTACTTAGCTCCTTTAACAAAATTACTAGTTTTATTCACTGGCCTGTAGCTAATTATCAGGGTACACATGTGAGAATTTTGACTGATGAAAAAACCCTCAAAAATGCCTTTATTTGCTTTCAAAAAAAGTCTCGCTTCAATTCCACTAGATGGGTGTCATTCTGAAATCATCAACTCCTACATTTTAATGACTGCAACAGAAATATTATATTGCTAACAACGAAATATTTCCGATAGCGCCACAGATAGGCTACTCAGAAGGTCATGACACAGACTTTTTTTCTTCAACGCCTAAATGACAGCTCCAGCTTTCTAACAATCCAAATTTTTTCACAATTCCGGATAGAGAAAAAGGTTTAGCTGCTAGCATACATGATGTTCTGCAATGTTTCTGCATGTATCACATTGGAAAGAACATGGAGAGTAAATTCAGGGACGAACTTTTGACCAACCAAAATAGTTCTGAAATGTTCTTAAATTTTCAAACTGATTTTATAGAATATTTTCTGATTATCAACTCAAGTTTCTATTACACTGGTGGTCATGGAAATTTTTTTTTAAGGTCTGTTAAAAGAGTAAATAATTTCAGGATCAAAATTTTATGCCAATTCCAAATCTGTTCTCAGAATCCTGATATCATTCTCAGTTTCAGAGATAATGGGGAAAAACGAATTTTGGGAATATTTCTAATTAAAAATATTTTTAAATTAGATTTTCGCAAAAGTAATTATAGTTAATTAAGATTTTTTTAGATAAAGTGAGAAAGTATAAAATTCTGCGTCGAATGATGGGTCTTTAGGTGCGTTTGAGGAAAATAAGCCGCTAAAATTTGCGGTCAAAGTAAAAAGAAAATATTTTTTTTCTAATTTTTGGTAAAATTTTCTGCTTTCATCTCCTGAAAAGTCTGGTTTCCAATAAGATATTTCAAAATTTTAAAAAGAAATCTAGTTCAAAATTTTGTGCTGATTCCGAATCTGGTGTTTTCTTTTTCATACCTATTTCGAGTCTCCCAGAATGCATCTGAATCATTGAGTGCTTTTTTAGCCTGTGTATTAATCCCCCTTTTTTTCAATGTTTTTTTTAAGTTTATGCCCAGTGCATTTCACACACCTTAGTACTTCGAAGATGGAAAGATTGTTTTAAGATGATCCTAAAAAAATCCCCATTTGGACCTTATGATCTTAGTTCTTTCTTTGTGATCAATTTAAAAAATATACTCAATTTAATAGAACTCACCAGATTTTTACTGAGAAATTCTTTTGATAAATTAGATCCTGCTTATTTTCTGAATTTTTCACTGAATTTTAAAATCCTGATGCATGACCGATTAATTCTCTATTCAAGAGCATTTAATAAAATATAAAGATTTTACATTGAGACAATTTTTTTATCCTCGACCTGATTTTTTCTTACCTGTAATAATCTCATAGGTTGACCTTGTTTGTCTTATGTTCTTATTAATTAGTCATCATGAACCAACAACGTGCCTTTATTTGTGTCAATGAAATTTCTAGATTTTGCTATGTTTGTGGATATTTTTTCCTGCATGGTAAAATGTATCCTATTGATATGGCTTTCAAAATTGCACTCACTGAATTCTTCAATGTTAACATAGTAACTGAGCGTTCATATGCTCCAGCCTATGTCTGCCACTCTTGCTATTGTAAAGTTGTAACTCCCCATCCCTCGTCATATTGTAAGAGAATTAAAGTTTGGTCTGAGCCAGAGAATCACGCGGTTGACTGTTATTTCTGTACAACAGTAATACATTTGAATCGTAAACCCTCTAATCAGGTAAGTATTATTTCATAATTTTTAGTCATACCCAATAACAAGAGCTTGTAGAGACCAAAATGTTCGCCAAGTGAATATTCCAGAACAAGATCCTGATATATATATTGAAGAAATATCTCCCGTAGTTAATGAAGTGATTCCAAGGACTGTTAAAATCGAGATAGATCAAGAATTTCTCGATAACCTCGTGCGTAAATTACATCTTTCAAAGAAAGAAGCAGTCCTTCTAGGTAAAGAACTTATGT
>SSNU01000157.1:495266-631355 GCA_012064415.1 Gyrodactylus bullatarudis
AAAAATCTTAATTAACTATAATTACTTTTGCGAAAATCTAATTTAAAAATATTTTTAATTAGAAATTTTCCCAAAATTCGTTTTTCCCCATTATCTCTGAAACTGAGAACGATATCAGGATTCTGAGAACAGATTTGGAATCGGCATAAAATTTTGATCCTGAAATTATTTACTTTTTAACAGACCTTAAAAAAAAATTTTCATGACCACCAGTGTTATTCTTGTAACTCTACGTTTGATTTTTCATTCTACTATTCATGAAACTCTCTTGCTTATTGAATGTAGTTTAAATTTATTAATTCTATGGAATAATTTTTGTCTTGTTATCAGCCTACACGATGAAATACTGCTAGCTCAGGAATCTAGATATTCATTCATCAAAAATTTTGATTGGTCATTTACTAATTGAAGAATACTATAATCTGAGAAATGGTCAGAAAAATAGTACAAAAAAGTACCGGGAAATATTACTAGCTATCTTTAAATTGGGATAAGATGGGCAGATTTTTTCTTCAGATTATTACAACTCAGTCAGTATTTTGTCTAGAGTAAAAATAGACCAAATAGACTTTTTTGCTCAGGGCAAATAAATTGCAATATTATTTTTGAAAATAAAAAAATGGGAGGAAATTTTAGTCCGGTTTTCTAGCATACAAAATAAAAGTTTCTTTTTTGAATGTTTTATTCGTATCATTAAAATACTTTAGTTCTGAAAAATATCTTTCAACATAAGCTGTTCCAACTCAACAAAAGATTGTAGTCCTAGTACTAAAATATTCATCTTCCATTAGAGAAATTTTTGTTGCATCAACTTCGGTTTCGCTGGTTTTTTAAGTATTGACCTTTTTTATAGGATCCAGATTCTGATCGATTTCGTTTCCTTTCCTTAATGACGGTTTACGATTCTTCATTTCTTTGAAGATTTTCACAATAGTATTCGATAGCTTCAATCCATGTACCCCCATTTTGTAGTAAATGAAGTTGGAGCCCTTTGCAAGCCTCTACGTGATTTACCTTTAATGGTGGCTGCCTTAACAGACTCTAGGTAAGAAATTAATAAGATAAGATGTAAAACCGAGACGAAAGAGGATACAAAAGGATCGAAAATTATCTTGGAAACTAAAAGGTGTAGAGAATTAATTTTTAGATATTCTTTTTTAAAAAACACAGTTGATAAGATCGAAAATATCCCAAATTTTCCACCCTAAGGATCAGTAATTACTAGGCTAAGGTGAAATTTCTTTTTGTCCTAACAACTCACGAGAATAGTCATTCTCCATTATGTCATTGCCCATTTTTCCCACAATATCCCACGGACATGATAAAACAACGAAATCCACCTTGAAGGCCCTCTTGATGATAAGATTACTATTTTTGAAGATTAAACCTAGGAAATCCATTGAATGGCCAAGATATTCCAGATTTTAGTGATTGCTTTGTAAAAACTCAATGAAAATTGAGCGACGATGTGAAAAATTATGAGTTTTTTAAACTGTATGATAAAGCATTTTCGACAAATGCTTCAAAAATAAATAATGCTTGGAATTGATAATTCTATCAAAAAAAGCATTTTTCAGCCTTATTGCCAATGCATGTTCAATCACATATCCTGTATGCTGTTATAAAATAACTACAACGTATAATTAAAATGCATTAGTCAAGTACTGTAATGTTGGTCCTACATTTAATTACTGTATCTTATCTTAACTGGTTGAAATTGTACATCAATAAACGAAAGGAGTTATTCGTCCTCCTCCCCATCTTATTGTAAGGATTAAACACCAATCACGTGTCAGCAAATCATTGACTCAAATGTGATTGGTCAACTTTATAAAATGTTACTCACACACCTTTCGAAATCGACACTCCTTTTCCAGATTTGTAAACTCATGGATTATTTAACACATGGCCATCAGTGAGTTTTTTTACTTGTACGTATGACAAAAGATACATTTTTGTGTAGCTCTCACTTGGACTGATGATTACTAGAAACGAAATTATAAATAATAAATAATAATAATAATATAAATAATTTCAATTACTCTATAAATATTTCTACAGTAACCTTGAAAACTATGTAAGAACATAAATATCAAAGGTATAAATGCACACGTTTTTCCCTCTCAAATTTGAATTAAAAGTAAAATTAACGCAAATCTCTCCTCTGATTGGTTCTCTCATCTCATAGGACAAATTTTTCATTTGAATACTCTATCTAATTTCCTTGCCCAATGTGAATTCATTCTTAATCTATCTTTCTCTTTCACAAGGCTCGAGAATCATCATGATGAACAAAAACGCAGTGAATTAATATTATATAACCAAAAAGAGCAACAAAAAGAAACCTTCTCTTATATATAGCCAATCATATTCCAGAGAATAGTCTAAATTATGCACTGTTATTATTATTTATTGTGAAGAAGGATTTTGTTAACCTAGTCGTCAGTGGACCTATTTCATCATTAACAACAATAATAAGAAGAACAAATTTGATGTCAGAATTTCTGACATGAAAGCAATGAAAGATGAAAACACTTCCACTAATTTTGATGAAGGCCAAGAGAGGAGTGGCCATCTTCCACACGATGAATGTACAACTCATGAAAACATTTTCCTGGCAAATCGTCGTGACCAGAGACGAGTTCCATCACCATCAAAGTCTTCAAAGAACCATCGAAATAAGTTAATGAATCGTACAAATTCATTATCAACGCCAGCTACACACCTTAGGAATGATACACTCTCAAACTTGTACGAGGAACGTCGTTTAAGAAGGAGTATTGCTTTGGCTGCCAGTATCCTTGGAAGTCTCAATGAGAAAGAAACCTTTGAAACAGATACACCAGTTTTTGATACTATCCATCCGTCGATTAATTCAATGAATATTGCCAAATTCTCACATGATATCGAGGCAAAGTCTTCTGTGTCATTGCTCTCAATAAATGCTCAAACAGACACTGGCCCTGTAGATGATGTTGAAGCTTCCAATGTAAACCCAACATCGAATCGTAATGATGCTCAGAAATATCAGAACCTTGAAGAATCATCAAAGATCAATAGCAAACTTAGGGACCAGTTCTACTCTTTCTTCCAGCCATCGGATAATAAATTGGCTATGAAATTATTTGGAAATAAAAAGGCTGTTGACCGTGAAAAACGAAGGCAAATTGAACAGGGTAAATGGATCATACATCCTTGCAGCACATTTAGGTGAGTCAATTGCTTTTGAATCCAATTCAGTCAAAAGTTCTCTCTAAGATCCTTTGGGTATTCTCTAATTCTACTAGGCGATAGTTTTCTTTTTCTTTTCAAAAATTTCAATCAAAAATTGTATTTCGATAAAATGAATGAATTAAAATTACAATGATTGTAATACAATCATCCTATAATAAATAGATTGTTTAGAATGACGGTTTGACAAGTACCAGCTAGTATCTATTCTCGTGACCCATAAGACCCCCTAATCGATGAAGGCTTTGAGCTAAATTTTGTCAGCGTTTATCTTTTTTTTCAGTTCGTCCTACATGTTCGATTTTGCATGTTTTTCATTGATTTTTTCCTTTCAAATCAAGTAAATTTCATTCTACCTCTTTTCTCTAATATTTCTCAAATTCACTGCTCCCCTCACTCTCTCCTGTTGTAGTTTATGATCTTTTTTGCTCGTTTTGTCCTCTACATAGTTTTTTCTCTTTTTTTGTTATTCTTTGTTTTTTTCTAGGCAAAATCAATTCCCTTTTGTTCTCTTCCATTCTCTCTCATTATTTTCGTTACACCTTCACTTGATAATAAATTTTTTACAAGTAAATAAGTAAACAGGTGAAAGACCCTTAAAAATATACAAGACATGTAGGTTCTGAGAAAGTCTTAAGAGTTTTCTGAATTAAACGAATTATTTCCCCTTTTATAATTTTTTCATCAAAAAATTGAATTTGAGTAAACACTTTAGGAATCTAATAATATGCTTAGTAAACATTGTTTACGTTATTTTTCCAATAAGGTCAGAAAATCAACGAAATCTAAATGATCCCTGAATAACGACGAGTTCATTATCTGGTTTTATGAAAGCCATTTATAATTTTACGAAATTCATAACCCTTTAGTACGAAAACTATGTGAAGATATTTTTATTTGATGAATGAATCTCTCGTACATACGAAAATGATGTGAAAATTTATGAAAAAAAATCTCCTGTTTTTAAAATAGTTAATTCACTAATGATTAGCGGTTGGCAGTTTTTTTATAAAATCATTCGAATTTACCTCTTTTCAAAAATATAAATTTTCCATAACTTGTAATTATATGTCAGATGTAGCTGAGATCTTTGTTTATTAATGGGTGGCAAAAAAATATATTTTTTAATGAGTTGCCAAAATTATTTGTGATTGGGAATTTCAACGTATCAATCAGTGAATTCTGTGAAGCCTTTTTTAAGTAGGAATGATATCTCTAAGCAATAATAATTGACAAATCAACAAATCCCAAAAGATTTGAATATTCCAGCCTTGATTAGACTCCCATCGTAGTTAATTTGTATCCATCAATAAAATCTCAAAACTAATATTGCCTTTAATCGACTTGCCGCACACACATATATATCTAGTGATATATATATTTGTAGTTATCAGATACCTTTCCTTTTTCCCTTCTTAAAAGGAAGAAGAGAAGCAATTCTTTTATTTTTAAGGAATAGTCTTGAGTTTAAAATAAATGTATACATCTATTTTTACGCTACACTTGATAATAAAAGCAGAATTTGATCGAAACTTTTTTTTCTTTCAATCGCTTCTCCTCTCACAGATTATAATTCAAAATTTCTTTAACTCTCAACAAATATGAGCTTTACTGCTACAGATTCTCGTTAGATTCTTAACCCTCAAACATCCTGAGAAACATTCTTATGGTTTCAGAATACGCTGATGTACGACCTTTTTCATCTCAAGAGATGACTTACAGGTCTTTCTTTCAACAAAACGTTAGTTCTTCTCTCTGAAAAGGGGTCAATAAATTATTTTCAGTTTCTCTAAAATATAGTTATGCCTTGATAAAGTTATCTGTCCCATAAATGACCAGCTGGGTCTTTGAGAGCTAAACCTATTCAATAAGATTAGGGAAACGATTATTAACCATTAAACCCATCAATTTTGACAAATCCCAGACCATAAAAACCTAGTTAATTCCTCCTCAATCTCGAGCTTATAACTCAAGGAAGTGGAAACGAGTTTGTTAATGTGGATCAGATCTAAAACCATCAATATGACGTTCAATTAGGATAGTTCTTTCATGGCTCTTTTCTATTAAAATTTTTCGACTATCCGTTCAACTGTTCCTGCTTGTATGAAATCTTGGAATACTAATTTTCCATTTACATCCATCGTAAATAACTGTAAAATCTTAATTTCATTTAAAATGCTATATGTTCATTCGTAGATGAAGAAAAATAGTGAAATTCAAAACATTTTTCCCTTGAATATTCGACATTTTTATGGATATAAATGGCATTTAAATGATGATTCTCTCTCCATTCATTCCCAATTATTATAAAATAAATTATTATAATAAAAATCTCAATAAATTTTCAACGAATCAATCATTTTTCCGTTATTTTTTCCTCCAAATTGAAATCAAAATATAGTCTTACTTGTATATGAGAGAAAGAGTAAAGCATGCATTTCCCGAATATACTAGTATAGAATCGAAGGAGATTCCAGGTTCGTGTCCTGGCGTGGTCACCGTGTATAGGGTCGAAGGTCTTTCCATCGATAATATTATCCTCCGATCCTTGTGGAATCGTATCCTCCAAATAACTCAGTCAATCAGGACTAGGAAGAAATATTTATTCTCGTCTATGAATACTAAGAAAAGATCTTTACCTGATCCTTGGACAATTTATTGTTTATTAACGACTTCCAAATCAGCAATCACATACTAAGCATGCATTTGTTGCAGGGGATTGTGGACAGACATATACATTGTAATTTTGCAAACAGGATACAATGTTCGCATTACGTACACGGCTAATCTTTACATACTCAAACCCTCTCTGAAATAAAATCTTGTGTTGACTCATTTCATTTTTGAGCTTCCAATTACACTAAAAACATTATTCATATCAAATGAATGTTGGAAGAAATATCTTCAAGTAGCTTGCAAGTGGTAGGAAAACTTCAAGATTGTCATACAAGATTTTATAAACGCTACATTTCACATCGAATCATACAGTTGGGAAATACGCACTAAATAAATGTTCCCTCAGGATATTGTAGTAGTCTGTAGTCGGTTCATTCTTGAACATATTTTCCACTATTTCCCTTGGCAACATATTTCAGAAGGTTTCTTCTTCTCCTATTTCTGCTAAACTTTAATTTTAAATATGTTCTTGTCTTGTACGCTTCTCAGTTTTATCTCTCCCGAAAAAATAGGTTTTTCTCAAAATTGTTTACTCTCAACATCAACGACAACTTTCTCGATTGATCTCGATTCCAATGTAGAAATACGCAGGCATGTATGACTGAACAAATCCCAAGTGTAGAATCTGCTAATTAAGACTGACATGCGATTATTGATCCATGCGCCTTCCATTCTCACACTTTTCATCTTTTCAATATATGTATTTTAACCCTGAAATGATTTTTTGAGTAAAAATTATTGAACTACTTTAGAGACATTTAACTTTGGCTCGAAAACCTTTTTTGATATCAAGGTGTTATTATTTTTGAAATCTCAGTGTGAAAATTAGATTTTTGTAAATACATCATAAATTCATCCAGAATAGCTTTACATTGCAGCAATCTTACTTACTAAAGCTAGTTGACATGAAGATGAGAATTTCCTATTTTTACAAAAAACTCAATATTTTTATCCAGAAAGTCAGGAAAAATTTTATTTTTTGGATTCCATTATAAGATGAGCTGATTAGTTTTGAATACAAAAAAAATTTCCGAAAAAATTTAGTCTGACCAAATTTCCACTTTTTCAACTTTCAAATCCAAAATTTTTATCGATTTCAAAGATTGAAGCAGTTAAATATTGATATTCAGGATCAAAATTAGACGAAGATTTCGAACTCGGCCGTAGAATTTGAGAGAAAATTACTCTTTCCAAGAAAAAGTTGAATCTCTATATTTTGGATCATTTTCCCTCGTTATAATCGAAAAATTCAAATGGTTCGATTTCCCACCGTAATGACGAATTCCTGTGAATTCCTGCAGGCGAATTCGAAATCTTCGTCTAATTTTGATCCTGAATATCAATATTTAACTGCTTCAAATCTTTGAAATCGATAAAAATTTTGGATTTGAAAGTTGAAAAAGTGGAAATTTGAAACATTTCCGAAATTCAAAAATCGGCTCAATTTTGGTCAGACTAAATTTTTTTCGGAAATTTTTTTTGTATTCAAAACTAATCAGCTCATTTTATAATGGAATCCAAAAAATAAAATATTTTCTGGATAAAAATATTGAGTTTTTTGTGAAAATAGGAAATTCTCATCTTCATGTCCAACTAGGTTTACAATACATTTCTCATATTAAGGTGTAAGAAAACAAGTGGTGGGGATCCTTGTGAAAAAACACCAGATTTCATTGTATAGCTAAACAACTTTTTGTTCCAGTTGACTTCTTCTGGTCCCCTTTGTTAATTATAAGCTTTTACTTTAAAACTTTTTCTCGTCAGGCTTCAATTGACTTGATAACTTATTATCTGTTTTCATTAGTTTATTCTCCTCGGACAGATTCTCTTTAATAGTCCACGAAAATATCAATGTTTTCATCAATGAATGGTGTAGAATATGTCTCTTTTTCCAATTTCGATTTGGCGCCAACAGAACATTTATTCTAACAGATTTATCTCGAATTGAGGATCAAATTGGTTTTAATATTTTTCTGTTGACCCATCCTATTTAATCCTTACGATACCAGAGGTTATATATGACCTCTTCAGGCCAAGTTTATCCAATGATTTTAAAACAATTTTTCATGATTCTATTTTGAAAATATATCACAAACTATCCAAGTTTTCTATCTTATCTAGCTATTAATATTTGAGCTTTTTCAGAAAGGAGTAGAATTCCTAAATTCATGACCGGATTTTTGACCGAAATTATTCAACTTATCAATGTTCAGAGATGACAAGATTTATGTCCATAGTAGCTGAATAATAGTTAATTCAGAACAAGGTATATTTTTTATGCATGAAATCTATACGCAGATCCATCAGACAAATTTTTCTTCGTTTTGACTTGGTTTCAATTTCATCTTCGTCTCTCTCGAACAAATAAAAACACTGCTATCATTATATCATGGAATAGGAGACGATGCATCAGGGCTAGAATCACTGAAGATTTCCTGACTGTTCAGATTCTTTAAGCTTTTGATGAAATCTCGGGTTGTTAAAAGTTTTGACATTCAATGAGTCTTCGTGAAAACTAACTTCCAAATAAATTAGCGAAATTTCCCTTTAAATAACTCATCAGTAGAATTTCTGAATGATGAAATAAAACATTGAAAACATTTTGTTTATCTGTGGTATCGAAAGGGTTTTACAGATTTTTTACGGATCTCTGTGTTCGTTAAAATGAAACTTGGAACTTGATTCTCAGAACAGGTAGAGAACATGCTAAAGATAATTGTCTGCCTTTGGTTTAATTTCTCTTTTAATTACTCCCTTTTTCCTTTAGGATAATAATTATCGAGAGAAGGAATTATAACATCACTGATTTTTATTCAAAAATTTATCTTTCTTTTGATTTCTCCCCAGAAAATTTTGCCAATGGGGATGAATTGAAATCGATAAAACTTTTGAAAATGATTAAAAATTACTTCTTCTTTCCTTTATCAAAAATCCCTTTTTCCCATGATTGCCCTTTTGTAAAATGATGCAAATCGAGTTAAAAATCCTGAAAATATTGAGTTTTACAATACAAAAAGTAACATTGCCCTTCTTCAACAGTTTTTCTCTCATTTCTCTTTTCCTTTCCCTCTGATGAAACAATGATTTAAAATGTCATGTTTTTTCCGATGGCTTACAATGATGATGGTTGATAGTTAGTTACTTGAGAGAAACTTTTTGAACGTGAACATTCCTTTCATTTCTTTCTTTACCTACAGTATGAACATATCTCTTCTTTTACTTGTTCCTACACTCACTTTTCATTCCGATAGCCTAGTCTCCACCCCTTCCCATACTATCTTGTAGAGCTCCATTTAATTTCGCTTTCAGTTGGCTATTTTTCTGATTTATTCAGAATCAAATAAGGTATGGTTTTCGTCTAGAATAACTTGGTCCTCTCCTAAAATATTTCCCAGTTTTTCCCTCATGATTTTAACCCTTTCTTGAGCAATAATTCGAACTGAAAGATACTTATTTCGCCCATCACCAGAAAGGAAATTTATTAAGCTACAAAAATATGTAAAAGTCATAAAGATAATGTTTCAATGATGCGAACCAAAGTTTCTGAGGCCTTGAAAAAAAATTTCTCACAGTTTTAGAGCCACAAAATGCCAATTCTATCCTTTACAATCTTTCAAAAGAGAAAGATTGGTTTGGAATCAGTTTAATTCTTTTGGTTACAAATTTTCTAATTTTTCTGATGAAAAAAAAAATAATTTGGCTAAGAATAGGCTATTATAGACATCACTACATTCCAAAGTTCTCGAAACTTTACAGAAATGTTCATTAATCATTCTGGTCGTTTTCCTATGACACGTTAATACTCTCTTTCTAAAGTGTACTTTAATTATCTCTAGATTTAATCTTCTCCAGACATGGCCTAGAAACTTTCCTCAAACTGCTTTCATTGTCAAATGAAACCTACAACCTCTCTAAACGATATCATTAATATAATATTTTCAAAAAAATGTCATGTGATTGAATATCAAAGTTTTTTCTTGACAAAAATAGTTTATATTTTCTATATCAAAAGTTTGCAATTGAAAGTTGAAAAACTCCCCTTGGATTTCATTCTTTTGCAAAAAGAAAATGGTAATTTCATAATAGGATTCTTATTAAATTCAAATATTAATCTTCTTTTTCATAATTAAAAGTTTTTTGACCATTTTCTATATATCACACCAAACTCTTCAATTTTCAACCTATGAATCTTAAACTTTTGATAACGATCTGAAAGTGGTATAGATGGCCAAGTTGACATGAAGATGAGAATATACTATTTTTACAATTAGTAATTATTATTAGAATTTCAAAATTTTTATCGATTTCGATTATTCGAAGCGGTCAAATGATGATATTTGGGATCAACATTGAACGAAGAATGGCCTAATTTTGGTCAGATTGAATTTTTTTCGAATATTCACATCTAATTAGTTTATTCCGTTTTAGAATTCAAAAAATTATTTTTTTCCTGTGAATCCGGAGAAAAATATTGAGTTTTTTTGTAAAAATAGTAAATTCTCATCTTCATGTCAATCAGGTTTACAACAGAGATTTCCTAGGCTGTCTCTCAATGTATGCTCATGTTTTTTAACTGTCAAGATAACCTAGCGGAGACTTTATCATTTTTAAATCCAAGGCATTCTGCATGAGTTTAAATTGATCCCTTTTTTCCTGCTTGAATTACATATTTTGCTCTTCTATCCATAAAAATAATCAATCTTGCCATAAAATAGAAATTGCTCTCTCAGTTAGCAACATGTAATCTGAGTAAAATCCCAATTCCCTCGTATGTATGGCAGAAAATTAATTCTCCATCCAAGTTAACACAAAAGTAAGTGAGAAATGTGATAAATGGCAATAAAATTTACAGTCTTTTTTATTGCCAAGTTAAATTCTTGTTCCCCTCTTGGCTCTCATAGTTGTATCCTTTCACAATAACAACTAAAATTTAGTTCTGGAATGGAGATGAGAACTCAAAGTACTTGAAAAAGTTTTTGAATTATATAACAATGTAGATATTACAATTTTTTTAGACATTAAACCTATTAGCAAAGTGGGGTCCCTAGTAATTACTATATCCATAAGAATTCTAATTTGATGGAGATTTTCTTCTCACACCTCCGGATAAGCAGGTGTCAAATAATATTCAACTCACGGTGGCAGAGGTAGACGCTTTTCGTCCTTATTAAGACTCGTGAGTACACCATAACCAGGATTCCATAACCCGAGTCTTCCAACCACTTGGCCAGTTTATTTCCCATTACTCAACATTCCCATAGTTTGACACTACCTATACACTGGTTGTTTTTAATAATAACCATTTAGATATGTTTTGCATATTTCTCAGTTTTTTTTTAAACTCTGTTACAGTTCTAAAACGTAAGAATTTCCTTTCAAAATCTAATTTTGTTAAAGGATAAAAGTAATCCCTAAAATCAGCCTATGACCGCTCTTTGACTTCACAATTGGCAAAATTTTTCATCTCTATGTTCAAAAAATGGGAATTTGGCGCTAACTCGAGATTTGAACCGTGTCATAATTTGCTCAAAAATTATTTTTTTTTAATTAATAATAAAATAATCAATTTGGCTTCTCTTTAAGCCCAAACATTTTTTGTTGACATCTGCTGACATCTAAGATTTTGCCATGAAAAGTTGAACTTCGTAATTTTGGATCCCGCAATAACAAGTTTTTCTTGTTCTTTTCTTACTCAACAGGCAGAGGGCCTCACCCTTTGTAGTATTTTTTTGGTATTTTGATGGTCAAAGCATCTCAGGCTAGATATTGAATTGTTTACATCAATGTTTATTGATCGTTAATTTTTCCAGTAGAGATGATAAAAAATAGCAAAAACAAAACAATAATGCCGAACAATTTTGATATTCTCTATATCGCTATGAAAACGTTACAATAAACTTCAAATATTTTAACCCTTCAGTTAAAAAAACTCTCCAATCGGGGAACTCTTAAGAGAACTCTATTCTGTTACATTACTTTTTATTCACTGCTGCAATTCGAGTTCGATAAATTCATCATATTCCCTCTGATGATTCTCTAGCCATCATACTGAAATCATCTTTCATGAAATTTGCCCTATGTAAGGTTATATAAGGTTTCGATAAAATCAAGTTATTGAGACACCGAAGATATTTGAGATGCCTAAAACTAGCTAATGATAACATCTCCTCACTTTGGAATGCGAAATTGTACCAGAGAGTCTTACGTAACAGGAATGTTAAACTACAGAGACCTCTCAATAACTCATTGAAAAATTTTTTTGATAGACTTCCCAGTCTCTTCAATGATCTGGAAAGAGAACCTATACATTTTTTTTCTCATTTGTGTGATATAAATTAGACAATAAATCTTCGAAAGCATATTTAAGCTGGTAAAAACTCAAAATAGTGCATTTAATAGCAGATTTTATTTTGATCGACAATTTGATCTTTTTCAATAATAATTTATCATTAATAAAACATTTCAAGTGCTCAAAGTCAGTCAAATTATCAGTTATTATGCAGGTCTCAACAATATCACATAATAAGATTAGTAAAATTTAGTTTTCCTCTATTATAATAGAAGATGGGACATACAATACAATCGACTCTTAAAATGAATCAAAAGAGTCCTTAGCCTGGCTGTAACTTCCCTTCGATAATATCCTTACTAAGGATTCCTTAGGTATATATCTAGTCTGACCTGATAATTGTTTCAAATAATATGAATAATTCACGTAATCTTTTGCTCAGTATCTTATAAAAAGTATTTTGATATTATGTTTAAACCCCCATGAGATTATCCACTTTTTAACATGCTCTAAGATTGTCAACAAACTGTCTTATTTATGCTAGAAGATTTTTATGATAAAACTATTGAGGACTTAAATTTAAAAATAAGTAAGTAAGCATACTTACCGTAAATATGCTTACTGGGGATAGAAATATTCGAAAAACGTGAAAGTGCTTACTAGGTAACGACTTTTACGTAAAAAAACGTAAGTAAGCATACTAACCGTAAGTATGCTAACTTACGTGAGTAAGCAAATTTACGGTGACATATATAGGGTTAATCTCAAAAGTAGCCCCAAAATTTTCGTAAATTCCAGAAGTAGCCCCATTCTAGAAAATTTATCTCAGATTTTGCCCCAAAAATTTCCAAAATTAAATTGGGGCTAGGTTTGGAATTTTTCGAATATATTTGAGGCTACTTTTGACATTAACCCATATATTTATTGATATATTTGAAACTATTCTCTACTTGATAAATTTTCATTTTTAATTACCAGTTAGCAGGACGACATTACGAATGAATATTTTGATCATGAAATATAGGTTCCATTTCTTTTAATTCATTCTGATTTATTCATAATTTTTCTACATTTAAAATAATCATAACAACCATCACACAACACAAGATAACCCACACAGAAACTAACACATGTTGATTCAATCTTTGAAGTTTTTGATTATGAATTATTTAAAAAATAATAAATGGAAACTTCATGTTTCTCTCTCTCTCTCTCTCTCTCTTGCAATGACAATAGCCATGTGTCCTTTTGGCCAAATGAACACACTTCAAAAAAGTATAAGATTCACAATTAGCCCTAATGTTTCAAGAGAAATTTGAAGCTCTCTGATTGGATTACAATCTCATAGTTAGACTCTTGTTTGATACTGTCAAGGTTTAATCATCTTCCTACCAGAGAAGAATCAAGTATAACTACTCACGACATCTTAATTTGATTAAAATTCCTTTTAACTCACTAACTAATTTATTGCTTTTTGTACTACGAATAACAATCAAAGCTGGTCAAGATAAATAAAGCTAGTTAATATAAATTTAAGATGAAAATCCAGTAATGAAAATTCAATTTCGATTTCTCGGTAAAAATCACTACTTGAAAATCACTGATATTTCGGTGATCAAAACCAGTCAATTGGATTTTTGTGTGATTTTGATCGTGACTAAAACACTTTTTTCACTCAATATTCGAGAATATGGCAAATTGGAGCCAATTCGAAATCTTCTTAGAATTGATATTTTTCAAAATGGTAAAATTCATCAGTTTTTTTGTGAACATACATAATTTGACAAGTCATAGTTTTTCAATTAATTTATGACTGTTTCCTTTACCAGATTTTATTGGAATTTGATAATGCTCGTCTTGTTGATTCTGAATCTTGTAACTCTACCAGTGGCAATCACCTTTTTCAGTGACAGCTTCAACGTCTACTGGATGACCTTCAATATTATATCAGATACCATTTTTTTACTGGACATTTTGGTCAATTTTCGTACCGGTGAGTTGAATTCTAAAATGCCCATTCACACTACACCTGTAATTTTCTACTTTCCTTCTTTTCATGAGTGGTTATTTAAACAAAATGAATGAAAATTCTTGTTTAAAAGAATCCAAAATTAAAGTTGAAAGAGTAATTTTTTGAATTTTTCAATGAATGTTACTACGAGTAATGATTTAATCGTAATGTCTTGAAAGTTATTGGTTAGTGTATGGTACAACTTTAACTCAATTTTAGGCCTATTTCAGCACATTGTAAGAAATTTATGTATTCAAGAGCATATTCTTCATTTAATGGTTTTTTAGAGTAGGCCATGTTTTTCAACTTTTGCCAGCCATAATTTTTTCCTGTAAAACCATACGCTTTCGAGTTTGTTCTGATATACAAAATCTCGATTAAAAACGACAAGTTTTTAACACGCGCCAAGATTTTTTCAATGAATTTTACTACGAGAAAGGATTAGATTATAATTTTTGAACAGATTTGCATTTACATTTTGAATAAAATGAGGGCTTAAAGAAAGAATTGAGTATTTTTTCACGTTTTGAGATAGAAATTCCTAGGAATGTTGGTAAATTTTGATGATTTTAGGGAAAATGGGATTTTTGATTCAGGCATGGAACATTGATTCGAGTAAAAAATAGTTTGTATCACTCTCTAATGGTTATGGTTTAAAATCTATACATTGGAGTAGTTTAACAAGAATGAATGAAATTTCAATAATAACAACAACAATATATCTATATATAGTTCATATGAATAAAAAATATCAACAGATGATGCAGAAAATGTTTTCCCCCCTTGTCTACAAGAAATCAATTAAAGTTTCCACTCTAATAAATTCTAATTTGTATCATCATCATCATTATTATCATATGAACAGAAATTATCCTCGATTAATCGATTCCTTAATATTTCCAGGAAATAACCAAATTCTTTGAGCATTTATTATTATTCTCCTATAAAAATATAAATAAAACAACAAACTTTTTTTATTACTGTCAACAAAAAATGAATCGTTCAAATTAAACTAGGCTAGATTATGACGCCTCCTCAGTTGGCTCAGTTGATTTTTATTAGTTTACCTATCAAAAGTTAATTGAATTTGAAGCATAAAATAGTTAATAAAGAAAATAATGATTTTTCGAATTCTAAAAAGTTGTGGAAATTATAAAAAAAATCTGAAAAAATTCACTCTGACCAAAATTAGGCTGATTTGAAGATTTGAAGCAGTTAAATGCAGATATTCAAGATCAGCATTAGATAAAGTATTCTAATTGGGCAGTGGATTCCCTGTTTTCAAGAAAAAAAGTTAAACTTTGAAATTTCGTAATTTTCCTCCTCGTGATAATTCAAATTTTTCGATTTTTCACAATAATGACAAATTTCCGAGAATTTTTGCAGCTGAATTCGAATTCTTTGTCTAACGCTGATCTCGAATATCTACATTTAATTGCTTCAAATCTTTGAAATCGATAAAAATGTTAGATTCGAAAGTTGAAAAAGTGGTAATCTGGTGCATTTTCGAAATTCAAAAGAACGGCCTAATTTTGGTCAGAGTGAATTTTTCTCAGAAATTTTTTATAATTACCCCAACTTTATATTATTTTATGATGAAATTAGGAAAACAAAATTTTTCCTGTCATTCCGGAGAAAAATATTGAGTTTTTTGAAAAAAAAGTAAATTCTCATCTTCATGTCAGTTAGGTTTAGATCCAATAAGAAATCAAATTTAATAAACATGAAATTAACCAGGCTCAATCAGTAATTTATCAAAGTCTTCTTCTTGTCTTTCCGTATAAATGCGACCAATTATCACATTGTGCATGGGTATTTATCTAAGAAAAAGAGGATGTTTGTGAAAGATGGCATTGTAATCGAATCATCTTTGATGGTGTTCCCATCTATTTATTAAACCTAGAACAAAAATTAATCAGTAAATATCGACTTGATACATGTTTTCAGTTAAAGTAATGAAAATTCCATGATACTGTAGAATGTTTCTCGATTAAGCATGGGCCTCCTAGCCATGAAAACTCTCTGCTATCATTAGTTTGACTCGGATGAACCTAAGGCACTCTCAAGAATGCTGAATTAGTTGTCAATATCGAGGTAATCTAGGCTGTCCATTTCTTTTATTTTTTTACTACTCCTGCTATGATAACTTCAAAAATGGCTAGGTGAAAATAAACCCATCAAACATTTGTTTATGTTTAGAATCATTTTGGCTATTTTTTCTTGTGTTAAAACTAGATCATTTTATTTTAATGGATACGAGATCTATTACAACATAACGGGATGATAAACATGATGATAAAAAACAGGATTTCACGAATGACTGACATGTCAATTTTTATCGTGTCCTGTGACATGAAAAAATCTTTTGTCGAAATTCTCCTTATTGAGAATTCATCTCTTTCGGGAATGTAAGCATAATTTTTATTTGTCAATCATTTCTCACCTCAAAGAAATCTAGCAAGAGTTGTTCCAAATACATGTGGAAATAAATCCCATAAAAAGGATGTTATTACCAAAAATAAAAGCTCCCTTTTCCGTGTTTTAATTTCTCATATTTCCAAAATTAAGTTTTGTCTTTGTCTTATCCAAATCAAGCTGAAAATTTGTAAAATTCTTTCAATAGAAAATTTTCCTAAATAAAAACTCAGTCTATTCTGAGTCTATTGAACAAGATCAAAGTCACTGTTGTTGCTGAAAGAAGAATAAGTTTCTTTTATTTACACGTTGGCTAGAAATTCTCTTTAATTAATGATATTTGCATCTTCTTGAAGCTAAATATAAACTCAGATTCTGAAAAATTTACCCAATCGATATTATAATTACTTAGATTTTGTTTCGAGACTAACTTGATCGAGCGAGCAAAGTATTGTGATCTTGTGTATAATTTAGCCGATTAACTTAACTTGTCTCTAATTTCATGCTCTAGATTAATTACCTATTTAAACTATGTCTTTTCTAACTATTCATGTTCACATTTTGTATTCAGATGTGAACCTACCTTTTTAATTTTTGTACATTTTTATATTTTGTCCATATTTTTTATCTATAGTGGTCGAAGTAATATGGTTCTCACTCATTATTTCTCGTCTAAATATCTTGTCCAATGAATACTGCTATGAAAAAATTAATTTGAAATTTTTTTAACCAATATTAAAAGAAAATATTATGCGATTTGAATGAAAATCAAGTAATACCCTTCTCATTTTATCATGCAAATATAATTACCAAAAAGTAATTCACGTAGTTTTTTAAAAAAACACCACAACTTTCCAATCAATAGCAACAGTAGATAGAAAAGCTCACATTGGCCAAGGTAGTTGAAGATTATATGAATAGTTTTTTAAACACTGATTAGGTTTATATAGGTTAATAAGAAATTTTTCTTTCACCCATACATCTATGCTGTCGTCATTAGGGTTTTTGTAAGAAACGGATGAATCAGAAATTGAAGCTGCATGATCTTCTTTTCTAAGATGCCTTGTAAGTTACAAGTTGTAACCGCAAATATAAAATAAATACTCATATAATGTTTATTAGCTTGGAATTAGAAAAATATCTAGCTGAGTTAAATGAATAGATGATTTGAATTTCAATGTATTTTGAATGAAAAATAATTTTGTAAGAAAAAAGAATCATTCTTCTAACTCTTCTAACTGTGAAGGGTTAAACTGATGATCCTTTAAGAAATGTGCATTTAGCGATTTAATATATTCTCTTCCAACTTTTGAATGTTGAACATATCATTTGAATTCATCGGAAGAGTCCATTTAGATTCTGACCCAGGCTAGACATCGCTAAAACGAAGCATCTCTTCATTAGCTAGTGACGACTGTACATCCTTTTTCATAAATGATCATCTAATGGGTACTTTCCATGAGAAATGAACAGTACAGTAAGTAAAAAAATATTTTATATCCCGAAAAATTACAAAAGAATAGCAAAAATTATGGTTGCCAACTCTCAACTTTTTTTGCTAACTCGGGCATGCTGGGTAGAAAAAAGTCCCTTCTGGGATTTACATTCATTCCACTTTTTTTTCTTGCAGAAAAAATATACACAACTTGCATCATTTCTCTTTGGCCTCTTAATGGATCATCTTTTGATAACAAAATCCACTAACAGCGCTAGTGTATATGAATAATTTTGAATAGAAATTATTACTGATATTACTATACTTGAACTGTAACTTTTGATCAGTCTTCATTTTTCCAGACCATTGAAGGTTTCCTTGTTTGATGTGTCTGGTCACCACTGTATCCTTCTTCTGGATCTAGTTGATAACCTTCTAATGGTACTGGAATTGATATTTAAAAGAGTCTTTTTTCAGGTTTTAGTAAATTCTTATGAACTTAACTGAATGATCTTTTCTTGGTTTTTTGTCAGCTTGATTCAAGTATTCTTTTATATCCTTTAACTTTTACTAAATTTCTGAATTAAATTATGGTTATTAAATTTTGTTAATTAAATGTACTCTTCATCCCCCAGGTGTGATCAAAAACAACTATGCTGATGAGATTGTGCTTAATCCAAAGGAAATCACTAAAAACTACCTGAGAACATGGTTCATACTGGATTTGATCAGCTCACTCCCCATAGACTACGTTTATAAAGCTTTTGATAATTCTGAAGATGAAAACGCCGGTAAGTCCACCAGTTTGAGTTCTATACAAACACTTAAACCTAATTGACATGAAGAAGAAAATTATGTTTTTTTTCAAATTCTATGATGAAATAAGCCAATAATTTGTGGACGAAAAAGTCCCATTTTTTCAAAACTTTAATTTGGAATCTTATTTGAAACCAGCGAAAATTTCCAACTCAAAGTTTTTGAAAAATGCACATTTAATCAATCAACAGAAAAGTTCTCAAATGACTTAATTTTTGTGCTCAAATGGTGCCTGAAACTAAACTGATAAGCTTCTCAAACCTAGTGAAAATGACTGTGGCGCGAATTTTCCTATAAAAATTATTGATTAACTTTCAGAACCCAATGGCAGTGCAAGTAAGTGTGCCCCCACCTATTTTTCTCTCACACACTTTCCTCCATTTAGTTTCCTCTATTTCTTGGTTAATGTGTGAATCTGCCATCAACCCCCCCTCCAAACACCCTAGTTTTACCACAGAATGTAGCAGATCAAGAAAATAATAATAATATTTCATTTTAGTACATAAACAATCTGTCTAATTGTATTTAACTAGCATTAGTACCAGTAATAGTCTGTGAAACAATGTATTTTTAATGTAATTTGAAATAATATTTCAATTTAATTTATTCATTTTGGGAAGACGTTGGGAATTAAATTTTCCCTCTAACCCCTTGTGTTGTATTTTTCTCTTTGTGATCTTTTTATTTTTCTCCACAATGAATGTTTTCTAAAGATCCCCTTAAAAGTGTCAGTTTTGTAAATCTACTGTATTACATTAGATCTGGCTACTCATTAGTACATTTAAATTAACAATCATTTTTTGAATAGTCAATGACTATTAGTCATACACCTACTCACACGTAGAAAATCAATATTTGACCAATGCACACGTGAGCCAATGAAAGAGACCCGTATTTATTTTATAGGATATTTTGACTAAACTAAATCATACGTTGCAGGTATTAGAATGCAATTAATAAGTCCTTTGTAATTCTTTCGAAATAAATGGCAAATATTAGTTACTAAAGTACCAAATTAGGTGCTCTACTGATTGTTAACCATACAAAAGCCTATGCTGAATTCTAGATTATATAAAACCTTAATCTAGGCCACATGTTCTTTCTACATTTTTGATTAGATTTCTCAGTTTAACAACTTCACCAACCTGCTCCAAACCTTTCCTACCAACTTTTAGATTATTTCTACACCAATTGATCATCACTAATTTATAAATGTTCTCTCCTCTAGTCATCACAAGTCGAGCGTTGAAAATCTTTCGACTAGCAAAACTGCTAAGTCTGCTGAGACTTCTCAGACTATCCAGACTCGTCCGTTACGTCAATCAATGGGAAGAGGTGAGTATTATCTAAAAGTTATAAAAAACTGTTCTAAATCCCATTGATCTTGGTCAGTTAGACAAAGAGTTCTCTAGATTTCACCATTCTCTTTCATTTTATAAAATTTAAATCTTTTACAAAGACTCTAAATATCAATGTAGTCTAAAGTCCTGCTCTTTATCAGAACTTTTAATCAAATCAGTTGTAGTTTCTTCATCCGAGTTTTTCATTCATTGAACCAATCAAATTAAAACTCAGTGAAAAAACAGCTTCAAATAACTTTGAGACCAAAAATAACACAAACTCTTATAATTCGTCAGTGGAAAGAACATTAGATTTAGCATCAGATTTGTTCCGAAAAACACTGTAATAATAACAAAAATTGCTAATTCAAGAAGAAATTTTATAAATAATAATTTTATGAATATAATTTTACTATTTTTCAATAATACTACTTTCAAGTAAAGATGTATAAACGCTTAAATTATTACCTAAAAATTCTTGGCCCTCGTAATTAGATTTAAATTGTCAGGTTGTTTTCTCCCTGATAGGATTTTTATATTCTGATAAAAGTTCGTAAAAATATTCATCATTTTACAACCAATTTCATCATAATCTATGACAAGTAATAAAAACGATCGAAATTTACTTCCCAAAGGACCCCAAGTTGACAATCTTTTTTCTCTCGGATCTTCATATATGTAAATTATACTCATCCACAAACATAGATACATCATAATAATAATAATATGCCCATGTGTTGAGGATGATAATGATTGACGACAATCCCTCTCCCCGCCCATTCACCATCTATCTCAAGTGTAAATTCAATCTTGTTTTGAAGAAGAAATAAACCAATTTCTACAACAATTCTTTTGGAAGAAGATGATAATGAAAATGGAGAATTAAATTAGCCCATCTTGACCATAACAATGTATAGATTACCCCGAGTTATAGTCAACAGTTTCTCTTTCCCTGTGAACAACCTTCACAACTTGAGTATTGAAATAACATTACAGTTTACATTGTCTTCTTTAACTTTTACTGAAACTAAACCATTTCTCTATTTCAATGGACTGATTTTAGGGTCTTATTTATATCGTATAAAAGACCATTTGCTACAGTCAATTTCACACATGACGAGCCGAGTTATCCTCTCTGCCCTCTCTAGATTTTCTTTTATACTAAACCGGTTAGCCAATAATATTGCTCCATTCCAACGACCAATGAGAATCGGCTTTCCCCTCTCAACATTGTTCGTTTCATTATTTTGGTTCTAAATTGGTTTTTCATCTGAATTCTCAAATTTTTATTGACAAAAAATCAACAAAATTAAATTTATTCAAAATCGTATACACTACAAGTAGTATAATTAAAATATAGAGCGTCAATCTAGTATCTAAAGATCAACTCTTGACATGACAAATTTCAAGTCTATCTGGTTTACTATGATACTTTCAGAAGTTGACGAAAACAGCAAATTCACATGCACTTTCGTGTGTATTAGGTTACGAAAAGATTTTATTTTCCTCCGACAATGTTCCATGCTCAATATATATTTAAGCACATTTTTGAAAATCAGAATGAAAAATTTTCATTTTCTGATATACAATGTTTTCATTTCTCCAGGATCATTAAAATTCACCTATTTTCCCATAAATATTCAGAAATATTACGTAACTATTAAAGATCTCTATTTCTGGCATACTCATCAGTGTGATAAATGCCATATATATATTTTGGTTTTACGAAAAGAATAATTAATCAATAACCAATAACATCTTCTCTATTCTTTTTGTAAAACCAGCATATAGGAAACAATGCTTAGTATTTTATTACCTTCAATTCGAGATTAAGACTGGGAAAATGAGAGAATTTTGACTTTCTCTCTTATGTTAAATGTATTTTAATTTAGTTTCTTGCTGTTGCCAACAAATTTCTTGGTATATTCAACATGGTCCTGTTAATGTTGTTATTGGGCCATTGGAATGCTTGCCTCCAATTCCTCATTCCGTTCCTCCAGGACTTTCCCCGTGAATCATGGGTTGCAAAATGTAAACTTGAAGTGAGTCTAACTGTGGAAATTAAACATCTCAAAGTCTTGAGATAACGAAAATAATTTTTATCGATTGTCAGCAATAAAAACTCAAATAATTCCAATACTTATTGACAGTACAGTGTCCAACATTTAGAAATTATTCAAACCTACTTTATAAGGTGTTGAAAAAAAGGGATCTGTCTATAAAAATACTTTACAAAAGCTTAACTTTCGTAAGTTTTCTTACACTTTAAGGTCTACTGTATCCTAATTGAGGTAGATTTTTTTCCTACAAGGTGCTTAAATAGGCAATAAAATAGAGTTATATTTCCCTTATTCATCAGTAAAAACATGTAAATAAAACCTTAAAACTCGCAAAGCTAGGAAAAAATTGCTCGATCAAAAATTGAATCATTTTTTGATCCGAAAATAGACTATTTCTGAAGCTTTAGCAGATAGAATTCAGACGATTGCATATATTTTAATTCTACGGTTGTGATTACTCGATAAAAGTTATCTCACTTTCTAACTTTTTCTTTAAAATGAAACAGAAATCCTATTGGTTCGAACAATACACTTGGGCCTTATTTAAAGCACTATCTCACATGTTATCAATCGGTTATGGACGCTTCCCTCCTGTTAGCATTGGTGAAGCATGGATAACGATTGTCTCTATGATGACAGGAGCGACATGTTACGCTCTATTTGTTGGTCATGCTGCAGCTGTCATTCAATCCTTTGATACTTCCAAACGAAATTATCGTGATAAAGTAAGTTTTATTCATCTGTATTTTGAACAAATCAAATCTCTGTAATAAGTGAGAAACATTCAAATTATTCCTTAGCCCTTCATGGTTTCTTTTGCATTCAGTTTATTCTTGGCAAGTATGTTTTGGTCATACATTTTATGGTCTCATCGAGCTCTACCCCACTACCATGCAGCAATTTTTATGCCATAATCATGTATATTTCACCTTTGAATTTCAGGAAGATCAATAAAAGGTTTTATTTTAAATCAAGAGCTCATAAAATTCTCGACCTCAAAACATGTGGATTTAGATCATCGATATGAATCAAATATGCTATAATAATGCCGTATCTGCATACTAACACATTTTGTGATCTTAAACTCTAACCCTTGATGCCATCATAAAAAAGTTATAGTTTTAAAAGGTTTTCACTACAGGGAATTGCTGGTTAAAATAAGCATTTGAGTTGTCAGTAAAATAAACCTAATCTGTCTCATGAGTTGGATCAAATTCAGCTATAAAAATATATATCGTTGAAATTTATTTCATTGAGCTAGCTTGTTGAAACCGTATCTCAATGAATTTTGGAAAAAATCCTCTATCAAACAAAATAGTTTACACTTTAGAAAGGATCTCCATCAAGTTTATATTAATAGAGCTTTATAAATAATTATAATTATTTACTTTGACACTTTAATCTACTTTTCTGTTTTGTTACGTCATAATTCCCTTTTTTGAGCCCCCCTTATCAAGTTTAACAGAAATTACGAGATTTAGATTTTTATATAACCCTTTAAATATATACAAACCTATGATAAATATTAATTCTTTTTTTTGTTACTTGTCAAAGATCCCGTCGGGAAAATCTGTTTTGAATTTAATTTTTTCTTCGGTAGTAAGATTATTTTACTTTGCAATAGCTTAAACAAGTGGAAGAATACATGGCCTACAGAAAGATACCAAGAGCCTTGCGCCAGAGAATTACAAACTACTATGAACACAAATATCAGGGTAAAATGTTCAACGAAAAAGATATTCTCGAAGAGTTATCAGAATGTCTCAGAGAAGTAAGTCTATTATATTTCCAATTAACTATATATTCGCTATGTATATTATATTCTGAAATATTTTACAATTTGTTTTATTGCCTTGAGCAACGTTATTATTACTTTGATTTGAGTAATGAATAGTGAAAATTACACTTTTCTGTAGGTTCCAGCATCACTGATATAATATATTAGTATTAATTGGCTCATTTTAGTTATTCTCATTGATGACATCTTTGATTTTTACAAACATTTCATTTTTTCATCGAATGCCTCGAACTTAAATTGATCAATGTTATCATTGATATGATTTTCCTGACACACCCTCAAAGTTTCACTAATTTTCATGCAGGGAAATGATTAAAAATTGTCCCAATTCAAATACTTCATACTAGCTAGCTTTTTTTCAATTGTATTGTGGCTTATATAATGCGTCTTATTTCTTTATTGAACTTTCGAAATTAGTTCTTATTCACTTGAAATACAATACGTCCCAGTCCCCATTTGAAAATACTGATAAAAATCTAGCATACCACCATTTTAATTTACCCTGAAAAATTCCTTATTGCTGTATTATTTTTTCTGTTTCCTAAGATACTTCAGAAATAAAATTTAAATCATATCTAAATGCATATTTCTAAATGATAAAAAATGGGAATGAATGGCATTCTGATTTAAAAAAATTGATTGAGATTGTTACACACAACTTCCTGCGACTATTAGCAGGACAATCTCTCCCCCTCCCATTTTTTTAACGTAATCCTCCTCTACAGATGCAACCTTGCTGATTTTTTTCGAGATTCAATCCAATGATAAGATGATATAAATAAACTCAATTCCTTTTTATCGTGTTAATTGAATCGATCATGATTAAATAATTTTACAATATCTCTCTGGTGAGATATTGTCTGGAAAGCTATTCTTTCTTGCACCGATTATAAATGTAGGCTTTTGTATTGAATATTTTGAATATTTGATTTATAGGCTTCCTTCCCCCTTTTGACTTCCCTCTTCCATGTACCCCTTGGAAGTTAGGGGTATGGTTTCTCTCGATTCATTCTCTCTAGAGTTTTTCTGATTTCTGCGCAATTAAACCAAGCACAGAGAGAAAGAGGATTGAAATTTATTTTCACTCACACACATGAGGGAAAAATAGAGAGATGCCTAGAGTATGCAAATTATGCAACCAGGAAATTTTGTGCAACATAGACTCCTAATCCTTCCAACCTTTGATAACCTCTCAGCTATTAGCTATTGAAATAAAATTGTAATGCTAAGATTTTTGATTTAAACTCCAAGATGTTTAACCAATAATTAACCTATATGCTTACAAAGTTAGATTTATCAAGTTTCTCAGCTACGTCACCAGAAAACCTATTCTAAAATACAAATTCAAGTTTATCTTTCCAGCCGGTAAATACTCTCGCGTGTATTAACTCTGTAGCTGTCGTTCTGGAAAACTAGATTGGAAAATATTGACCTTCACAGATATGCGTGAATCCCTCTAGCCCGAAAATCTTTAAATCTTTCTAAATTTATCAAAATTTATTATTTCTTGTAGTGGAATTTGTTAGAGAATATTGATGGGGTAAATGTGACCTTTTCAATTGAAATCAGCCATAGCACATCTAGCGTAAAGTATTGATAATTTCAAATTTTTAAAGAAAAAAAAACTATTGAATTTTACAGAAATTTAAAATTCATTCTCTCTTTTATTGCAGCAAATTGTCAACTATAATTGTCGTGCTTTAGTAGCTGCCGTGCCTTTTTTCACACATGCTGATCAGAATTTTGTCTCCGAGGTTGTTATTAAATTGAAACATGAAGTCTTCCAACCTGGCGATATTATCATCCGCGAGGGTACACTCGGCAAAAAGATGTACTTTATTCAGGAGGGCATTGTTGATATTATTATGCAAGATGGGTCGGTCGCCACATCCCTCTCTGATGGGTCCTACTTTGGTGAAATATGCCTTTTAACCAACGCGAGAAGATCGGCCAGTGTTCGAGCTGAAACGTACTGCTACCTGTTCTCTCTTGATCAGGAATCGTTTCTCGAAGTCCTTGAAAACTACCCCCTTATGCGAAGAACCATGGAATCTGTTGCTGCTGAGAGACTCAACAAAATCGGTAAAAATCACACACTCATCCACGATCAGAATATGACCGATGAGCACATGGTTGTGAAGGAAATTGTTGCTCAAGTGAGTTTATTGATTATTATTAGGGCAACCAAATGCCTATTTTTGCCTTTTTTGTCCATAGATTAATACAGGTGTATTAAGCCTGAAAATGTTATTAAAAAATCTCCTTCGTTCGCGAGTTGAGTATGCCTTTAAGTATGCCTTTTTTAGCTTTTTTGCATTAAAAAATAAATAAGAATCTCCTTCCCAATCTCAGATACGACTCAATGAAAAAATCGAAGACTGTTAACTTTAAAACCATCATGATATTCTGCATTTAATGCTTCTACTAACTAAAGTTCACAACGAGGACTTTCAAAACTTAATTTCGGAAATTCAATTGAAACTTCCCTGTACTCTCCGGAGCTAGAGAAAATCATAAGCAAAATGGTCCAAACGAAAAAAAAATCAGATTTCAGAGATTCTAGATATTTATACCTAATTCATTGGATGATCATCCTTAATCAATGATGATGAAAAAGTTCTATCATTTGTAAAAGGTTCTTAATGGGTTGATAAAAATTGAACCAGTTCGTATCCATACAATGCAAGTTGTAATAGTTCCCCGGTAAAATGTGTTTAATTTAAGCGAAAATTTTTATTTACCTTTTTTCATTCAAAAAACTGGTTGCCTTTTTCCGGTTGCCCTAATTATTATTAAAAGTCGAATTTCGTAACCATTAAGCCAACCCACTCTAAATTATTTTTGATTAATTCTATAGATGTTGAAGAATCAGGTAATAACCCTGACACTCATCCACTGGATTCTTTAGTTTTCACACTTTTGTTGTCTCTCATGTTTGTAAAATGTTTCTAGTTAATTTTCATTTGTATTTAGTACTTTTTTTATTTTCACGGCATGACTTTTTTTGCTACCAACCTTCCTGAAGAACTAACGCAGCAGAACTAATAACTAACAGGATATCTATTTTCCTCTCTGTTCAAGTTTAAGTTTGAAAACATAACTTCATTTCTAATACTAATTGTAATAGACTAAAATATTCGTATATATCCACAACACACATTATTATTATTCACCACCAATACAGGCATCACCCCCTGTTTTTTGGAAAACTCACTAGAATAACCATATCTGTAAAACAAATTACTTAATCTTATTTTTTCATTAAGGAGATCTTTAGGTCAGTAGATTGAAATAACAGATTATAATTTTTATATCTGTGTTTATTCTGGGCAAGGTTTCTTTTGCATGAATTTTCCTTAATTAGGATTGGTAACTTTCTATCGAAATTGAGACTTGTATTAGTTTAACTACTCAGAGTAATAATAATTATTAAAAGTAATATGTATGAGCAACAATAGGAGAATAATTAATCTATAAAATCTATATGTATACAACTATAAATATGTATGCTACAGTTAAAACCGTAAATAAGGGAATCATAGAATTAACCAATTAAAAACATGAACCAGTTAAAGAAATTCAGGTAAAATCTTTAATTTCTCTTTCATTCACGATTCTCCCTGAAATTATACACCGAGCATATACCAAATATATTTACAATATACTATTTATAATAAATTTTATATCAGCAATAGACCCGGTCTTTTTTCCTGCTCTAAGGGATTGGCATTCAAAGAATTTTAATTCTGATTGAATGAGCCTTCCACAACCACTATAGAGAAGGATTAATAAATAAATAAATATTCTTTAGTAAAATAATCCTTGAATTAGGTTTAGGGTTTGTGAATTTAAAAAAAATCTTTTTTTAAAATTTTTATCACTCAAAGAATATTTCATTCTGATTCGTCTGTCATTTATTTTTGATTTCATTTCTGGTGCACTTCAACACTTACTTAATCCTTAGCACTAAAGAAGACCAGAAGAAGTCTATTTAGATAATAATAATTATAATTCAGTTAGATTGAATCTTGATGATGACAAATTCACTGATCTTGATATGGACTTGAAGCAATTCGAGAATAACGGCTTGAAATACCATCAAAATCTGAAAAAAGCTCTCTAGAAAGCAGCTTGAATTAAGAAAAGTTTTGGTTACTCATTAGTACAGTAAGAATTATAATACAATACACATTGATAATTTTTAAAAATCTCATGACATCGAGTAAAAAGTATGCTAGTATAAAATACATTGGACACTATAAATTTATTTGGTATATGCTCGGTGTATAATTTCAGGGAGAATCGTAAATAAAAGAAAAATTAATGATTTTACCTGAATTTCTTTAACTGGTTCATGTTTTTGACTAGTCATGATTCTATGATTCCCTAATTCACTGTTTTAACTGTAGCATATATATTACAATGTTACAATTGCAATTGAGATAGCAAATATACTCTAAAATAATAACAATAATGATGATGATGACAATATGCTTGGCTGAGCATAGAACTCTCTCTTTCTATGTGTGTTGTTGTACTTGAGGGAGGGAGAGAGATAGAGGGATTGAAAGGATTTTCTGTCTCATTCTCAAAAATCTCCCATACATAAATCAATTTGATCTCATCATCAGGATCATCATGACTTATTAATTATACTTGAGAGGGAAGAAAGCAGTTACATACAGCTGACCAGATATACAAACTCACCAATGTATTCTATCTCTACTAGACAGGACGAGCTTATTCATAATTCAAATAAATTTCTTTGAAAACTATTCCTAGATAAACAGAAATCATCATACACCATTGCCACCAGTGAGTAGTGTACTATCTCACTCTAATTACTGTTTTTTTATGAAAAAATTGCACCCATTTCTAAATAACAGGCATAATAATATTTACTAGAAAGTGATAAATTATTATCATCTTTAAAAAAAAGTCGAGGCAAGAAAGCAAACAACTCTTTAATTCAGATAAAATTTCCGAAGATGCTCGGCACTATTTCCCACCAAAACTCTTTAACTGATGGAGATCAATGTAGGGATATTGGAGTAGAAGAATAGGATAGAGTTGAAGCACTTTTTTTAATTTAGGTAGATTGAAATAGGATTTAACATGAAACATTCAAGGCAGAGTAATTAGAAGGAGAAAAACTGAGTCGAGACTTTAACAGTACTAAGGTTTGAAGAGTAGTATAGGCAAGTAAGTAAGACATCAGGGAATCAGGTAGAATGACTGTAGTGTAAGGATATGATAACTAACTAGCATAGGGCAGGATTGGATTAAGGAAATAAGAATAAAATATGAACGAGTTATGATAGGAGGGTCGAGATAGGAAAGGAATTAGGAAGAAGAGTAGGATACAAGGTAGAACACAAAAGAGAGTCACAAGAATAAGGTAGGTAATGTAAAGTTACGTTGAGGTGGCACGGAAAATGAAGCAGTACGGTAGGATTTATTTAGCATAGTCGATTTAGTACAGTATTTCGAAGGAGAACATTGGGTCCGAGGCAGGATAGATGATAAGTGAGGAAAAGGAATAGGATAGGATTGATTTAAAACGGGTAAAGTTAAAATTGTAGCTTAGGGTTAGGAGAGACTGTGATAGGTAAGAAGGTTAACTAGTTTGGGTATCAGGATGAAGCTAGGGAAAGGGATTGAAGTAGGCATGGCTAGAGTCAGGATAGTAGCAGGTAGGAAAAGTAATAACGTAGGATAGGGAACAGGGCTGAATAAGGATTGAGATTAGCATGTTAGGTAGGAATAACTATTGTAGTAAAGATTAGGATCTAGATAGGGAAAAGAGGGATAACTCAACCGCCATTCTAGGCCCCTACTAACCTCCATCTGAATTCCTACTCACCTCAGTCCCTGCTCAACTCAACCCTAATCCTACTTAAGTCCTTACTAACCTCAATCCTTTACCTACCTAGCTCCCTGCACAACTCAACTCTCATCCTACCTAAATCCCTACTTACATCACCCACGGCTCATTTCAATTCTTAAACTACCATTCCCTGCCCTATCTCAACATCTGGATCCCCTATCTTCTATCGTTATCCATTTTTTAAATTTCTAACATACAACTTTCCCTATTTCTTTTTTCTGAACTACCTAATTTTCTGTCTCAATTCATTTCATGTCAGTGGCTATACTCTGACCTCTCTTTTTTCATCTGTCCACGTTACCATACCTATTATTTTAATCTTTTTACCTTTTCTCATCGCTGCTCTTGCATCTCAAAACCTAACCTTTTGATCGTACTTACTTTATTTACCTGAATTATTCATGCACAACTTACTTGGCCTACATTCTAAGCTATTATTAGGCATTTTAATTTTTTTTATCTCAATGTATATTTACAACTTACTTTGTTCGACTCAACTCTTTAGCTTTATCAAAAAATTTAAGAAATAATTCTGAGAAATACTTTTCATATGCACTGTGTCTCTTTTAGATGATTTGCATGCACGAATAAATGTACCTGTTGTTAGCATCAATGGGCTTTTTAAAGGGTTTTTCAGAAATAATTTCTTTACTATAAATCTCAGAGTCTACAATCAAGTGATGAGGAACATGCTTCGAATACAGGGTCTGATTGCTCAGCCAAGGGATTTTGTCCCTTTGACCTGGACGAGGAAATGAAAGAGGACGGAAAGCTGTCACTAAAGAAAAAGTTTGGCAAGAGACTCATTTCTAGGATATCGCAGAGGAGGAAGAAGACCTCGTCAAACTCCCCAGAGATAGCTATAAGAGAGGAAATGGACGAGACAACATCAGATCTTTCATCGTTAAAGAATCAAGAGGCTAGATTATAAAACTTACTTCCCCTCAATGAAACTTCTTCTGCATCTATAGTAGTGAAAATGTATTATTAATAATTATTATCATCATTGAATAAATTATAAATTGAAGTTGAAGAGAGATAGAATGAATAAATACTCAACTTTGTATGTATGTAATTTATGGAAAAAAAGAGAGAGAAACAGGGAACTATAGGTGTCAAATCAAGAAGAATCATTTTTTTATAAACGAGACACTTTATAAAGCAAAGAGAAGCAATGATGATGATTGTAAAATTTTGCAATCTCAACCGATAAAAGAATAAAAGTTATCCACTCCGCCCAAACCCCCTTATATTTGTATTTTGTACTAATATTTATGCATATAAACCCGATCCCCTTTTAAAAGTAACCAGTACGAAGTAGAGAAGAGAATGAAATCCTTGCCGAGAGAGACCAACGCTACCCTCAAATCAACGATAATTATCTATAATATAAATGTTATCTATAAAGAACAAGCCTGAGGAGATTTGACAGAATAATAATAATAATAATCATTATTATTATTATGATATGTATTATTACATTGTTATTTTAGAAATTCTACTCTTATTAATACTACTGCAGTTGTCGAATGCAAAAAGAGAATATTCCATTTTATATAGAAAATTAAAATAAATATTTTAGAAGAAGTCAAGACCATTACTTTAATTATGTTGTTTAAAATGTTGTGGTTAGGACATTTAAACTGATCATATATGGCAATGTACTTGATGGCTACTATGAGATTCAAGGTTAGTAATCATGAAAATGGTGTAATTCATTTATGATTCTAGCATACTTGAAGAGTTGGTTATAATCGGAGGAGAACGTCAAGAGAGTTAGGGACTTGAAAGAGTAAGAGAGAGCCAAGATGAAAGAGAAAGTAAATAAGTGGCCACTTGTAAGCCAATAACAACAATCAATTACCTAATTAAATGCCTTGTAACAACAACATACCATAAAACATGCCCAAATAAGAGAATGATAATGATGATTGTGATATTTCTCTAGAGAGGAAAGTGGTAGTTTACATGTTCCTCTACAATCGTCAATAGAATGTACGTATTTGTACGTGAATATGCATCCCGGAGGTGGATGGAGAGAGGATGATGATGATAGTTGAAGGGGAAAATTTAATTTGCACTGCTTGATAGCACACAAGGGGGAAAAGTAGAGAGAGAAAGAGACAAGAGATTGTCCAAACTGATGATCCAAGTTGATAAAAGATGTGAGTTGATAGGTTAAAGAGTGGGTTCGTTTAATTTCTATGCTCCTAGATATACCTCTATGATTAACTTTTTTATTTTAAGAGATGACATAAATGTGATAACATATTTGAATTCTACGGGTATGGTTTCTCGATAAAAGTTTCTTTATTTTTTCTCTTCGATCGCTGTTCTTTATATTTTTAAGGAAATTTTAATATTTTTTCAAAACCGAGGCATATTCTAATTGTCATAACTTCTCAATGAACTATTGTAGCTTAATAAGTCATAGTTCATTCGAAAGAATATTAGTTCTTCTTTCAGAAAAGTGTTCAATAAACTATTTTTAGTTTCTTTAAAACAGAATAATTGCTGGAGAGAGTGACCCGACACATATATGACCCGTTGGGGCTTAAAGGGTTAATATGGAGACACTAAAAGTAGCAATAATAATATTGATAATAGGAAGATAATTGATTAAAAAATGGTGCGTGACAGAGAGAGAGAGAGTACTTTTTTCCAGCAATCTATAGTAGTAAGATAAAAATTTCAAGATTCACGAAACTAAAGAGAAAATGAATGAATAAATAAATAAATATTCATTTAGTTGATATCATAGGTGGAGGATATATGGGCAAGTAGACGAGATGAGGCTCCCTTTCTTTATTAACCACCATCACATCATAATGATGATAGTAATAATCAAATGGGTTTAATCAAATTTCCATCCATTGATGTTGGATGCCAGGGAGGAGAGTAGACTATTATTGTATTATGCAACTTTGGACAGGCAAGCAGATAGATTTAGTACAACCAAGTATTATATGGACAACATTTAAAAAAAGACAAAAAAAAGAGTAAAAAATACACACAGTGGTTTATAAATATTTTAAAAGGAGGACCAGTTGAATGGAATTTGATTAATCTCAAAAAGGGAGATGAAGAGCCAAGCCTAGAACTTGTTGAATGTCTTGCCAGAATTTGTGGTTAAAAAATTTTATCTCAACAAGTAAGAATTAATGCAAGTCGGTGATACATCAGAGAATTTTTAAATTCATAAAAAAGTCTTATTCTGATGAGCCTCAAATGCATAAATTTTGTTTCATAACCACTTAATTTTTGAGGCCCTACTGGTTATTATTTTTAGCGAGTCAATCCTCGTCAAAATATGTTTCGATATCTATACTAGAGAGGTGTCATTTTCACGATTAAACGATATTTGTTATACGTTTTAATTATTCTCAGCTTTAAAACAAGCTGTGAATGAGCATTCTAAAATTTGAAAAACCCAATTCTACCTATTTGTTTCAGTGAATTTCAGATTGAAGAAAAATTGTTAGAGGGTAAAAGGAAAAGTTTCTTTGAAATGAAATAAATAAAATGAACAAGTATCTCTCTTGCTGCTAGATGGAAATACTACATGCTTCATCATTTTGCTGAATTCAATTCTCATCTGATCTGGTCTCTAATACATATTCAAGTTATGCTATGTACAAATAGAGGGAGGTGGACTAGTCTTCTCAACATTTCAAGAGTTATTAGTAGTAAAATCAGTAGGGCTAGTCAGTCACAGTCAATCTTTTAGTTAGATATGGCTAGTTGGCTAAGGATATATATCCATCATCATTAACTGGGATATTCTAGAAAGGATACAAAGAATATGCTGTTATTCAAAAGTATCTGGGAGAAGGGGGCTAGCCAATAAAACAAATTTTAACTGATTCAGAGAAAAGTATCGAAGGTTATGCAGAGATGAGATATAATGTTGAGAAAGGAATTCTTACATTGTTCATTTCGCTAATTTCTAAGAGTTGATGGACCTCTTGCATTTTGGCCTCGAGTAGATTGATCCTGGACAAGGAATGTTTAACATTTAATGGAGCCTTTTCTGCACGGGGAACCCTCGGCTTCATATCAGGACATGGAAAGGATGAAGAATAGTTTTTATCCGGCACATGGACCTTTTCATACCTATTGATTGAAAGAAGGGAGTTGAGTATAAAATACGTAGATTTTCAAAAATATCCTAAAAATGATGACTACAAAAGTAGATAATTACTGATGAACCTAATTACATTGATGGATAAAAAATGAAATTTGGACGTAAAGGTTGTACTAGAGAAACCCGATACATGTCACATTTTTATCCGATTCGGGAGAAAATAATTGTCTGCTAGAAATAACAAAAACTGTTGGGAATGTAAGAGATAGAGAGAAGGTAGAATAGGTTAAGGACTAGCATGCATCAAATATAATGATCATTCATTTGCAATTGTCATTTGAAGGAGATATCATTATTAATGATAATTTGTACATGATACTTAAATATTCAATGGGGTTCTATCGGTTATCTAAAATTGGTTCTTTATATTGTATATTTGGAGAATTAGAATAAAGATATATATTAGGGCCACATGTACATTTCATAAAGCATCATAAGTGACAATACTTTAATAATGATAAAAGTTAAGAATTCATTAGAGATAATAATTTACAAATTATGAGAGAAATCGTAAAAGTCAGAAAATATCAGAATATAATGTAAGCTGAAAAACACCAAAACTCTACAATACAATTAGCAACAGTGGAGAGAATAGTTTTTTTGGACATTTGGTTTATATCGATTTATGAAAAATTTGAGATAGAAGCTTCATACCCTTCCTGTCCTAGATACCTGGTCACCGCTGGGTCTTTCTTAAGACGATCGTTGCCTCTAGTTGATAACTTCTTAAATGTACGACCTATATATGTAACTCCAAAGTCACAGTGGAATTTATAGATCAATAGAGTTTTCTCGTTAGGTTTCAGTAAATCTTTATGGTTAAACAATCTCTGAGTTTTAAATACAATTTTCAATTTTATGTTGTTATAATGTTGATTGATGAGATCAGTTAACTTTCTCCTTAAATCATTACTAAAGCCATCTCCTTTGAATTTAAGTTTCGTGGATATTTTGGTCTGAAAAGTTGGATCTGATCTTGAGTTGTAGATTCAAAAATTAGAGGGAGAGTTTCATGAATAGTATTACACTGTATGTAAGAAAACCGAGAGTTAATAAAGGCAATACTCCAAGGAAGGGTATTTATGCAAATTTCGAATCTTTTCATTAATATAAACTAAAAAGCTAAAAAAGGTACAATAATCCCTAAGAGTTGTTGAAATAAAAAAGTGTTGCTATCGGATATATATCAGGGAATATTTTATCCAGGATGTGGACATAGTAGAAAGAGAGAAATTTCATTGTGAAATTTTGAGAATCCGAACGGATCCAACCAAGGATGTAGAGAAGTCATAAACTGCTTCATTGACTTTGAGTATTTTCTACCCACAATCAGATTGTAATAAAAAGAAATGGCTCACAAGATTATGCTCAGCGACTTGATGCATGTAAAGAGTCCTAGGGTAATGTAATATGAGAGGAATTCGTTTAGGATTGGAATGTAGGATTTCAGTCAAGGAAAACGTTTTACACTTGTATTACATTACAATGGAAAAATAAAAATATAAGTGTGGCCAAATTTTAAACTCTAATTGCTAAGAGATTAGCTAAAAAAATATCTAAAAGGGATCAATTAGACTAGAAGGGTTTCTCATCTGAGTTGAGCAAGCAAATATATATATTAGTTAGAGATGATGAAGGAACCTCAAGTTTGAACATTTTGAATGTGGCCAGAGAAGAGCACGATCGGAAAAATAATTTACCATGAGATCATTCAAGCTTCCGTTGAGAGAAAAATGAATTGAAATTAACAAAAATAAAACAAAATCTTACAGATTCTCCTTGTTCTTTTGATTCAATCTTGAATGCTGAGGAGAATAAACTGATGAAAATCGCCACTAAATGCCTACACAAGTCACACTTGTTGAAAATAAATAAGGTACTACTGCATGTGAGGATAAGTAAAAATATTCAGACAAAGAATGAAAAGGAAAAAGGATTAGTTAAAATTATTAAGAAACCAAAGCAAGTATAGAGAGAGAGAGAGGAGAAAGTAAACTAATCCAAGGCAGCAACAGTAGCAGCAAAAGGATTGAGATAATTTAAAATTCAATATCATTATTATTATTCAGAATTGAGAGGGAAGTGTAAGACAGTAGTTAATCCAGGATAAAAATGATTAGAATTAGCATTTATGTATGATTAAAGTGTGTGTAGGTAAGGGGAAAAACTTGAACCCATGTCGGTGTTGTGAATCAGATGCGAATGAACCTATTTACAAAAACAAACATGAACTGAGGGTATATTAAGCTAATTCTGGGAAAAAATCCCGAGTTATTCTAATGATTTACGGCTTTTATCCCCATAGCTCAATTTTTGATTAAACACCCAGATATCTATATCATTATGAGGTAGCCATTATTATGAGTCTTGAACTCAATCGGATTGATAATTCGAATGATTTTCATGAAATGTTACCTAAGTACTTGTACAATACTTTTTTTAGATACCTAGACCTGAAAGGATTATATTGAGAAACCAGATTTTTCCTTCAATCTTCTATGTAAAGGGTGAATATGAATCATCTATAGTAAAATTCATAACTCTGTATTACGTGTTATGCAAATTCTATACTGAGTGTTTGGAGACAAGCCTATTCCCGCTTCATCTATTAGAGAATATTTTTTCCCCAAAATTGAAGCCATTATTTTTGAATTAACTCACATTACAGTTTTTGCAAGAGAACAAAGGAATATATTTTAATCAGTCAAGTATCAATGCCAAGATTACTGAGGGTAATCGAGACAATGCCATGTGACACCAAAAAGAGAGGAAATGGTTCACAAGAAAGAGAACGAGATCAATTCGATTATTTCCCCTCTTGCAGAAACTAAAACAGGAAATTCAATTTACTCTTGCAATAAAGTTATAAAGGGGGAAGAGGTGATATATATATAAGGTAGGTGAATAACAGCATACATATGGCATTAATAATTGAAGACAATAGGTGAGGAGTTATCGTTTTGGCTTAGTAGAGAGTAGTTTATTACTATCAAAGTTGAGAATTCAATAGTAATGATTTCAAATAGATTACAGCTTCATCTACAGGGTTGACCTTTAGGTTTCATCCTTTTCGATGATTTAACCATTTTAACATAAACCTTAAACATTAAATATTACTTTTATTGCTATTTCTATGTCAAATTAAATATGCCTTTTCAAATTTGAAAGAATATTTTATCTTCAAGACGGGAGATTCAACACCTGATGTTCTATTCGTTAGAAGAAGATTATTATTAGAAGAAATAAATCAGGGCTGGAAGTTTAAGAAATTATGCATTCAATTATTTTTGTGGCAAAATTAAAAAAAAAATTTTTTGAGTGAAAATTCTCAGGCAAATAATGATAAAGAAAATTTCAAATAAAAATTTGAACCGATTAAAAAAAACTAAAAAAGCCTAGCTAATTAGCATGATACTTGGAGAGTTTACTCACTAGTTCAATGTTGTTTTGTGAGCATGAAGTTGGTATGTTTGAGTCATCCAAATATGGCTCAAAGCATTTTCTACGTGGAGTAAGAACTGGATACTTGAGGTGAAAGTTATTTTGATCAATGTAGTTCCCTTTCATGAAGAAGTTTGTATTCTCTCTTGTTTCCCTCTTCATAGTGTTCTTGCAGCCTGAAGAAAAATGAATGTTTCAAGATTATATAGAATCTGAATGAATGAACTCCTTGGTCAATGCGGACCGGTGAAGAGTAATTTTTTTGAATGAATTTTTCAATATTTCACTTTTATAATGAATGGTAAGAATAAAGTTTAACCCATAAAGACCCAGAGAAAATTTTGTCAAGCTACATTTTTAGACCCTGAAAATGGCTACCTTTATTGATCTCAATAGATGAATTGAAACTGATAATATTTTCGAATTCTACCGATATGGTTTCTCGATAGAAGTTTCTTCCTTTTTTCAAAATAACCTTGTTTATATTTTCAAGGAAACTTCAATGTAGCTCATTCGAAAGAGTATTAATTCTTCTTTCTGAAAAATGGCAAATAAATTATTTTTAGTTTCTTTTAGACAGGATTATGGCTAGAGAAAGTTACCTGACCCACTGAGACTTGAAGGGTTAAAATAAATTCTGTTTGAGCCTATAAAGAGAAATTTCGAAAATAATAAAAAAACATTTAGAATTGGTTAGAGAAGGTATGTGAAATCAGTATTGATATCTAAAAAGTAATCTCAGGCTGCAGAATGGCTAGGAGATCAACTGTAATATAATATCATAGATGGCAGTCTTTTCATTGTTAATTACTATAGTTTGATAAATTGAGATCATCATTAATCATCGAGATGGGCTAAGTATAATAAATGGCCAGGAAAGAGAGAGAGAGAGAGAGGGAACTCAATATTGTAGGTAAATAAAAGAGTTGGCCATTAGAGTTTGATAGGAATTTTAGTTACGATTAATGCAGAAGAATACCATATTTTATGTAAGATTTGAATGAAAAAAAGTGAACACTAATGATGATACTGACAAAGTGAGGAGTAATATTATAATTATCTGACAATGGTAGCAAATTAATGCATTTCTCAGTGGTAAAAAAATCTACTACCCTAGTAAATCAGGGATCATGATTATCCTAGTCGGGTGCCTATCTCAAAAAAATTTACCTAGGCTATGGAGAAAAGATATTAAAAATTTCAATGATATAGTCCATACTTTCTTCTCTGGGTTGGAGCATGAAATTGGTTTTGAATGTGCGCTGGGAAACTGAATTATCTGTGCCTTGAAAGTGAAACTGATTTGAATGGGAACATACTGGTTATGAGGAAGTCATTGACATGACGAATAACAACTGGCTTTGGCTCTGAATCAAAAGGAGAGGTAAATAAAATGGATTCATAGTACAGGAGCATGAAAGATAGATTAAAATTTATGTCGACTTAATGTAGAGAGGGGAGGAGTTAATTGAATTTTTTTCAAGTCCAGATGTTCCATCAAAACTTTTGGGACGGAAACAACAAATTTAGGTGTAAAAACAAATCTGTTCAAATTTTGAATGATGAAAAACATGTTGTATTGTGGTAGGATCGGAAAATTGTCTAAATTTCATTGATAATTATAATGTTAAGGAAAAATTAAAACAAGTATAAGTTTTTAAATGAAATTTTCAAAAACTAAGATAGATCATCAATAACTAAAAGGTCTATTCAGTGTATTAACAAAAAATATCTTCATTAAGCTAGTTTCAGTCCTATATCTCATAAAATTGGCTTAGTAATTGGTCTAGGGAAGAGGATAAGAAGAATCGCAAGTCCTGAGGAATAAACAAATGAAATAGAGAATTCAAAGTTGTTTCTGATGGAAAATGGTTATCCAGGAAAATTTGTGGACAAATCAGCCCATGGTTAGAGATGAGGTTGTAGAAACAGAAGAGGTGGATAAAATTACTATATTCATGAAGCTTAACTTCAAAGGAGATGGGTTCAGTAATGATATAAGAAGAAGACTTAATAATCTCATCGATCAAAATTATAATAATATACAATTAAAAATTGTATTTAAAACACAGAGATTGTTCAGTTTGATTCATAAGGATTTACTGAAGAGAAGACTCTATTAGTTTATAAATTCCAGTGTGATTGTGGTGCTTCGTACATAGGGAGAACTATTAGGAAATTGTCTACAAGATCGAATGATCATCTACAAAAGGATACCGCGGTTACTAGACATCTTAAGCCTTAAGGAGAAATTCTTTATCAATCAATACAAACCCAATCTATGTGTTCAGAAAAACTTTTCTTATAATCTTCGACTACCTTGGCCTATGTGAGCTTTTTCACTTTTCTCTTCACTGTTGCTATTTAATGGAGAGTTTTGGTGTTTTTTCAGCTTGCATTTATTCTTTATTCTTAAACTTTTACTATTTCTTTCAAAATTGTAAATTATTATTTTCATTCAATTATTTAACTCTTATCATTTTTAAAAAGTGATACCACTGATGATCCTTTAAGAAATGTACATTTGGTGTTAATATATCTTTACTTCTATTTTAATATGATTTTAAGTGGATTTTCGGACGTATTTGAGAATTTACGTGAATTATTCAATCAGAAAAAAACAAAAAATAGGAAATTTTTAGGAAATTTTCATTCAATAGAAGTAATTTATACAAATAATTAAATTAGCTATAGAATAGATGTTGCATCTAATGTACAATATAGTTTGAGCAATCCTCTGTTTCATAAATTTCAAATCTAGCCAATGAGCCTCAAGACCCTAGTTATATATATGTATTTAAACAAGGTTGATATCCTTCCATACACAAAAGGCACTAATTTTAAATGACCTCGAATTCTCTTTCATGAGTAAAGTCATTAACTTGATGGATTTTCCGAGTTAGTGGGAATTATAAACCGACTCAAACTAACTCAAGTTGCAATCAAGTGAGATGTGTAGACCCTATTTGTCCGTTTATCTTTAAATTCTACAAAAGCGATGATGGATTATTTCACTAAACTGGACATTTATCATTGTGAAGAAGGTAGTGTGAACAAAGTAAAATTTGTATTAGATGAAAATTTCCTAGTAATCTTATATTTTTAGTAAATACACATAGTTGCTGATTATCTATCAATTTCAACTAGAAGCTGCTACTCTTTGTAATTATCCCTAGTGTTTAGCTGGAACTTTACCAACAAAACCGACTTTTTTATTAAGCTCATTAGAGTTGCTGAATTTATAAAAACCATGTCAAAATTTGAAAAAAATTTTTGTGAGAAACCACGAAAAATGAAAATTCAAGGGATCCAAACTTTTTCTATTTTTCATTTGATTAATCAGATTGATGAAAAGTATCTTACAATTGGTTAAGAAAATCAAATAAAAAATAATAATTTTCTTGAATGATAGGCAAGGTGAAATGTTTCCATGGCATTATCAAGATTCATACATTTACAACATGAGAATAGGACATTTTTATATACAAGGCAGTATCGATAATCAGTCAATGGAAAATTGGGCTAAAATTATTCTTTCTAATGGTTATGTGACTATTTTTACATTTGTTTACATTTGAAAATAGAAAAAGACATATGGCGGAAATAACGCTTGACTGTGTTATTTTTGTAAAGGATCCAATTTAATAAAAAGTTCACCATGATAATGATGAAGATGATGGCTTACCCCAGAAATGGGGGATAGGCCACAACTTTTCAACTAGGTTAAAAATTACATGAAGAGTAAAAGGGATAAAGTTTTGAGAAAGCAAAGAGGAGAACAGTTAATGATGTTCAGAAATACTTGTTTATCCTTTAGCTTATTTATTTTAAATTTAAATGATCAAAAAGGAAAAAAAGAGAAGAGAATTCTCGTCAATTATTCTGTTGCTAGTTATGAGCTATGCGTGACTTTTGATGAGGGAAATGATGATGCTTGTAATAGTATTTTGAGAAAAAATTTAATTCGAAAATAATAAAACGTTATTAAAAATAAGCATTGAAATCTCAATTTATTTTTCAAAAACTCGGTATTTTTTAATTTGAAACAATTTTTCACCTTGATCAGATAGCAGTGAAAAAATTATAATGTAAAAAAGGCGAGTTTTTCATAGTTTTCAAATAAAATTCCTAAATTTCAGCTAAATTTGCACAAATAACAATATAAAGGAAAATCTCATGCGTCAATTTCAACTCCTTCAAAAAGAGATTTGAATTTTTCCCTTTTGCTAAAGAAAATTGAAATTTGAGAGATACTATTGAGCATATAGCTTCTACGCCAGAAAAGAAGCTGAAAAGTTTGAGTGGATGTTTTGAAGATTATATCTGTCTTTTTAGAATTGTAATGGCAATTGATTCATTTTTTATAGTGAATGACTTTTCATATCTGAAGGAATACCAAGACTCAGTACCAATTAAATTTATTTTAGAAATATTTTATAGCTGTTAACGTTTCTCTCAATTGAAACTGTGGCATGAAAAGGCAAAAGGGTAACCCTGGGTAGTGCTTAAAGAGCTAATCAAGTGGGAAACGTGAGAGATGGAGAATAAAATATTATTAAACATTAATGTTATGTCTAACAAGTTTGATATTTATGAAGAGTGTGTGTTGATTGATTAACTGATTGAGATAAACTGCTTAAGAAGGATATATATATATATATAAATAGAAGGGGACAGGAAATTAGAGAATTCAAGATTCATCTCTAACTAAAGCAAAAAGAAAAGGAATTTTATCAACAAGAGAGAGTTAAGAGGGAAAGTAATAAAAGGTCTCTACTCTTCCTTGTCTAAGTTTCATAGTGATACTGCTACAATTGTTTCTTCTCACAAGTTTTGTATAGGAGATGAAAGAGAAAGATTGATGGAGACAGATAGGGGGGAAAACACTTGATTCAAGTTTAAGTTGGAGTGAGCATAGGGTATTACTTTAGGGATTTAATCTTGTCAATAATTATAGAGAAATCAAGTCAATTAATAAGGAATTACTGACCCGAATTGTTTTCCTGATTTCCAGTCATAGTTCAACAAAAATATATCTTGTTTAGAAGCTCGAGGTACAATTCAACTTGAATTTTAGGTTTAATTAGAGATTTTAGCATCCCTCGGCGATTCTTCCTGTCGAGATACTTGGGCAGTATTCAGGATCGTATCATAACAAAAATATATCTATTGAAATGTTTTCAAAAAACTTAAATACATCTTAAATAAACGATATAAATTTCAACCATGCACGATTTTTATGACCAGAGAAATTACACGAATAATCATGTATGTACTTGAAAGTAGATACACCATTTATCATTTCTATGCCATGTATGTATGAATTTTGAGAAATTTAGATAGAAAATGAATTTTAACTCACTAGGTCTAGCGAATTTTTCATTTGCAGCTCTTTTGTCTTAATTCTGATAACTTATAAATATTTACTTTTCGATCTGAATGGGAAATCATGGTTGCGTATAACTATTTAGATAATGGCAAATTTTCTTACTCGGATCAAGTTCAGAGGAACGACGACTGGTGCCTTAAAGAGAGAAGCAAGTTATAAAATCCTTACGTCCTAACCTTTGGGCTGAAAAATTCTCATAAAAGTTATATAAATCTCACGTTCTTTAAAGCTAACTGATTGCATGTCCAAGATTTTTTCCATTCGCAAGTCTAGTTTCTACTATGAATTATTTTCAATGAATTAACGTGGAATTTCATTGAGAAAATTTTTTCCACAATGAAGAAGAGGAAGTAGAGAATTTAATGGTTGTGCTATTTTTTGATTTATGTGAAAGGGATTCAGATTAGCTATAGAATGTTTGCCAAGGATAATTTAAATTCGATATAATTGAATAATAAATTTAGCGGTTGTCAACACAGCCTAACAAAAAAATCAGTTTTGATTTTATCAACAGTAATATCAAGGCGCTCTTTTCAACTTATAATTATACGTAAAAAAGCTAATTCATTATCCTCAACTCGAAGTGATCTCTAAAAATGGCAGAAAATTTTGATTTCTGTGAATATATAAATTCACATGAGAGTAATATGCAGAGGTTGCTCAATTATCTCTCTCAAAGTCAATCATACTGTAATGATATTGATTGTGTTAATGATAATATCCAAAACCCTGAGAGTGGTATGACAGCCATGACCGCTATCGGAGCAGCTATGGCCGCTTGGGCTATCGGAACTATTGGAATGTATTTCTACCAGTCCAGGCAGAGAAATAGTGAAGGCAAACCTATTCAGGTAAGCTATTTTCAATGGAATTTGTAAAAATAGTTGACCTTTTAAAATATGTTTGATCAAAACTGGATAGATTTATCAATTTTACCTCTTTCAGAACGCCAATAACAATAATAACGGTAATAATGGAAATAACGATGATCAAGATCCTCCCGCCATTCACTGAGGATTTTATATTTCTCTTGATTTTCTCTCTTCAACGCTGAAAAGAAGACTGAAGCAAAAGATTTTACTCCCTACAAGAGTGACATTTTGTGATTTGACTGTAAGAACCAGATTATCATCATTATTATTAATATTATAACACGAAAAGAGATACTATTGTTAACCGATTGAAAGATTTTTTTATTTTCTTCAATCTCGACTTATTAGCAGCTAAATAATATTATTTTACATTTCATAACCAAACCAACAACAAAAACTAAGCTTCATTTGGATTTTCGTGACAAAAAAAGGAAATTTACTTCAAATACGTATAAAAAATATTTTTAACAGCCGAAATTTTTCATATACATGAATAAATATTACTTATATTATTCAAGTCATATTATCTTTTCTCCTTTGATTATAATTAACAAGAAACATTGTTAATTATAAAGTATCCCTAGATCCATTTAATTGAGAAAAAATCGAGAGTTGAAGAAGAAAAGTTTCAAATTGTCTAATTAATTTATTTATTTTAGATACATGTATTCATTAATGTCATTAGTATAAAGAAGGTTGAAAGGATTAAGTTTGTCTTTACATTCTCGCATGAATTGTACGTACACTTTAAATCAACCTGAACATATTTGGGGCATTTTTTATTCTCATCTAAAGTCTTACTACTAGAGTCATTGTGGGCACAGGTTCCGTTGAGAATACGATAAGCCCCACTGGAACTGACACCTCTGGTTATAATACAGTTAAAGTTAATTGCGTTGACATCTTTTTCGATAACAGAATCTTGGATGACCAATAGGAAGAGATTTGTATCCCTAACACTGGTAATATAATAGTAACCAGTACTACAAGGCCCTGAAACATTGCCGACTATCATTTGTGTACGATTCAGACGTGTTGTATTCAGCGTAAAGCTTACCACATCCTGAATGCAACCATAGCTGTTTTGAAATTTGGGAATGGGAATACGCTTCTTATTGTAGTCATCTTCTTCTTGAGGTGTCCTCGGAATACCGTCCATGGTGACACGCACCGAAGACGACGAGAATGAACAGACTCCCTGAAATATGAATTCAAATTTAAACAGGCTTTCGGTTCTTATATAAACTCAAGAAAAAACATCCTAGAGCCACTTTTCTTCAGGACAAATCCAGACCTAATCTCGGAAGAGAAATGAAAAAGTTTTTATCTTCTTATGGATTAATCTTTCACGTCAAAAAAAAAGAGTTCGAGAATGGACTTGAAGAGTTTTTCAGCTCAAAATCTGAGGATTTCTACTCAAATGGGATTAAACAACTGTCAATATTTCTGTTATTTTGATATATTCATATTCAGTTTCATTACTTTTAACTAGATGTCTTTTAAAGATTGATATTTTCTGAGAATTACATTATGTAATATTGACACATTTGACAACTATAACGATTTTTATTGATTTTTTAAAATTGAAGAATAATTTTTCCCGATTACATTGCACATACAAAGAGAAAGAATGTTACACCTGTATAATTTTACACTTACTTGAAAATCAATGGAATCTTCACGAATAAACAAGGCATGTTTATAGATTAAATCTTTCATAATGTCACCTTCAATATTGCCCAATGTGACACCCTTGTATTTGTTTTCATCCAAGGCTGTAGCATCGCGAAACTTTCGAGCAACAATAACATTGGCCCTATTATCGAATAGGTAACAGTTTGTTGTACAATTTAGATTGGGTGAATTGGTACAGGGATAAATGGCGGCACAATTGTATTGGATGCCATTGGATTTCATAACTTTGGTGATGTTGAAAAGACGATCATGAAATGAGTCGTATTTTATGTCGAGACTTGTTATAGCCTCTATACGCTCGGTTGCACATCTATGAAAGGGATCATTTAGACTCATATAACAGCGTCCACTCTTGCACTGTTCATCGTCTCTGAAAAAAATTATTTGAGAAGAATTTTAGTAGATATTTTTTTAGGTTTTATCAATCTCTAATATTGGTTTGGTAAATTCAAAACTAGAGCTTCAACAGATTTACAGAAATCCATGTAGATGATACATTAGTCATAAGTTATGACTCTGGTTAATTTCAGAATTTTCCACAAAAGTGAATTCATTCTAATATCGAATTCCCAAAGGAACACGGAAGTTGAAAACCTGATCTAAGTTTCCAAAAGCTTATTAAACCCAAAAGATAAACTGACTCTAAAATAAGAAAAAATAACTTCATAATGAGGGAAGATGGTGTGTTTTTAGGAGTTAATTTTTTCTAAATATTCAAGAATAGATAAGTTTTATGGTTTTTGCAGATCAATTTTTAATAATGATATTTTGAGCAAGCTATGAATGAATGAAAAAACGTGGAATGATCTGAATGGGCAGTTATTAATGAATGAATTCGAAAAAATCACTACGGTTTGTAGTGTGCCTGTCTTAATAGACCAATGAGAGAGTTACACATGTATTTTGTTGTTAAGACTGAATTTTTTGCTATGTTATTTAAAAACTCATCTTTTCAACTCTGAACGTGATATATTGTATATACAATGTATATTGATTGATCACATTTATATGTCACAAGACCATGGAGGGAAAGTGATAAAATCAAAATCATGATTCGTAGTGATTTTCATCTAGACTGAAAAAAACTAGGAATAGATTTTTCATGGCGTGTGTTTGAAATTACATGTAATTAGGTTGTGTTAAATTGATCCTTCAAAGAACTCATTATTTCTGATATGCTAGAATAAATCTTGATATTGAGGAATAACTCAATAGATATTTCTATCCTCTGAATTTCTCGTGATAATAATCGAATAACACGAGTACATTCAAGAGTACATCATTTTGACAAATAAAAGAGGGGTGCTGAGTCAAAAGATGACTATTTTTGTAACAAGTATTTTTTATGGTCATTCAATAAAAACATGTAATAAAATTTTTGAGTAGGCATTGGAAACACACGTGTTAAGAATGTGTTAAATTGGTGATAACTACATTATATAAAGTAAATAATAATGAAATAAGAGTTTAACCGAGGACTAAGTTAGTGAATGTAGGAATTTTATTAGACTTTATCGATTTCATTTATTCATTTTATCGCACACTTGGAATGTTGAGAGATACAAGTTTCAATTTATCGTAGAACAGACAGGAAATACTAATAAGACAAATGAAACTTGTATAATTTCGTTAAATATTTCACCAAGTGCATTAGACAGATATACAAAGCATTTAACAGGCTACACGTAGAGGCAATGTTTTTGTCTAATTTTGATCCCGAGTAATCGTTTTTAACCCTCATACGGATAGAAAAATAACTAACGTAGATGAATGAGTGGGGTCAGTTTGACCCCAAGTATAAATCTATTTATTTTCATTACAAAGTTGGCAAACTGTCACATAATGGTCATTAAAAACATAACTATTACAATTATAACATCTAGTTTTTGTTTTCTTATCTTTATTTCTTGGACAGATCCTACAACTTGATCTAGCTGGACTTGAACAAGTGAATATCCTTGGAGGCTCCATCAGTTCAAGTGATGTGTCTAAAGTTCTTTTTCTGACACATGATGTATTCTTCATTAGTTCTTTGGAGAGCGTTCTAAGAAATTCTCTTCTAGCTTTCTTGGGATCTTTTATTTGGTCGTGCCATTTCAAGCTGAATCAAACTTTCAAAATTAATAAAAATGTTTAGCTATAAAACTGAAAAAGTGGCGCGTTTTTAATTGTCTTTAAATCCTTCTAATGAATAGCTAACTGGAATAAGAAAAATATCTATGTAAAATATAACTTTAGGCTTGGGTTTTTAACCCCTAAAGTTCTAGAGAAATTTTTTTCATGACTCGTATTCAATCTTTAGTCAATCCCATGGTTTGTCAAAAGGGTCATTTTTTGATCCAAAAACAGGCAATATTTGTAGCTTTAGGAGATAGAGTTCAGGCGATTGCATATTTAAATCCTAGAGATATTATTACTTGAGAAAAGTTATCTTACTTTCCAACTATGACCATGGGAAGAAGGTTTTCAAAAAGAAGTTGTTGCTAAAATAATATGGGATGGAAATATCACTGTGGGACTTAGAGGGTTAAATTTTCTTTTTTTAGAATTTATTGCCAACTGTTGGAGTTTTCTATTTTTGTATAACTTCTAAGATTTGACCTTTTCATATCAAAAGTATTGCAATAAAAGAGCAGGTTTGACTGGAATGTAACCAGCCTTTTTGCAAAGACCCTACCAGACGTTTCGTAACTGAGATAGTCATGTACCTTCTTCAGTGGATGAGTCAGTTTTTATCCAATAGCCATAATCTTTTTTTGTTTTCTATTCAATGGGTAAAGAAACGATCCAAAAGATTATGGCAGGTATAGGTTCGTTTCGCCTCTGTTGGAGATTTTCAGAACATTCTTCATTTTATATTGACCAATCAAAAAGGAAGGCAAAATACGAATAAGGTCAGCAATGTCTCCAGTTTTATTTGTCTATTCTTAATTTAACTATTTTCATTGATAGTCATGGTTTTAGAAACCTGAACTTTTGTCATTGTATTTAGAATTCAAGAGTAATTTCGGACGTATATGAAAAAATATTGATTCTTTGATTAATTTTTAACGAAATGAAACTTTTAAGGTCAAAAATTTTAATCAGAGAATGACGGAGAAATTGATTTTTTGATATCAATCCTCAAAAGAATTTCAATACAGCCAAGGATTATTTTTAATTTATGATGCCGAAAACAAAAAAGTTGTAGTAAACCATTCAATCAAATTAAGAATTGACCTGAGCGTGTATTAGGTTTTTCCTAACTGACCAAGATATTTGATAAATGTGATGGGATAGATTAGAGAAGAAGAAAGAACTTACCGACATTTGCATCCACCAGGCAGTTCATGAGTTGTAACGTTACAAATCGATGTATCCTCCAGGACCTCTTTTCCCTCAAAAACAGCTTGACTAATTGTAACTACTTTGCCTGAGCCAGATAAATCAAAGTATGGCGTGGATATGGATATTTTGGAAGGGTTTGCCATAGTTCGACGATACCAGGATCTTGATGTTGGATCATACATTCGAACAGATCTGTGCCCAGGATATGTTCGAAAAACACCACTTCGCATACCAACATAAGTCCATGTGACATGTTTAACAAGATCTTCCTTGCGTTCTTTCCACTTCCCTTCGATTGGCTTACTCAATAAAATATGGGCCTTAGTACCTTTTGTGTAGTAGCCACCGTTGGCACAATCTGGATGAGCAACGTGCTCATTCATGTAACGATGAGCCTTGAGGGTTTTAAGGGCATAGTTCTCATCAATGGAATATGCACTCGGATCGCAATGACACTGCGGCGACAACATAATACTACTATGCTTATAGGTAACTCTAAGAAGGGGATATTTGGTATCATTATAGACCAATTCGAGATCATCGTATGCATCAGGATATTCTTTGCGTAAAAGGCTTGAGTTGTATTCAATCAGTAGATTGAAATAGCTCGGTGAATAATCTTCTGGATTTTTTGGCTCCTGGATAGATCGAAAGATTTTGTCTGTCTCTGAGAGTACAATTGCAAAGGAGTAATCGGAATCTTTTACACTGGCAAAGTAGTAAGTTAACGGCATAATGTCGTAACGGACACCAGCGCGAAAGTCTCCTTTGGGCATACCACGACGACCATTGGTTATGTGGACATCCCCTAAGAAAATGAGTTTTGTTTTGTAAGAATAAAATTAAAGTTGGTTGGTATGAAGTTGGAAATCTATGATTTTTACAGAAATCTCGATATTTTCATCAAGAATTCGAATTTTTTAAAGATTTTTTTGGAATCCTACTCATGTTGCCCACTTATACAAAATGAAGAAAAAAATTCTTTTTATGAAAAATATGGCCATTTTTCAAATTTCGATTTGGCGCCAAAATCCCATTTTTTGAACTTTGGGATTGATCAAAACAGGTTTTTCATGATCAGGATTAGACAAGAAAATCAATTCAACTGAGTCTTATCTTATGCATAACCTCATTATCGTTTGGAAGCGGAATTTCAATATTTTGATCATTTTCACTACTTGAAAATCAATGAAATTTCGATAATTTGACGGTGCTAGTCAGCTTTCTTGTCTAATCTTGATCCTTAAAAAATCCTTTTGATCAACCTCAGACTTTCAAATAAATGAAAATTATCGGTTCAAAGTTCGAAAAAATCGGATTTGGGAGCCAAATCGAAATTTGAAAAACGGCCATATTTTTCATAAAAACAAATTTTTTAGGATTTTTTTCTTCATTTGGTAAAAGTGGGCAACATGAGTAGGATTCCAAAAAAATCTTTAAAAAATTCGAATTCTTGATGAAAATATCGAGATTTCTGTAAAAATCATACCAACCAACTTTATTTCCCAGGAGCTTACCGGTTAAGCCACTAGTCATGTTATCAAGAACAGAATTGAAATCCTTTGGATTACCATCTCTATCTTGTTCGAGTTGGTTGATGGGTATAAAAACAGGATCATCACGAAGATTTGAGTTTGGCAACAGGAGGGGATGGAAGATGGTCTGGCCCTCCTTATCAATGAGAAAGCTAGAGACTGAACCCCATTGATAACGAGTGAAGATCATCTCAATTTCTTCGACAGTAACATCGACACCAGCAACACCAATGAGCGATTGATCAAGTTTACTTATGGCAGGAATGGCATATGTTACCATGACACCGAGGCCAAAGTTATCCAGGTATGGTTCAGTCCAAATTCCTTAAAACAATAACAATGTATTTATTGCTTAACTCAGGTTAGAGTCAATTACATTTTTGACTACACTTTACACTTGACTTCAATTTTATTAGCAAAATTGAATTTGAAAAATAGCAAAAAATATCATTAAAACGTAGATATTCGATAGTCAAAAACGTAAAATTGAAGAAGAGCGTTATCAAAAATGTAAAAACTAAAATAACTATACTCTAAATAAATCAAGAAAAGTTTCTCAACATTTTAATTCGAGTTGGAATATAGTCAAATGTGTAAGATATGGAAGAATGTGTAGTCAAAAGTGTAAATATGAGAGAAATTATAGTCAAAAATGCAATTGACTCTTCGAATTATTACTAGAGCACCAGAAAAGTGGCAAACAATAAAATTGGAAAAGTAGAAAAAGGATATATTACACCAAATGTACATTTCTCAAAGGTTCATCAGTAGTGTCTCTTTGATAATGATAAAAGTTAAAAGATTAATGAAAATAATAATTTACAAATTACGAAAGAAATAGTAAAAGTTGAAGAAAATTAGAATAAATGTAAGCTGAAAAAACACCAAAACTCTCCAAAATAAATAGCAGCATTGGAGAGAAAAGTGAAAAAGCTTACATAGGCCAAGGTAGTTGAAGGTTATACGAATAATTCTTTTGAACACATAAGTCTGGTTTATATAAATTTATGAAGAATTTCTCCTTCACCCAAACGTCTGTACTGTCAACACTCTGGTTAAAATTGTTAAAACAGTGGTAAAATCGGCTGATCTAATGCTAAATTAACATGACTACTTATAAGTAGTAATGATTATTAATAAATTTAAATAAATCAACCATAAATAGTCTTACGCACGAATTACTTGAGCAATAAACGTGAGCCAATGAAAAAGATAAATTGATTTTATAGATGGATATATGCATAGCTAAGATCATACATGAGGTTACAGGTGTAAACCTATCAGAATGCGATTAATAAGTTCTTTGCGATCCTTAGTTCACTCGAAATGATCGAATTCTTTCTAAATAATTGGCATCTAGTGGCAAATTTGGAGACAGAATAGCCTAGATTAATGAAGATGATCCGTTAACTATTAGTATGGGATCAATACAGAGATAAAGTGTGAGAATGTCTCGGATCTTAGAATTACAATCTTTTGCTTACCCTTTTCTAGTTCTGGTGTACTCTTGGCCAAGTAAGTGAAGTAACTTTCTAGGTTACTAATCAAATTCTGACTTGACATGAGTTTGAAGAATCCACCTTCGTTATCGCAGGCCAATTTACCGGGAAATATTTCACCGTCGTCTTGAATGAGAAAAGAGAATATTTTGGTCCTATTCTTCGTCTTGTAGAGTTCCCCGACTCTCTCCCAAGTTTTATTCCATGCATATCTAAAAGAAATGAGATCCAGTCAAATTTCAAGTGATAAACGTAATTTTATCAGACAATAAAATATTATAAAGACCTCATAATTAGGTTTGAAAGTTTTGGACGAAATGAAAGGACTTGAACTCAATGTTGTACAATGTATAAGGTAAACATTAATATCTAAACTCTGGAACAAAGTGGGGAAGAGAGGGTAGTTGTTTTACATCAAATTCGATTCAATCACAAGCATGATCTAGAGTTTAGATTTTTTAAGAAATGAAATTTCGGCAGATAAACTGTAGCATATTTTAAAAAATCACTATTTTTAACTGTCATGTTTCTTCTAAAATCAAATAATTTTTTCAAGCGATAATATATGAAAGATTTATCTACCAAACTATGAGGTCCTATGTCAAAATTATTGAGTTACAATAGATTCAGAGAAGTACATCTTACTTGCACAAAGGACCGGGTACATAGCCGCTCCTTGTATAGTAGCCAGGGCCACATCGAACCGAGTCTGTATCTGTGTCCTTGCCGTCAGTAACAAAAATCAATATTGAATGACATCCAGCTCTTGGCTTACTGTCTAATAGACGAAATGCTTTTTCGAATCCATCCAAGACCTCAGTAGTTCCACCGGGTCTCAGCTCGTTAATCTTGTTGATGAGATCCTTGCGAAAAGCTGAAGTGGCAGGAACTAAATGACTCTCTTGACAGGATAAGACCTGGCTATTTTGCAAGTTCCATTTGCCAACATCGTCCCAGCTACTCTCCCTAGCACAAACGACATTCATGTAATCTTTCTTTGTAAGGGATGTTATAATTGCATTGATGAGATGGCGAGCGACACCGAACTTGACACCAGCCATACTCATGCTACAATCAAGGACAATCACAACGTCCTTAGGGCCACTAGTTGAGGAGATGTACCAAGGCCGTGTTCTAGGATCGTAATCTTCGTAAAAGCCCAAAAAATTACTGCTCCATTCTCGGCCAGGAAATAGCCTTAGGACACCTGTTTTTGTGCCAAAATACTGCCATCTGAGATCTTTTGTTCGGTTAGTATTTTCAATCATAACTTTCTCCAATTCAAAAGTCCATTTGACAGAACTAATCGTGTGATTTAAGTCCCTAGGGACTTCGTCGGCAATCTTTACAGTGCTTTTGTTGGCGATTACCGGCTGTTTAAAGAAGCCTTGAGAAATTCTCTTTGGCAACGGCTTGGGATCATCTGAATCTAAATAGATGGCCGGCTTCTTTCCGCGTAACTCTTTCAAGTGGGTAGGTGTGAAACTTTTGGTTGATGTCTCACGGTCATAAGCGGCGACAGCTGCTTCAGCAATCCTTTTAGCTGCAAGTTTGCGCTGTGCAAAGTAGTTGGTTAGTTCCTTCTGTAATTCCAAGACGATTCTCTTACCATCTTTGAACACTTTGGCATAGTTGGCGCTGTCGAAGAGGGACTGGGTGAAATCTCTGTTGATTGCTTCGTTAGCCAATTGCTTGATGTAGTTCTTTATCATGTCAGCCCAGTTGATAATGTCTCCGTGAAGAGATGGATTCGGCCTCTCCTCCTCCAATTCATCATCTTCTGTGTAAGGATTTTGTTTGCCATTGAATTGGCTAAATAATACAATTCCCAAGATTAAAATGAACCTCATGACACTTTCATCATTCAGTTACTGATTAGAGATACTTTTGGCTTACCAACATAAGCAGAATGCCTAATGGAGAAGTGAGTAGATGAATTTCTATTGGCTCACATACACTGGCCAATCAGATTCAAGCTGTAAGATGATTACAGTTTAGATGCAGAGAGAATACGTAGAATATGTAGTAGATAGAAAAAATAAATTTTTATTTACTATAATTCTTTTCTGGAGAAGAGATTCTTCTGGGAACGTGTTTCATTATTTAGGGGAAAGAATAGAATAAGAACTATATTCACAACAGTACAGATGAACAATGCTCCAACGAGTTTATTTAACCGATTAATCTGATCACCATAGTTATTGATAAGGGAGAAGAGTTTCTCTCCATCAAATGTCATACTGGAGCTATCGTCATCCTCATCCCCACTTTCAGAGGTTGAAGTGGAAGTGGGATTGTTTTTCTCCAAATTACTCTGAGTCTGATGGGCCCAGGTTTGATTGAGACACTGAGACTGGTACATTGATAGACTACGAGCTGGTTGACTCTTAACAGCCAAAATGAGATCGGAACGTTCAATTCTCGTTGATTTATTGATATTTTGATCTTCATTGAATCTTTTAAAGGCAAATTCAGCTGACTTTTGGACAATAGAGGTACACTCAGCCCCTGTGTATTGATCGAGGGATTCTTCAGCGAATGATTGGAGCCATTTTCGACCTTGTTCTGATCCCGTAAGTTCTTCAACATTATGAGTACGTGAAGATAACTCTAATAGGAGGATTTCATACCTAGTTGAAACATCCGGTTCACTAATCTCAATGACGATGTCGAATCTTCCAGCGCGCGTTAATGCCTTTAAAGTATCAAGAACAACGAAAGTTTTTATTACTTTTAGCCATGGAAAGGATTAAAAATAAGACTCACAGAATCTAGCTTTTGCATCCGATTGGTGGCTCCAATGAAAATTATGGTTTTATGATTTTCTTCGGTCAGCTCGGAAGCTCCATCCATTGCCATTAAAAGTTCACTGAGAACATGTTCACTAGCTCCTGTCTCGTTGGATGATCTGGAGGGTAGAAGAAGGTCAATTTCGTCGAGAAACAAAATAGCTGGAGCGGAAGCATATGCTTGTAACAAAATGTTCTTCATGTTTCTTTCACTATCGCCGACATAACGACCAAATATTTTGGACGATTGCACTGAAATTAACGGAAGAAGACACTCAGTGGCTAGAGCACGAACAAACATGGTTTTGGAACATCCTGGTGGTCCGTGAAGTAAAATTCCTTTGGGCAAATTCAACTTTAAGTCCCGAAGCATTTTGGCCTTCTCCGAACATGGATCTATAGCCAAGAGAAGACGGTTTTGAATTTGGTTTTGAAATATTTTTTTGACCTCATTATAGCCAGCGATATTGGACCAATTCAAGGGTTTCACTTTTGAGAAGGCAGCAATTTGCATGTTTATCGGTTGATAAGCTAAATGTTCGTCCATCAAAAGTTTATAAAATACTTTAGAGGAATCTTGATCCATTTTAAGATTATCGCAAGGTGGATAGGCTTTATTAAACTTTAATAGAGTTCCTTTGAGAATATTTTCAATATCCTTAAATGAATATCCATGAAGATTAGCCGTGATTTTATTCAGATCCTCATGGCAGTCTAAAAATATTTTATGCCTTGTTAGTTTCTCTCGGATGAAATCCAAGCGTTCCTCTGGTCTTGGCATGGGGACTAGAATCTTCCAATAGAATAGCAATTTCAATTCTTCACTTCCATTGATGAAAGAGATGTTTGAATTGGTTGATACAATGATAAAATATTTTTTGTTAAACTTGTTCAAAACATTAAGGAAACTTCTTATGGTTAATGGGTCAATCTTATCCATAATAGAATCACTGATATCTTGGTTATTTCTCATACTATTTAAAACAGTTATCCATAATTCGAGTTCCGAGATAATCAAGAGGACATTGGTCAATTTGTGGTTAGCGAGATTCTCTTCAAGGTTGGCAAGCGAAGTTTTTACTGGATCAACAACCAGCTTACATTCAAAATGATCACCTAAACTGTTGAGAATGGTCTTTCTTCCGCATCCATAAAGGCCATGGAATAATGTACCAATCATACATGGAAGAATATCGTTTTGTGACTTGAAGAATTCGGATATGCTATTTTTCACCTTGTCAAATGTCTTTTGAAGAGAACGAGAAAACTTTGAGTTTGGAATATTGGGTAAAATTTCCTTGGAATCTTGCACTATAATCTCTGTATCGAGAGTAATTTGAAAAATATCTACTTCAGATTCTTGGTCAACAATTTCTGGTGGGCTTGAAAGATTTTGTCTATCATCGGATACTTCAAGATTAAATTTTTGATCGATACTTTTGGAATCTTCATAAACTATTCCATCACTACTGATAATTTTTATAAATCGAACATGAATATACTTCCCTAAAGATTTAATCATCTCCTGAGATCCAAGACAGACATGACGTGCCACTAAAGCGTGAATTATCATTACAAGAAAACGTACTCAGTCTAAATCGAAGACTGTTCATCAAGTTTTCAGTGACTTCAGTATTTCTATAGTGTATTAGATGAAGATTATTTACTCAAGATGAATATGGATTTTGGATGCATCCTTTTTACAAACGTTAGTGTTTAATAAAAGTTTTGATTTACGATCATGCAGTCTCAAGAGAGCATTAGCTGTGATATAGTTGTTCTTTCCGTCAGCTTGTGAGATTTGAAAAACAGAATTTTGGCAAGTGACATACTGATAGATCTTCAAATTTAATGATGATAACGTTGGTTTGGTTAGACAGAAATCATTTTCAATCCACATGTTTTCAAAATCGTGAAACGACACAACAACAGTAGATCATGAAAAAATTTGTCAATGTTGTTAACGATTACCCGCACAACACAAATCTTAATTAAAATTTAGTATTTTAAGATTAGGGATATTACCTATGAAACCTGGAAAACGAATGAGATATGATTCGAGGATCGGTTCATATTCTAATCTGATTTCAGAAATGCATGATAAAGAGCTTCATAGAAGTGCATATGCTGCTCCTCAATCAAAATTTAACTTGTTCAAAAATCCAGAAAAAATAACAAGAAGATCGTTAAATATTGGCAAAAAGAATAAAGTTTTCTCTAGCCAATGGATTGATGATGATCATGTTGTTATTGGAACAAAGTGTAACACATTATCCCTTTTGAATGTACACACTGAAGAAATCCAGGATATCCCTTTACTATGCGATAACGAAGAGTTAGTAATCTTATTTCAAGATTATTACACTCACTGTTTTTATTATCCTTAACTTTAAATTAATCTACTATAGTTTATATATTAATAAAATTAATTTTTGCTATTTTAGTAATCCAACTTCAACTTCATGTGGAATTCATTCTATTCAAATTAGTCCATCGGGTACTCATCTTGCCACAGGTGGCTCAAACGTTAATAACCTGGCCATATATCGTCTTCCAGGTCTTGAGCCTCATACACTCTTCAATAATGTCCACAAGGACTGGATTTTCGACATGCGATGGATTGATGATGAGCACATTGTATCATGTTCTCGAGATTCCTCATTGGTTTTGTGGAAACTTGATCCATCATCTGAGTCATCTGAGGAGCCCTCCCGATATTATCAGATTAAAAATGAATCAGTTGCTCAGACCTTTGCCATCCATAGAGATCGTCTGAGAGCATTAGAATATATGAAAACTGTAAATAGACTAGCTGTTTCAACCATGTCTCGTCGCCTGTACCTTTTTGATCCTGTTCGTATTGGCCAATGTTTTGGTGATGAAACATCTCAGAATTCTCACCTTTATGAAATACAATTTCGTAAGGATTATAGTGTAAGCTAGATTACATTGATAAAAATGTATAATCTTTGCAATGTACATTTCATGTATATAACATTTCTTCCACAGGAGGGTGTTGCCTTGCGTGAATGGCCAGACCAGCCGAATCTAGTCAGTTTAGCCACTCATAATCATATTCTGCTCTTTGATATTCGCTGTGACCAGCGAGAATGGGCCAAGATAAATCGTATTATTGATCTAAATTATAGTCATTACATTGGCGTTAGATCTTTGAACTTTTCTGGGCCCATAATTTCATTTGGAACATCTAACGGAACAATATTATTCTATGATCTTATCGCTGGCAAGTCAATGCCCACTAAACTACGTCTTTCTCCAAACTATGTCAAACCTGTCTCCAATCCGAATATACGAGTAGTTGTGGGTTTTTCCGTCTTAAGAATTTAAATTAATTGAATGATTTCCATTATTTTTGCAGCCAGAGACTCCGAGTCCTGGACAAGGCACTTCTCCCTTCATATCGACAGCCAGGAATATAATTCGAGAAATATTTAATACAAAGTTTGTTTCTCAGTAGTTAATACGTATCTGATTTGTTAATTGAAATTGAAATTTTTATTTCTAGCTCTTGGAACTTTTTATTCTCAAATCAAAACATTGATTTAGACTCTGAGTCTGGTTCCAACAGTTCAGTTTCAGACGACGAAGAGATCCAGGAACAAATTCTTGTCTCTAATGACAACGCTAATCGTCTTGATGATTCCTCAATCAGTCAGTCATCTCCGTTACAAGGATCTGAGTCCAGTTTAAGGACAAATCGTAGACAAATGACCAATATGACTGGGTTAGAACGTGCACGACGAATTGGCAACAACGCTGGCAGGACCTCACTCTCCAACGAATCTCGAGACTTAATTCATGAAGTCTTCAACATGAGATTTAACTCTAGGCCAAACTTTTTCTACAACTTTGCCCATTCTTATCAGAATTCCATGAAGTATCCTGCTGTCTACACCCACGAGTATGATGTTAGCAAGACTCGCCTCTTTGTCGCTGGTGGTCCAATATCCAGTAATGTTTATGGGAATGCTGCCTCCATTTGGGAATGACTTTTTCACATCAAATCCGGCCTAGGAATGAAACAAAGCTCTGCCAAGGAAACGCTTTCTGAAATTGTCCTATTTTTCTGAATTTAATATTTAAATATAAATTGTATATACATTTTTCTCTCAGTTCTTTCTTATAAATATTGTATTTTTTCTGTTGTATGTGAAAACAAAAAACTTTGTCTTAGGGATTATAAACGAACCAATGGAGGCCAGGAGATTTCTCGCCTACATTGAACCGAGGTACAAGTGCCAAAACAAACAAAGATCCAAGACAATCGGCCAGATAAAAAAGGAGCTCGGCGTAGAACATTTGGACCAGGAAAATATGCAAGAAATCTCTTGTAACACAGATGAAATAATCACAAAATTGTATCGGTATAAACGAAGAAAATCTCTCGTTAGTCAGAAGGAAAACCAGACAAATTACAATCCTGTCATTGCTAGAGAACCGGTGAGCAATTTTCTTCAACACTTTGAGAACACTAATCTCGAGAGAAGAGAAAACATGAGCCGAGATCATTCTCAGGCAAAAGTTGAGAATGACCATAAAAACTTGCTGCGACAACTCAACATGCAAATGGAGGAAAATTCAGTCTTGTTGAAAAAGTACAAACAACGTCTTTCCCTTTGGCCAATCCTCAAGGCCAAACTGAGACCAGAAAATCTTAGTAGACTCTCCGATCTTATGACGGAAATAGAGATGGAAATAGATAGAATCACAAAGGTCAGAACAAAGGTAACTTTTTTTAAATTGGTTTTTAAAAAATTTAATCCAAATTTTTAATAAGAAAAATTTTTTTTTATATTTCAGTTGAAAGAAGAATTGAAAAATTTTACAACATCATGGTCTTGTAAATGATCTTTTCAGAATAAATTCTTTTATTGTCAAATTCTCTTCGTCTTCCTAGAAAAAGAATCGAGTTTATGATTGATGAAACAAAAATGAATGAATAGGAAGGAAGAAGAATAGAATAAACTCACTTCCTTGAATCTGTTAATCTCAAAGGGTTTTTTGTGTACATCTTTAATATGATTGATGGTTTCTTGCCTTGAGAGGAAACCATTCTGGTGGCATATTGGACAGAAGAAGGTAACGTTGATTTTGTGAATTCTTTCCAGATGATATTGGATAGACCTTCGGTTATTAAAGAAATTCTCACAGACTGGGCATGTATTCAAGGTGAAATGAATCATATTTTTGTCATGTTTACTCTCGAAATGATAATAGATTCCGCTGAGGAAGGAGTAAAAGAATGGGTCACTACACAAATGACACTTGTAAACTTTTTGGTTGAATAGATTTAGCAAATTTTGAGAGCTAGCATTATGATTGTCGGCAAGATGTCGAGATAAATCATCTATATTTTCATTCAAATGGCCACATAACTGACAAACATTTTCCAAACTAATCTTGACATCATGAGCGACTCTCAAATGTTTCACATATTTCGATTGATAGTAGTTTTCTCCTTGGAATGATTCCGTCTCCTGACAAATGCCACAAATTACCTGATTATCCTCATCCAAGGTTTGACATGTTATAGGGGCATGTTTGTATTTCATCTTATGAATTATTGTATGATGATAAAGAGCGTTCAAAGTAGGCACGCGCTCCTTACACATATGACACTGAATGCAATTCTTCCTGGTCCGGTTCCAGCTAATCGGTATCTGTTCATGATCTTTGAAAAGATGACCTTCTATCTCAGCCAGTAGTTTACATGAGAAACCACAAAAACCGCAAATTTTGTCTTCCTTTCCAGGAATTTCGGCTAAGCTGTTAAGATGAGGAGTTTTCAGATAAAAGCTAATGTAGTCACAAATTTCAAAGTGTTCGTCTGTAATTGATGATATGGCCGGAAGGAAATCCATGCACATGTGACAGCGAAAGATGCGTTTACTAATTTTTCTCGATTGAAGTTTATCCGAGGAAATTTGGTAAACAAACTCCTTCATATAATGGTCGACAACTATAATTTACATTTAGAATTATCATTATAAAATAACTAATTGAGAAGAGAATAAACTCACATGACTTGTCATTTATGATTTCTTTCTTCTCTTTCTGCATTTCAAGTCTAGCTAAAAATAGAAAGAGGAGAATAGATACTAATAACCTACTTCTTTTCCTCTTCGAGTCAGGAAAAACTTCATTTTCTGAATCATATACAGTTTCGTCCCTCTTTCTGCAATTTGCAGAATCTTTTTGACTAGATTTTTTCATCTTCAGAGGAAATTGTGACAGGTTAATACTAAAATCTTATGTAAGGCATTTGGAGAATAGGAACATTGGGATTTAAGCAACAGAATGACCAAACCTTTAAATTTTTTTCAAAGATTGTACATATAAAACAAACTATTTGATGAGAGTTGACCAGAGACTTAGTTTGTTTATTTGTCAAGAAATTTCGAAATGTTTGACTAATTTTTTTCATAAATTTCTATCTCTAATCTTAAATATCACTAATAGGAAAGCCTTATGATCCATGAAGATTTTATCTTGAATAATGTTACATCGATAAAAATAAGGGTTAAGAATTCGATCGTTGGTAAAAACCTAAAACTGAAAATTGATAGCCTATTTCCAAATTCTATTGAAGGTATCTTGGAATCTACAAAATGTGATTTTGATGGAAATTTCGCAGTCTTTAGTGGTATTAAAGTCTTCGAATATCAGCGGGAATTAAACTTTGAAAAGTTTTCCCTGCAAATAACTCAAGGAAATTCAATATTTTACAAAATACTCTTTCTATCCTGTGATCTCAAGAGCATCGAAAAGATTTATTTAATTGAGAACTCTATTATTTTCTTTTCAAGCAATGTATCTTTTACTTTGGATAAATTTGATAATCATTCTCCTACATTTCCTGATCAAGTAAAAAGCGTATCTTACAAGCTTAGCGATGTTCTTAAATTCATCAAATTACTACCGATAAGTTATCCTCCTCATCGAGTTGAAGATGACAAGAATATTTTAATACAACTCATTCACAGGAATCGTCAAAAGCTCGAGGTAATTAAGAAAAAACGAAAGGAACTAGACCTTGAAATCGATGAACATTACAGAAAACTCAGTGTAATTCTCCAACAAAATGAGATTAGTTGTAACAGATCTGTTCAGTTGAAAAAGGAAGAAGTTTTATTAGCCGAAAAAATTAGAAAGCTCAAGCGAGACATGTTAAAAGATGCCAAACATTTATTTCCTATCAAACGGGTTTGTATCAGCCAAGGTCTATCCAGGACTAATTTCCCTGTTCATACAATTAATGGATTCGCATTAACGCCTTCAACATCGCCAGGTTTATTGATTACCGAATCAACAGAGACAATTAAAGATGAAAAAATTGACAATTTCATCGAAAACAAATTCAATAGTCTTTTCATATTTTCTTTTTATTCAAATTCAAGATCTCTAGAGCAATTTAATGATGAAATGGTGCAGCAAAACTTGAAGATTAATCCAAAGAATGTCTCTTACAGTTATGAATTCGTTGTGAAAATTTTGAATATTTTATCGATTTTGTTTAATGTACCCCTTCGATTCTCTTGCAACTCGACAGCTTACATATCGAGTAGGCTTACTCCAATCGTTATGGAAAATTCAAAGAATTTCTCTCTTTCATACCAAAAGAACAATACAATTGCAGATTACAGCTATGCTGTCTATTTAATAAATATGAATACTCTTGGACTGAGAGGATATTTCCAAATGAGAACAGAGAGTCATTTATCAACCCTAGAAAATATTATTGATTTAATCAACAGCTATTTGACGAAAGTAATAATAGATCGTTAATAAATTATTTTTACTTACAATTTTACAAAAGAGATTTTTAAATGTCCCAAGTTGGGAATCCCAAATAAATTTTATGATGAATTACTGGTAAAAAATATTTATAATTATAAATTTTAGATTACAAGTTGAAATAACAGTTTTTACTAAAAATCCTAAATTTTTTTATTTTTAAATATGAATAATTTACTCCTTTAATTAACAAACAAACTGAACAAGTTGTCACGTTTGTTTAAATAGTTCGGGCAAGTATGAAATTAATTTAATTTTGCAAGAAAACCTGATTTTTTTATGAAAAACTCTAGCCAATCTCTTTCAGATGAGAGACTAATCACAAGTGATATACCTAAAGAAAAAGTTTTCTTGTGGCTCGATGAGAACCCTGAGTTAGCTGAAGAATATTTTTTTCGACTAAAAATTAATCATGGATACAAATCTAAATCGTTCATTGCTACCAAACGTCTTTCACAAATTTCAAATGCTCAGCTCGAGCAGAATGAAAATGAGATTAAACAATCAATGTCAAGCTCTTCGTTATTTTCTCGTCTTCCAAATACTCTGTTTGGAAGAATGAATTCTTTCGACCTTGAGTCACACAACACGAAGCCGATTGTCAATATAGGACTAGATGGAAATCGTTCTTTTAATATCGAGTCATCTCCCAAGGTTAGAAAGAAATCATTCATATCTCAAAAATTATCTTCAACTATTAAACTTAACGAGCGTGAATTAATTAATGAACTAACTCTTGATATTTGCAATGATCTAGACATTTCATCATTGTGCTATAAAATTCTCCAGAATGTCTGCATACTACTCGATGCTGACAAGGCATCTCTGTTTCTTGTGGAAACTGATGAACAGTCAGGCAAAAAGTATTTATTCAGTAAATTATTCGATGTTTCCAAAGAATCTGGAACATCAGAGGCACATCTTAAGCGACACGGTGGTAAAGTAGTCCTTATACCATTTGGCAAAGGAATCGCTGGTCACGTGGCCATGACCGGGGAATTTGTCAACCTCAACAATGCTTATGAAGTTAGTTGCTATGAAATCTTACTTTAGGATCCAAGATTTACCCCTGATGTTGATGAAATCACCGGATATAGAACCCATTCAATATTGTCGATGCCGATTAAATCAACTGAAAGTGGCCAAGTTGTCGGCATTGCTCAGGTTGTTAATAAAAAATCTTGTCGAAAGATTTCCAACAGTTCTCTCAACATGGACGAGGAAAAGAAGTTGGTGAGAATCTTGTTATTTGTTTATTCTGGATATTTATGGTTAATTCTCTCCTGAACTATCCTAAACTTGACCTTATTCTGATGCATTGATACGGTAGTGTTCCTTTCAATAGTTGATAGAAATGTACCAAAACTCTCAGATATTTCTATAAAAATTATCTACAGACATGTGCGGATGAGAAATGTTAATTGGCATAATTGAAATATTTATGATTTGAGGCAGTCAAAATATCACATTTTATAAATATTGTATTTTCCTGCCTTTTTTGTATACCTCATTCTCAGAATGAATAAAATTTCTAAAATAAATAGAATATCACATTTATTTGTAAAACTAACTAAAAGTACATCTGTATAATAAGTTATTATTAATAACTGGTTAATATCCTAGGAAAAGAAAGAATCAATTTTATTTGTTGGGAAAAAACCTATTTTTGCCAAGAATAATCGTGACATTTTCCTTCCTTTTTTAGATAAAAATCGTTTTGATTAAACAGACTGTTTATAAATAAAAGTAGACCAATAAGAATACCCTAGATTGAAGGTTCATCAGGTGACAATCATGCCTGGCCCCAAATAAATCTACTTCAATTTTAAAATCCTTTCTCAAGAACATATTCGGCCTCTTATCTTACCTTTAAACTACGTGACATAGTTTTTTTCCTATTGACAATATTGTTAACTTCGTATAATTTCAGAATATAGATGCCATTTCCCCAGTTACCTATTATCCGTTTGATGAAAAAGACGTTGAAATACTCGGCTCGTACGTTGCCTTTTGTTCCATCGGTCTTCATAATGCACAAATCTATCAACTGAGTCAGATGGAGACACGTCGGAGTCAAATACTACTGGAATTGGCAAGACTTTTATTCGTAGACCAGTCCAATGTTGTCTCAGTTATTGACACCGTCTTGTCACATGCCCTCAAGTTGATGGACTGTAGAATTTGTCAGTTACTTTTGGTCAATGAAAACCACAACACAATTCTAGATAATACTCTCGACTTTATTGAAGATTTCGAACTAGATGTGAGTTATCTTTAAATAGATTACTCAAAAGATTATTTAATTATGATTATCTGGTCTAAATTGGTAGAGATATTTACAGATCTGGTTGGTTTTCAAACCTTTGAAAATGGATAAAATTATCTGGAAGCGCAATCTCAACGGTAATATTGTGTGTAGGAGAAATCAGTTCTGAGATTATATCTAGATAATTGAGTAGGCAATAGGTTGCTGCAAAGGGAAACTGAGGCGGCGATTCCACGAAGCCATAAAAGATGTATAATCGATGACATCAAGAAGGTTTTATAAGAGTGAGATCCAAGGCAGGATCATCTCAGGTAGATAAATTGAATCTTTCTTACTGGTTTTTTGAGTGAGGGATGATGACTTCTTTCAGCTGAGTGAGTCAGATCTTAGATTTTTTGAGAAGAAAGCTTTTTAAATTCATTGCTTGATTGTAAGATGGTTCAATGGGAAATTTGTTAGATAGAGAGCCATGATTTTGTTTTTGTGTGATTAATAGATAATCCAATCCTACATTTTTAAATAGACCAGATAAATCATTCAAAAATTCTTCATTTTCTGCATCTATTGGGAATTATTTTTGATTTATCTAACTCTTGAAAAAAACTCCAAAGAACAAAAATTTTTGCATGAGTAAAAAGGGTTGATGCCAGTTATAAGAATATAGCGCTTTTATTTCGTGGCATACTCATCAGCTTTTACATGCCAGATTTATATAAAGAAAATTGTGTACAAAATATTGGTTTTAGCTCTCATTGGTTGTTCTCTGGTGCGTGTGTATAATAATAACATAGACTCTTTATATAAATCTGGCATGTGAAAGCTGATGAGTATGCCACGAAATAAAAGCGCTATATTCTTATAACTGGCATCAACCCTTTTTACTCATGGAATTATCTGTAGCTCAACTAAAAACAGAGATCAAAGAGTTTCTCTTGAAAAATTCTTGAATTGTTTCTTTACTAGCTTAAACACATTGAGTCTCATCTTTGAAGCAAGATTTTTGACTTTTCCGCATCGAATTAGTGATAATAAAAGACTAAAGACTTATCCATAGTCACTAGAGTAATTCAAAATTTTATTTTCCCCAAACAATGTTGTATGCCTTAATCAAAAATTGATTTTTTAACCATGAAAAACACATTTTCTGATAAACAAAAATCCCATTTTCTTTCAAATCATTAAAATTTTCCAAATTTCCTAGGCATTGAGTAAAAATTGAGTCTTTTTTCACAAGTCCTACTTTTATTCTAAACGTTGCAAAGATTATTCAAAAATCTTAATCTTATCTTTTCTCGTAGTAAAATTCATTGAAAAAATCTTGGCGCGTGTTCAAAAATTGTCATTTTTAATCGAGATCTCGCATACCAGAACGAACTCAAAAACGTATAGTTTTATAGGAAAAAATGCTTAGTTTTTGATCATCTTCAAAATGAGATAGTCACCAAAATAAATTCAACAGATTCTCATGCCTGAAAGCAGTGAGAAGAAAAATTGTGAAACATCCTTTTTCACAAATAAAATTCACTTTAATGGGTCACGAAAATTAAAAAAAATGAACTCGATTTCAAACATTTTCTTTCTTCATCTTTGTCATCATCAGACATGGATTTTCGCAGACAAAGCTCTACTTTTCTGGCAAGATTTCGCAAAACTTTAATCACGAGTTATTAAAGACTACAACAGCTCATGAAAAATAAATTCGACTTATTGATAAAAGTTAATTTTGTTTCAACTTATTGATAAAAATGAAAATTCATCAAAGGTCTTGAACTTGAAAAAATATGTCTTGATCGATGATACAAAAAAGTCTCACTTGATCGGTTTTTTTTCACTTGGCCTGTGGCATACCTTTTTTAAAAGCACGAAATAAATTCATCCAACTAATTTTTCATCACATAGTCTTTTCATAAAATGTTGCTATGAGAAGACGGATGATGGCTCTGTCTGAGTCATCACGATTCTCAAAAACCCTACTACCAAAGCTAAGCTGAACATCAACAATTGAGGGGTCATCGAATTTTGATAATTTTTTAATTTGACAATATAAATCCAATCTAAAAGCGGTGGTCAAGTTTAAGAATTAAGAATAAATGCAAGCTGAAAAAACACCAAAACTCTCCATTAAATAGCAACAGTGGAGAGAAAAGTGAAAAAGCTCACATAGGCCAAGGTAGTTGAAGATTATAGGAATAGTTTTTCTGAACACATAGATTGGGTTTGTATTGATTGATAAAGAATTTCTCCTTTACCCATACATCTATGCTATCATCCCCAGGGTTTTTTATAAAACGGAAAAATTTGAAATTGAAGCTGCGTGGTCTTCCTGCTTAAGATGTCTAGTAACCGCGGTATCCTTTTGTAGATGATCATTGGATCTCGTAGACAATTTCCTAATATTAAATAAATATTCACGTATACTTACATATACGTCCGAATGACCCATGGAGATATTCATCATTGGTTAATTTATAAAAAGAATTTTATAAGAGAAATATATATTTCGTCAGGTCTTATTAATCTCTAATCCTGGTTTGATTAAATAATATTTACAAAGTTTTTTAATGAATAAATAGTTAATGAAAAATAGTAAAACCCATTTACAAAACTTCCAATTTATGAAAAACCAAAAAACTTCTCCATTCTTGATTTGTTTAAGTATAGAGAAGAAAAATTAAAAATCAATTGGGCCAAGGTAACTGCAAGTCATGAAGATGGTTCTTTTGGATACATAGGTTAGGGTCCTCTCCCATTATGAAGAACTTTTCTCTTATTTTAAGTTCTGTTAGATTGTCGTTTGGGCATTTAAATAAAATTTTGAAATTTTCTTCATTTGCCTCACAACCACATCTATCCAAATGTTTTTTGATTGAAGAACTATTCTTATTGAGATGCTCGTGTATTCTAATCGCAAGTCTTCTTTTGGTCCGTCCAATGTATTTAGCACCACAGGTAGCTTCGAAGCAGTAAATGAGATTTGATTGTTCTTTTGGTTCTAGCCTATCTTTAAGTTGAAATTTGATCAAACTTGTTGTTTTGAATACAACCTTCAATTGTATGCCATTATAATTTTCATTTACAAGTGTGTTCAGCTTTCTTCTTAAGTCATGGCTATGTCCATCTCCCTTGAATGTTAGTCTGACATGAATTTGGATATTCGATTCACTCTGTTCATTTTGAGTCTCTTGTTGGTTAGCTTCTTCTTCTAAAGCCTTCTCAATGTATTTTCGAACGAAGTTATCTGGATATCCATTTTCCTTCAGTCTTTCTTTTATTCGGTTTATCTCGTTTAGTACCTCTTCCTCACTGACGATTCTCTTGGTTCTCTTGATTAGACCGATGATTAAACCTGATTTGTAACTTTTCGGACAAAAGCTTTCGAAATGTAGATACTTTTCCGTATCTGAATTCTTTTTGTATATATTTCTCCGGAGAGTATTAATCAAACCAGGATTAGAGATTGATAAGACCTGACGAAATATATATTTCTCTTATAAAATTCTTTTTATAAATTAACCAATGATGAATTTCCTAATAGTTCTTCCTATGTACAAAGCTCCACAATCACACTGGAATTGATAAACTAATAGAGTCTTCTCTTCAGGGTTGAGTAAATCCTTATGAATCAAACTGAACAATCTCTGTGTTTTAAATACAATTTTCAACTGTATATTATTATAATTTTGATCGATGAGATTATTGAGTTATCTTCTTATATCATTACTGAAACCATCTCCTTTGAAGTTAAGCCTCATGAATATAGTAATTTTATCCACCTCTTCTATTTCGACAACCTCATCACTAACCATAGGTTGATTGATGAATTTGTCCACAAATTTGGCCAGATAACCATTTTCCATCAAACAATTTTTTTTATTTTGCTTTTTAATTATAATTATTAATAATTTTTTGTTATAAATTATTTTAACAGAAAGAAAAAATTCAAAAAATCTTTGATGAAGTCTATGAAATGTCAGTGGAGGATTCGGTTTCATCAAAAAATTATACCATCGACCAGTGAGTTTTCATCAACCTTTGTTTGAGAGATGAGATTAATAATTATAATTAAATACGGCATTTAAAAGCTGATCATAAAATAAAGTGCTATTATTTTCACATGACTGACATTGCCTTTTTTATTACAATTTCAGAATAGACAAGCTTTGTCATCCAGTCAACTTTAATCTCTGCTTTCAAGTCCTCAAAACTGGCCAGGTAAGGGAATCATTTTTTTAAAACAATTCCATTTCATTAGTTTTTCATTAACCAATCATTCTAATTAGAACAGTTTGTGAAAAAGTTCAATGTTGGCATTTGATTATTTTAGCAATAGAATGTCCCACCTGTGTGTTGCTTGAGAAACCTGAAGAATTTTTAATACCGGCTGTAGCAAAACCAATGCCTTTTAGGATTTCCTTGGTACTCACCTAGGCTAACATATATCTTTGAAAGTTCTTCCAGGGCATCAATGGAATTTATAATTTTTTCATCAAAAATTCGAGAATGGAAAAGATTATTTTGAAATTATAGAATAAACTTTTATGATTACGGAATTATGATTTTATGACAACAAATAGGATTCAGAATTCGGATTTCACTATTAATATAGTAATATCATTCGATTCTGAATTAAGATGAAAGCTAAGAGAGAAAAAACGAATAGTATAGTGATAGACGTTAGATATTAGTGGCTCTTTTCATACTCTATCCCGGTCAACAAATGATGATACGCCTGTAACATGAAATCTGTTTAATCTAAAATAATACCAAGGTTTTGGCTTTAGAAAAAATTAGGTTTTATTCCAATTTATTTTACTTTTACTAATGTTTATTGAAGTCTTCTTTTCTTTCTTTTGGTCACTAATCCTTTTTCTCACTAATCACAGGTCTGGGGTGTCATTTGATAAGTTTTTCTTTAGTTTCAATCTTATTGCCAATTTTGAAATTGTTGCTGGAGTAGAATTTTCTCAACTTTAAGTTTTGGGAAATTCCTGTAATTTTTTTTTTGTTAGAAATATAATCTGTATTTAAAAAGAGTAATTAATATGTACAGGGGAAAATTTAAAAAATAAATATGGTAATCTAGTTCTCTTGAAAAATAAAAACATAACTGGATGATTGATAGTTAAAAAATCGCATATGTGACAATTGAATCAATTTGTAGATTGTAACTGGCATGTAAATCTCAGAAATTTTTACAATAATCATTCTGGAATTTTAGTGAAGATCGGGATATAATAGAGTAATTGAATAGTCTATTTTAGAGCGAATATGACTCATGATGGTCTTTATAGAGTGAAGATTATCACAGTTCATAATGTCATATTTATCTTTAATCATGTTAAAAGATGAGAGTAGGAAATGTTCATCATAAACTACTCTTCTTAAGGAATAAACATGCTCGATCATAGAAGAGGATTCAATAAAATTTTTTACTATAAATGCCAACCTTCTAACCCATAGAGGGTTCAGACCTGAAACCAAAATGCGAGCATTATAGGAATCAAGATCAGGGTAATTATTTCAATAAATTTACAGAAATCGATAATTTTAACTAGAAAGGCATATATTTTTGATAATTATAATTGATCATTTGTTCACATATAAGATGAATCAAGTCTTTGGAATCTTATAAACCATTTTGTACCTCTTAAAAACAATTAATATCTCAACAAACTCTGTAGTACCTATATCTGATAAGTGATTATTAATCAGTGATTTTGGCCTCAAAAATAGTACCAAAAAGGATGGAAAATAGTATCTCAGAAAATGAAAATTAAGTAGAGAAAAGTACTTTCAAGAAAATTTAAGGGATTTTGAGTTAAAAAATAGTCCTCTACCGCGAATTTTTACAGAATTTTTAGTCAATCTTGTGTCAACAAAATTTCTGATTTTTGTTCAAATCTTTTTCCATGATAGAAAATGACCCTTCAACTGTTCTTGTGCATATTTTACAAAATACATACATTGTATATCCTTTTAGTCGAAATTTGAAATTCATGAAGAAATATTATCCAACAAAAAGCTAAAATCTAGATACTATTTTCTTCCATGATGAAAGCTCGATATCAGGAATATGGCTATCAATTCATCGAAAATTGTGGTTGGTAGCTAGTTGAGGAAAACTATATTACTGCTATTGGTTTCTGAACTCATGAGGAAGGTAGGAGAAGACAGACGTATATTTTAGTGATAAACGTTATATTTCGCCGGGTCTCATCAGACTCTACCCCGGTTACGATATAAATACTATTACAATGTATAAATTCGTGCCCTTCCATTGGTCAATATCGGTTGATTGATTGCTCCGAAGGAATGAGGGTGAGAGGTTGTTTTACTGCAAATTAATTTTTCTTTCAATCTGATAATTGTTTCTGCTTTTTGATGAAAGTTGTAATTTGCAGTTGTCCGCTATGTCTGTCCCGTTTTCTCCTCGTTGTTGGGCGTGTCTTTCCATTTCTGACCTCGCTAATTACAGGTTGGCTTTTAATCTGATTATAATTATAATTATCAACTGTTGTTGACTTCTCGTTGGTTTCACATTTTTCCAATTCTGTAATTGTAACTGGGCCACTGCAGTGGAAAACTATATTCTGAGATTAAATTTGAAAAATAGTACAATAAAGTATCTGGGCAACAATTTAGTTCAGAAATAGTACCAGCTATCTGTTAAATAGCACTAGATAAGCAGATTTTTTCTTCAGATGATATCATTCCAGTTTTCAAAAGAAATCAAGCAACAAGACAGTAAACCCTGTACTTGATTGCTTGGAATGACTGTTTTCTAGATATTTAACTACTTTTTAGCTCAATAATAATAGAAAAATATCCAAAACATTAATCTACTCAATAAAATAACACCATGAAATACGATACTTGAGTCATAAGTTTTTTAGTAATTACTGTAGCTCATTTACACATTTTCTTTGAAAATACCTGTAAAATTTCTGTAGTTTGAAATCATTTGAAATTTATTCTACAGAATCAAAATTTTTACCGAATCAGGAATCTTCCGAAGCATACTCTACTCCCCAATGACGTCAGAATCAAGACAAAAAAATCAAGATTCACTTTTTTCCGAAGCAGTCCCATAACTATAAAAACATGGGACAACTAAACTCTTGAAATCTCATGTAATCTAATCTCTGTCATTGATTCTTTCCTGTATTGATCACTTGGATTTTTATTAGTTTTGTAGATATAAAACAGATTTTACTGTTTATTTAACTCGATTAAAGCAGCTCAACATTCTTCTTTTTCTTCTTCTTCTTGTTCTATATAACTGTATGTCTACGATAGCAAAATGAGTCTTCTTTTCTCTCTTTAATACTAATCAATACTAACTTTAGAATGTAAACATTGTCAAGTACACATGAATTCCTCAGTGTTTTTTGTCTCTATTACTCTCCAGGGATTCCTGTGAAAATATTTTATTTTAGTTTTAAGGTCAAGTATTCAAGCAATCGCAAAAATTAAATGGATCAAGAGATGTCATCAAAACATTCCAGGATTGTTAGTGATTGAAATTGACTTTTTGACCTAATACATGAGACATTATAGGCTAAATATTCTGATATTAAACCTTTTTTTCAATCGCATAATATGTATTAACATATATTAGAATCTTGAACAGTTTTAGCTGATTTTAGAAAGGTTTTTACGATCATAGGAGTAGATTTTTCAAATTCTCAATTTTCAATCTGGGTCAGAGTCTAATTCAATTTCTTGAAATGATTCTAATAATTCATGAAACATAATATCTATATACTATATTTACTTTTGACATTAACTTGAAATTTGCTCTCGAAAACAGAATACTCACAAGTATGGCACCAACAGCTAAAAACTATATAAAATTTTTTTAAATTTAACTGTTTGATTTCTAAAAAATCCTTCACTTTGTTTATCGTTTAGGTAATAGCTTAATAACTTGCTAATAAGTCTCACAGAATAAATTTATGTTAAGATCACTAACCTGTTATTCCTGAAACTCGGTAACAAATTTAACGAACTAATTAGTTGAAATCCTTACGATAAATGAATACTGTATTGGCTGAATTTCAACACTTGATAGGTCTTATTCTCTGGAATACGTGAGTTCTGCAGTGCACTGTTTAAAAAGTCTCAATTCCGGACCCTACATAATTGGATTTTTTAATAAAAAATTTCGAATTGTGAGACTTATTACCTAAACGATAAACAAAGTGAAGGATTTTTTAGAAATCAAACAGTTTACAAACCTATATTATGATATTATTTATGAAACCTGGTAACAAGTCTATCGAACTAGTCTACCGTTAGTCTTAAGACTATCAAGAGTAACAAGATTAACGGTAACATAGGTATTATTACAATTATTTATACAATAAAAATGTCAAACAGGAACCTAAAAATCCAGAGAATAACAAAGTTCACTCGTAACTATAGTCAGACCACCGTTTTGCTAGTGAACGCCTAAAACTAAAACTTTGGCTTTATTATGTATGGTACTACTATTTTTTAAAAAAATTTAAACACAATTCGAAATATTTCTCATCTTTGAATAATTTGAGATTTTTTAACACACACAAAAATACAAGTTCCAAGGTTTTCGATACTTTTATATCAGAGGTAGATTTTTTAAGTTTCCGATTTTTAACTTGAGTCAGAATCTAATCCAGTTCCTTAAGAAGATTCAAATGGTGCATAGAACATTATGTCTTAAACCGGTGTTTGATTGGAACATTTGATTGATGTGAACATTTAGTAGAGTAAAAACATTTCTTGGTTTTCAATAATTTTCCCACCATAGGTCCTGCAATATTTTTTATAAATTATTCAATCATTTATGTAATACTATGTTTATTGATCACACAATCATGAACTAAAATATCCCAAGAAGTAGTCAGATCGAAATATCTTACACTACTGAATTAATTATAAGACTAAGCATTTCGTTAAAAAATTTCCAGCTTTTAAAATTAAGCTGAATGAATTTGTAAAAAAAACATTATGAAAATATTGAATGCTCGCATGCTTGAAATCTACGAAAATTATCTCTTTTTTTCCTAAAACCTCAGCATATGGGTACTCAAAACACGTTGATTGAATATCAAATGTCAAAAAATTAATCTAGAACATCACGTTACGTAATCACAAATTTAATAGAAAAATCAACAATAGTCATCATATCAACTTTTCTTGTGTTGTACAGTTATATTCAATCAGACTAGTCTTGATCACGTATACTATTCAAATAAACTGTAATTCAATTAAAGTTATTTTTTTCTTTTTCAGTCAGTCAACATGGATGCCTTTGGAGTAAGTTTTGACTTTCAAATTACTATATCACCTCTCCAACCTTTCAATTGCTTCTTCTCAAATGTTTTGCACTTCTCCAATTGTGGTATTCTTTTTTTCTTCGTCTATATAAGACGGAATAAAGAAAGTAGTCCTTTACATCTTCTTAAAGCTTTTGATGGAATCTGATATCTTTAATGAATATTAGTGAAAGTGGATTTAATTAATTGGAATATAACGAACCTTTTACCAGACAAATACATTTACTTTTTATCCTATATTTATTGATGACTAGGACAGAAACACTAGCAAAAATACTAGAGATAAATTTACCAATAAGAATTAAGAATCTGATTTGTAGTGGGAACGTGTCGACAAAAAGGAACATGTCATGTTTTTATAGCAAGGTTTTCTCGCTAATCAGAAAACTCAGAGAAGGAAGGATGATGCCAGCTAGTTAATATTCAAAATTACTGTTCTATTAATGACCATGTCATATTCTCATTCTGATGATACTTTATTGTTAAATTTGAGTTTTTCTTAAAATTACCTTTTAAAGTTTTATTAGGACCGCCAGTAAATAGCAATACTTTCACAAAAATAGCATTTTATCATGAAACTATATTTTGAGGAAACTAGGATTCTGAACACAGTGTAAAGTTAGTTTATAGGAAGTTGGGATTCCATGATTTTTACAAAAATCTTGATTTTTTCATCGAAGCTGAATATTGCCGATAAATTCTCGACAGTTTACCCATTTTCGAGATTTTTATTTAATCAGTAAAAAAAGGTGATAAAAATGATTAACCAACAAAATTAGCAAAAAATTAGTTTCTGTAGGCAAAAGCAAAAATTAGTCAAATTATTCTCGAAACCAAAACAGAGACACTAGTAGTATGCTTTACATCATTTTAATCAGATTTCATCGCTCATGAAGAGACTTAATAATCCTTTAAAGTAGTCCTTTAAAGTCCCAGAGAATTTTTTTCCATGATTTGCAATCAATCCTTTGTCTATCCTAAGGTTTGTGAATAGGCTGATCTACAGTTGTTTTAATGCAATTATTTTTGGTTTAGAAGTTATCGATCGAAAATTGAGTCATTCTTTGATCCAAAAACAGACTATCTTTGTATCTATACAAGAAAAAGTTAAGACAAATGCGTATTTGAATTCTACCTATGATTACCTATGACACTGGGAAGTAGGTTTTCAAAAAAAAGGTTTTAAACAAAAATTTATTTTTTCAAGTAAACGAAGTATCTTCTGAGACTTCAAAAAATAATAATCAGTTGCTAAAATGATATGGGATAGAAATATCACTGGGGGACTTTAAGAGTTGAATACTTTTTGGGGCTCTAATCATGACTGAATTTCTAGTCAGATTGAATAACTAATTACACCATGCCTTTTTTCTGAAAATAAGAATACAAAGTTTTTGAATCAGAATGAACAAATTGCAAACAAGATTTTTTAGATTGCAACTAGCTCCAGCTATAGAGTAAGAAGAGTATCTTGTTTACTTGCAGGTGAAATTTCAACCGATTCATAGCATTTGTTTTCCTTAATTAGAAGAGGAAGATTTATTCAAATAATTAAATTCAAAACTCTGATACGATAAGATCTTCACTAATTTTTTGCACTGCCCTCAACCTGTAATTTGGCATTCTCTTTCTCGACTGCCCTTCTTCCATCTTTGAACACTGTATAGTTCTCTTCTAATTTGGAATATTTTATCTGTTATTTGGTATAGGATTAAGTTCTAGAATTTCCCTTGATTTCAAATTAATTAGTTTAGTCTCAAGAGTAAAATATATAGACAGCTAGTCGAAATAATGGTGAGATTTTATGACTATTTCAGCTTATTTGAACATACTGAGAAAAAAATTGAGTTTTTGTAAAATTTCGAATAAAATTTCAGCTGAAAAAAACACCAAAACTGCCCAATAGGGCCTCTAAAAGTCTATTTCTCAAAAAAATCCAATGCTGTATCCAAAATCATTGTTAAGGGTTAAAAAGTTGTTAGGGCATAAAAATGTCATATATTAAAAGAGCATAGTGAAAATGGATCTTTGGGGGATAAAATTTCAAGTAGTTTATGATTTTCAAGAAATAATCGTTAGAGCATACACGATAGTTTTTGAATTCGAACTGAATCTTCCGCTCGGTCGTACCTCTTCTTTATTTCCGACCCTTTGGCGAACACTTGGTTTAACTATATATTAAACTGTATTAATAAGGAACAATTATAAATATATCATTTCTAAAATCATAACAGTAACTCAGCTAAATACAATTCCAAGGAGTCCAGTGTAAAATGTAAGATATCTCGAAAAAAAGTAAAGTAATAAAAAAATAAATAAAAAATTGAATAATTTAAAGCCAGTAAAAGCAATAGCTAGATTTACATACGTATAAGTAAGACTGCGTCTCATTTATTCTACCTCTCAATCATTGAATCAATCTACTTCTTTAGAATGATAATTATTTTAAAATTTTTCATCCGTTACTCTGATTGCTTCCTTCATTTTTAAACCCTCTCTATTTATTTAATTGTATCTCTTGGTCTATTCTTCTGTATCTCTGTCTAAAGAATTTTTTTTAAGAAATTAATATAAGATTTGTGTATGAAAATTGGTAATCAACCCTGTTAAAATTTAACTTGGTTTGTTTCAATCAATGTTTTCGTCTCTATTTCATCAGATTTATTGTCAATTGGACCCTTAAAGCTCCATTATACATTTATAGGCACCTATTGCTTCAGCAACTGATTATTATTAATCATGCTGTAGTTAAGAACGAACGGAAGATTTGTTTTGGTGATTAAAACTTTATTTTCGTCGGTTCTCTTCAGACCAAACGCCGACTATCGATTTATATTTATACCTGAACTAATGTTGGGAACATTTAGATTTAGCCAATAGCATTTATTCACCAGGAGTTGACCAATTGGAGTTGAGTGTGTTCATACTCCTCGGGCTGTGAGGAATACATCTATTTTTTGATTACCGATTGTTAATCCTTTCCTCTGTTTCCCCGTTTTTTTGTGTTGCTTAGGAGATGTTGGGAGGTTTCTTTTTCGCGTAGTCATATTCACCAAAACAAATCTTCCGTTCGTTCTTAACTCCAGCATATGTCCAGGTCAACAGCCCAAAAATATCTTCGAGGAAATCAGGCAACTTATGTCTTGCAATGAATAAACTTTATTATGGCTTTGTTATCTAAGGATTAACCAGATAGACAAAAGATTGAATGTGAGCCAGGAAAATGGAACATTAAGGGTTACTCATGATTGTTATTGCACTTGAGTTACAACTAATAGATACCATTTATTACTATTTAATATTTGTCCCCTATGTCTACCAAGGATATTCAGATATTTTCCTTCTCTTGAATATCATATTTATCAACTGAATAGTCTTAAAAAATTTTAATTTATCAATAATTATACACTACTATTTGGAAAGTTTTTGTCTTTCTGGAATTCTAAATGTAGTTCCATCATTCTTGATAACGGAAATAGAACAAATCTTTCATTATGAAAGATCATTTAAGCTCGTGACTACAATTTTTAATTAACAAAAAATTAAATTTTCATTTGAAGGATAGAACAGGTTTGCTTTCCTCATGGGTAGGTTGTGATACATTTTCTCTCTTGACTTCATTTTCGACAAATTCAAACCTATTCTGAAACCTATCATCGATTGGAAGTGGAAACACTCACCGATTTGACCTAGAATAATTATAGTGTAATAATTAATTATCTAAGATATTGTTGAGAAATGCCATTGTAATCTGTAGAACATGTAAAAATTTTTGTCGACTCAGCTGTGTTGAATCATTTGACCTAAAATTAAATTTCTTTCTTTCTCTGTTCTTGTTGTTTATTTCATTTTTGATGGCATCAACAGAAAATTCTTTCACAATGCCTAAATAATAAAAAGTCACAACAAGTAAAGACCAACCTAAAATTTTCATTGCTGATCGGAAGCTAGTTAACCCTATCGAGACGATAAGAAAACCAATCGATAAAAAGACAAACTAATGATTCTAAATGAAATTCCAATGGGAATATCATGTAATAAGAGTTCTTTTGGTCCTTTCTAAGAAAATCGATTATCTATTGTATTTTCCGTCTACTAACAAGTAGAGGAAAAACTCAAGCTAAAAATAATTTTTTGAACTCTAAAACGGAATGAACTAATAAGATGTGGATTTTTGAAAAAATTCAATCTGACCAAAATTAGGCCGTTTTTCGAATTTTGAAAATGCACCAAATTTCCACTTTTTCAACTTTTGAACACATAATTTTTATCGATTTCGATGATTCGAAGCAGTTGAATGCAGATATTTGGGATCAACATTGAACGAAGAATTCGAATTTGGCCATAGAAATAGCGAATAACTTACTGTTTGCGAGAAAAAGTTAAACTTCCAGATATTGAATGATTTGCCTTCGTGATAATCGAAAAATTGAAAGCGTTCGATTTCCCACAGTAATGACAAACTTAAGTGAACTTCTAAAGGTGAATTCGAATTCTTCGTCAATGTTGATCCCAAATATCTGCATTCAACTGCTTCGAATCATCGAAATCGATAAAAATTATGTGTTCAAAAGTTGAAAAAGTGGAAATTTGGTGCATTTTCAAAATTCGAAAAACGGCCTAATTTTGGTCAGATTGAATTTTTTCAAAAATCCACATCTTATTAGTTCATTCCGTTTTAGAGTTCAAAAAATTATTTTTTTTTGAATCCGGAGAAAAATATTGAGTTTTTTGTAAAAATAGTAAATTTTCATCTTCATGTCAATTAGCCTCATATATAAATAATTTTGGCTATCTAAATAAGTTTAGATATCTCTTTGAGATCTTTTGGGTTTTTTTAGATTAGTTTAGCCTAAATTATAAAAAAGATTATGTAATACTTATAACTATTCACACCAAAGGTAGTAATCCCATCACGGTAAATTTGATTATTCTAAGATTTCTGTTGGAGTGCATTGTAAATATGGGCATGTGGTATGATTCCTTGCCTTCAAAAATATGCCATAGATATCACTCAATGAGGAATATGAATTGAATTGATTGAACAAATCTTTTCTAAGGAGAAAGTTTGGGTCTCAGAAGTTGAGGCAGATTGTGACTTTAGAATAGGCATTTCTATCCAAATTCTAAAGCTTAGTTCAGTGATCATAAAATTCTTAATTAACCTATTTAATAGATGAACGAAATCGTCTTGTGTTGTCCAATAAAGAATCGTGATAATCATCTTGTTGGAATTTGTGTCCTCATTGATAAAATGTCACAAAACGAATGTCAAAAGAAAATCCGAGATACAGCTATAGTTGATCGTTTAAGGGATTCAACAATCATTGTCAGAAATACTGACAGCTTCAACGATCCCAAAGATAACTCTAACTTTTTAGAATCAGTAAGTAAACTATAAAATTATAATTTTAAATCTACAATTGAAATATTACATGAACCGTTTTTAAAAGTTAAAAATCAAAAACACCTGTTCTTAATACTTCATAACACATAATGGGGTATTTACCATTATGGTCTGTCGGACCTGGTATTCTCCTAAAATGGTCTGTCTGAGAATGATTATTTCTGTTGTAGTTAGTCGAATATCTAAGTGTTATTGTGAGGAATTATATAAATTTCCATTATAGTTTGTTTATCTAAATATTTTTTACTGTTTTAGTAAGTTTAACTTAATTATTTCTTTTACGGTTCGACAGGCCTTTTTTGTTTTTTTACTGTTATGATCTGTTTCTATTTATATCTGTTACCGTTAATCTTGATAGTTTCAAGACTCCCTAGCAATTCAATTAAACTTGTTACTAGTAACAAGATCTTTTTGAAGCTGTTTGGTTTGGTGGAGGAAAATCAACATGTGTCAAAATAGCTGAAATTTATAAATCTGCTATGAAAATTCAGGGAAACGTCTTTAAACTAATCAAAAACGGTAAAAAAAAACTGCCTTTAACATATTTTAATATTTAAGATCTGGATTAAATGTTCACTTTGATTACAGTTATGAGAAGATTATGCTAGACTGTGTCACTATTGTATTATTTTCAAACAATTTTTAACTTTTATTACGATTCATGTATCCATCTAGAAATATCTATTCGTCTCAGTCACATTTTATATAGTTTTTGTACGACCACAGTAATTTCTGCAATTAACCTGATAAATTAACGTTCCTACACTTATCCATCATTCTTTTAGCAAATGCATATTACAAAACGTTTTAATAAAGATGACGAAGAAATCTTTGAAGCTTTTGCCATATTCGCGGGTCTTGCTATTGCCAATACTCAACTCTTTGAAAAGGCTGTCCGAGCTGAAGCCAAGCAAAAAATTGCCCTTGATGTTCTACAATATCATGCGATGGCCACATCTGAACAGGCTGAAGATCTCGCCAAATCAATTATACCATCATCAAAATATTTCAATCTGAAATCTTTCAAATTCTCCGATTTTAAGTAAGTTCTCTTCTATATTTTTAGACAGTTTTTCTTTCTATGACGATCTTCAGAATCTAATCTAATTAGAAGAGAATAACAAGAATCATATTCTGATATTTTATAATCTCATTAGAAATTTCAGTTCTTAGGAAAAACCGAAAAAAGGATTCTTATATGGAAATGTCTCAAATTACTGTTATGATCGATATGGGATCTAGTCTAAAGAAAGTTTTGTCATATAGTTTAACCCATTAAGCCATAATGTATTCATATTTATTACAATCACGATTCATATATATATGGCCGGACATGTACTTACAGGACAACGCTAGAGCTCAGAGCCAGAAGAAAATATTCTTGATAAAGCTATTTGTAAACTAGCTGAAGATTATAGGAGTATTTTTTCTGAACACATGGATTAGTTTTATATGGTTTAATAAGAAAATTTCTCTTTCACCCATACATCTCTGGTGTCGTCAGTAGGGTTTTTGTATGAAACAGAAAAATTAGAAATTGATGCTGCATATTCTTCTTGTCTAAGATGCCTAGTAACCGCAGTATCCTTCTTACGATCATCTTCCACTCTTGTTGATAGTTTTCTTATACTCCTACTTAAGTATGAGGCCTCAAAATCACACTGGAATTTCTAGACTAATAGAGTCTTCTCCCCTGGCTTTAGCGAATCTTTACTAAATAATATCTGCTTCCAGTTGTATGTTATGATAATGTTGATTGATAAGATCATTTAGTTATTATTTTTTTCAGACTCTACTCATGGGTCAATAGGGAATTTATTAAGAATGGAAGGAAACTCGATTTGATTTCTTCTTTCAGTAAACTTTTTCATCATAAACTAGATTTCACAGCCACTTTATCAGAGGTTTAATGGGCTAGCAGTTAAATTCTTTCCTTTGTGTGTGTCTTTTCTTATCTTGAATCCGGCAGTCTCTCTACTAATGGGAAGCAATGCTTAAACATTTCTCGTAATCAAGATACATAACTTTTAAATTCTTTATCTGATTTCTGTGTCTTGTTTATGACAGAGGCGTGTGTTGGAGTTTGAATAATCCATTTCCTTTATCGATCGGAAGCTTTTCCATTTCTCTATGAAAACATTCCATTTCAACTATAAATAAACTTAGTAGTTATGTAACCATGGTTTCTCAATTATTGCTCAATTATTGCTCATCATCGTGATGTAAAATGGAAATTCATTGGTTTGATAGTAATCGAATCATTTCTAATGATCAAATCTTTCAAAGGTGATCTTTGCACATCTTTAACTCAACTGTTATTCTTAAGTAACTCATAATTATTCATCTAAGCCTCAGAAATGACTTTGTTTACCACCCATTTTATGGGAAAATTAAGATCCAGCTCTATTGACAAGAAATCCAGGAATTATTTTCTCTAAACTCAAAACTCTAGCCTTAGTGGAGAAAAGTGATAACTAGTGAACTCTAGAATTAACGAACAGGGGGTCATAGATAAAAAGTAAAATAACCTAAATCGAGTAACCAATTTTTTCAAATCTCCAATTTTCAGCCTGGGTCAGAGTCTAACTCAATTTCTTGACATGATCCTAATGATATAAAAAACATAATCTATCTTACATTTACTTGTGACGTTTTTACATTAACTTTAATAGAGCGGGAAATTTCTCAATTCTCATTTTATCAGAATATTTTTCCACACAAGGTCTTCACTTATAACTGGTCAGATTATCATTTTGGTTTTCAACGTCTGAAAATGAAACTTCGGCTCTATTATGTCACTACTTTGGAAAAGAAATTTTTCATAAACTTGAGGGTTATTCACCAAGTTAGTATCAATTTTTTTATTATTTTCACCAATAGTATAATAGACCGGTATTATTTTCCAATGTAGTAACATATTTTAAAAATTTTCTATTATATTTATATATTTCAAAAACAGCATAATATGCCAATATATATTTTCAGACTTAGTATTAGTTTGTGGAAAAGTAACTCAAACAAATTTTTTTTCAATTTGAAATTAAAAAAAAATTTATTCTAAGAAAAATTAAATAAGTAACGATGCGATCTTTTCGGCTACTGAACGAAGTCTTTTCTTCTTAGGTTTTCCTCTTTTATATGAATCAGACTTTAGACCATCCAAATCACAGAAATTAAATTAAGAACTGTACATTTCTTTTCAATTCTGTTATTTTGTAAAAATTCGGAAGGTACTCTTCGGTTACTTTTGGCGAAGTTCCATTAAGGATGACTTGCTTGATTCAGCAATATTGGACGTGAGATTACCAAATCTGTAGGTGGGGAAATAGTACTCGACCCAAAATTTAGCATCTATTTTTGATAGATATACATGAATATTCAAGGGTCTAGACTTTAAAAAAAGTTTTTGTCAAATAATGAAAATAACAGCCATCTAGAGCAATTATTGGCAAACCTTTATGAATACCAAATCTTGTTCATCCCTCGATTTCAGTATATCAGCGAAAGTTCCAGGATTTTGCAATGTGCTTCAACTGGAAAAGCTCTCCAAAAAAAACTTTAAATAAATTTTTAAAATTGATCTGATTATAGTTATTTTACCACAAACTAATACTAAGTCTGAAAAAATATATATTGATATATAATACTGTTTTTGAAATATTTTAAAGTATTGATACTATGATAGAAAATTTTAAAAATATGATACTACTTTGGAAAATAATACCGGTCTATTATACTATTGGTGAAAAAAATTGATACTAACTTGGTGAATAACCCTCAAATTTAAACACAATTCGAAATATTTTACACCACTGAATAACTTCTACGGTCAGACGTTTCAAAATTACCAAAATCGAACTCCTGAAATCTATCCTGTAGTAACCACACCTGTTGAATTCAAATAAATATTCGTCTCAAGCTTATTTTTGGATAAAAAAGGACCCAATTTTCAATCGATAACTCCTGAACTAAAATTAAATGCGTTAAAACAACTGTAGTAAACTAATTGGCTAACTATCAAACCAGGTATCTGACAAAGTTTGAATTCAAGTCATGAAAAATTACTTTTCTGAGATTTTTAATGACTGTATTTAAAAGTAACCAGAAAGATATCATTCATTTATAATTTACTCTATTTATATCTGGCCAACTTTTAGTCACGCATAAATACCACGAGTATCGATTTCTATTTCCTAAAGTATATCTAATGTATTCTCCCAAACTATTCTTCCACATTCTTCTTCTCCAACGATTCTAAAACTATCGAGATTTCATCTGGATGGGTTACAATTGATAAAATAATATTTGATCGATTTTCATTATCGCCCAGACATACTATTTTATACACACACACACACACACACACCCTGTAACAATAATAATGATAAACACATAAAAATAGGTGTAAAAATGTTGACAATTTTTATATATCCTTGCCTTATCGACTAAATTTATTGATTCATTCATTTAGCTTAACCGGGTAATTCTTTTTGCTCCGTTATTAAGTGTTAGGCCTAGAGTTGTAGTAGGCCAATTGCGAAAAAAATAACCATTTGACTATACAGGAATTCTTATTTTGCTGGATGATTCTTAAAAATAGGGCAGTAGATTTGCCAACCCTCCTAATTTATCTCAAGTTATGATAAAACTGTTCATATCAAATAGATGACGTTTTTCGCTTGCTACCTGACTATGCTGGCTAGCTTTCTTTTTTTCAATTTCAATGAAAAACAGCACCCTAACTCTCATAGGTTGAGCAATAACACTGGTGGTGATTTGAAAATTTTGGCTGTCTATGAGTTGAGCTAATGGGCAAAAACCAAATTTTCGAAATTTCGAAAAACATCTCTTAAACTTTTACTATTTAATGAAAGATTAAAAACACTAGAGTATTAAATTTTACATCATCTGAAAGTAGAATAAATTTTGAGCGTAATGGTTGTAGTTTTATTTATCCCAATAGGTTTATAGACTGTTTATTAAAATTGATCATTGTTAGTATCGATAGTTTGAATAATTCAAAGAATTTATTAAAAAACTATATGAAATTTACCTTGTTAATGTTCTATTGAATAATAATTTTTTGTTCTTTTACTACAGACTCTCCGATGACGATACACTGGCAGCATGCCTTAGAATCTTTGTTGATTTTGACCTTATCGACAGTTTTCACATTCAAAGATCAGTATTCTGTCGCTGGCTATTGTCAGTTAAAAAGAATTATCGACAAGTTACCTATCACAATTGGAGACATGCAGTTAACGTTCTTCAGACAATGTTTGCCATTTTCACGGTAAAACTGAAAAATCACAAGCTTTCATTCAATGTTTAAGAAGGGTAGCTCTGCTTATGTATGAGAATTGGTCTCAGTTTGACATATTTAACTCTCGACTTCAAGTTGAGACCATCAGCTGAACTCGATCAGACAAAATAATTCGGTTTTCTTAGTTCGATAGTCCATCATTCTACAGTCCATTCTCTAGACTCTAAATTTTAATTATCAAGCTAGTTGATATAAAGATGAAATTTTATTTTTTTTCAAAATACTCAATATTTTTTTAACCGAATAGTCAGGAACACAAATATATGTCTTTTTCAACCTCTGAGGTCAAAATTTATATCGATTTCGAAGATTTGTAGGGATTAAACGCTGATATTTGGGATAAAAATTAGACAAATGATTCTAATTTGATCAAAAAAATTTAACAGAAATTCGTTCGGGAAATCGAACCATTTGAATTTCTTGATTATCACGAAGAAAATCGAACCACATTTAAAAGTATAACATTTTCATGGAAATTTTCTATCAACTTCTACATATTTGAATTTTTCCTCTAAAAGGTTGAAAAATTTGCATATTGGGGAATTTTCAGAAATTTTTCTTTTTTCCAACAACTTATTGGCTCATATTCCAATTAAATTCAAAAAATATTAGTATTTCTGACTATCCGGAGGAAAATATTGAGAATTTTGAGAAAATAAAGTAATATTAGTTCTCATCTTCATGTCAATTAGTTTTATTTTGAATCAATTCAATTATTGTTGAGACAATGGTCATTCATCTTTAAGATTTTATTTACATTCAGTTTTATTGGCGTATTAGTTTTCAACATTCCATAAGGAAAATTCTATCCTTTTTTTCCCTTTAGACTGGAGGTCTAGCGAGGTTTTTCAGCAAACTGGAAATATTCGCTATATTGGTAGCGTGCATATCTCACGATCTAGACCATCGTGGCACTAACAACCAATTCCAAATCAAAACAATGTCGCCGCTTGCTGAACTCTATTCAACCTCTGTTCTAGAACATCACCACTTTAACCAGTGTATGCTCATACTCAATTCCAAGGTGAATGGACATTATTCATTATTCTTTTCTCCCCTTTTCACATCTTTTGATCCAAAAACAAGCTATCTTGAAGGTCCAAGGTGGCTATTTAAAAAGCAGTAAATATTTTTATCAAGATCAATGAATAACTCATTTCATTAGGCTTAAAAACATGAAAGTGTGTTACTGAAACATCCATCTATCTTTTGGGTAGAGTTCGTTGTGTTTCATAGGTCATTTTAGCTAAGAACCAAAACTTTTTCTCAAATATTGCCGTTTGAGGAAAAATCTCACACCAGTTCTCGTGTCTGAATTCAATTTTTTCAATCTAAAAATTCCACTAAAAAGCAGGTCTATTCCGGATGATATTTAACTATTCACTTAAATGATTTAGGGAAATGATATTCTCTCAGAGTTTACAAGGGAAGAGAGGCTGGAAGTTATCAAAAACATTGAGGTTTGCATATTGTCCACAGACCTGTCTCTTTATTTCTCCCATTTGCCACAGTTTTGTGAAATGGCCAAGCAAAATACTGAATCGCTGGGTATGTTTTTCTCTTTTCCCTCAATAATGCATCACACATGAGTAATTAGGATTCCTACCTCAGATAAATGGAACGATCTTGAGCTCAAGACTATGCTCGCCAAGATATTGATGACTGGTTGTGATGTTTCTGCAATAACTAAACCCTGGCAAGTTCAACGCAAAGTTGCCGAAATGGTCGCCTCTGAATTCTTCACCCAGGGTGACATTGAAAGAATCAAATTCAACATTGAACCTCAGGTTAGTCTATGCCTTTCATATCGTCCACGAGTATCCCCAATTTTTACTCAAGTAAGTCAGTCCTTTTTTAGAGCACCGCTTTTCTTCTTATTAACACGCAGACCCAAAGATAAGCTTGAATATGTATTTTTTGAACATTCAGTTGAAAAATTTGGCTGATTTCAGAGAGAGTGATCAAAAGTTAATTTTCAGGATCACAAAAAAACTTATGTCGATTTTAAAGACTCAAATTTATTAAAGAAAAAGTTTCAATTTGATCATGGAAGTTTCCGTAAAACACTGCTTATAATAACTAGATTTTCCGTTTCATTTTAATAACTCATCGAGTCAGGAAACATTTCTTCTCTTCAAACATAGAGAGAATATAGAATTTCTTGTGAAAACCATATTAAATTTCCGGCTTTATATCAACTTACTTTAGCATAAATTTCTATTATTTGTTCAAATAATCATTTTAATTTCGGATAATGGTCCTTACCTTCAGAGATTTTCTTGTTTACTAATCAGACTGAACATGTTATTATCAAAAAGATCATCAGTAGAATCGCAAAATAAACAGTATTCTTCCTCAATTATTGTTATTGGCACGCATATCACTGATACTACCACTGCTTATTACGAAAAATATTTATTAAGGGGCCTAAAATTACATTTTTGCAATCAATTGGATTGTTGAAAATATTATAAGCTTCTAACTTTTGGTTTTATGGACAAAAAAATGGCAAAATTTTCTCAGTAAAAAAATATCTGTGTACTTGGTTTCTTCAAATTTAAAGTTTGAACGAGTTAAACGGATTAAAAAAGGTTTGAATGATCAATGACTGAAAAAACTCTAACACTGACTTAAGTTTTAGTAAACTAAAGAAACCTCGTTCATCTTTTATAATTTAAGATTGAGCTCTTGAATTTTAATCAATCTTTTTTTTCTAGTTTATGATGGACCGTGGCCAGTGTGACCAGCTACCAAAGATGCAAATTGACTTTATTGACTCTATATGCTTGCCATTGTACAAGGCTGTCTCGAATGAATTTCCCGGTCTGAAACCCCTAGCTGATGGTTGCATTGCCAATAAACAATGCTGGTTAGCTCTACATGAGAAACGAGAAATCGAAGTTAGCTGGACACAGGAAAGTATGGATGAAACACTGAATAAAGCGAATGATTTAACTTTATCCCTTGGTAAGAGATCTCAAATTTTATTTTTTCCCTTTGAAATGAAAGAATGCATCTTTATTAGGGTAATACAAAGTTTTTAACTTTTCGAATTTATGCTTTTATTTGATAGATAATAAAAGAGAGAGAAAAGTTTCCCATTGAAACCGTATGTTTTTAATTTTATTTAGGTATGCATAATTTCAATTAAAGATGTCAAATTTTCAAATTCGCGCCCCCATTATTTTTTTTATGAATTTTACTACGAGAACTGATAAATTCTGAATTATTGGACAAGCTTTCATCTTTTTGAATCAGTTTTTATATATAGTTCTACAGCTCAGGAGAATGAAATAATTCTCGACTTGATTTTCTAATTGCCTCGGTATATTACAAGTTTATAATTATAATCTCAGAATCCCTCTCGTCACCCCTCATTTGAGTTATTCTAAAAAATTGATGTTTAAAACCAACTAATATGTGAAACACTTGTTCTCTTTGCTTGAAAATCTGTTAAAAGATTGTGTTTTATGATTAATAAGAGGTGATTCAGAATATTCGACAAAAAATTGAATAAATTGAAATTGTCGCTTCGAAATTAAGGAGCTGAGGCCTTTTAAATATTTGAAAAATATTGGGATTTCGAATATATATTTTATAGATTTTTAAAATATGAAAAATAAAATTGAATCATTTGAAACAACTCTTAGTAGAATCTGAGTGAAAATCTGGTATTTGGGTCATTAGATTTTAGATATTTTTGTACATGTTAATGATTATTTGGTATTTTTTAGGGGGTTGAGAAAGTCATGTAGGTTGGAACAACCTCCGGGATTGTGGGGATTATAGTTTGATGAGGACTGAAGGGGATGGTTTGAGAGTGACGTAGCATAACTCTTCATAACTAAAAGGTATCCAGATCAACTCACTAGGCCAGATTTCGAGTAGGTACACTCGATTCTTAAGGGTTATCTTACAATCTTTACCCCTGAATTAAAATTTCATTCTCTTGTGTTTCTTTTTGGCTGATAAGAATGAAGAGAGTTAAACGAAAAGAGTCAAAACGAAATTCGATAGAAAATTATTCACAGTTTATTGCATCTTAGAATGGGCTTGGTGAAGCGTGATAATTTACACGCTAATCTTGACACAAACCAACTTCAAAATGCTGTTTTTAATATTTTTAGTCTAAATTTAGTTATCCTATTTTTCGATCGAAATAATTTTATCTGATTACTCATAAGTACAAAAAGTAATTTTCGAAATCAAGATCTGTACAACTATTGACACTTGATCATTATCTTTTAGATACTAACAATGGAGACCAAACCACAGTATTTCAAGTGAATCCTATTCTCAAGGAAACTGTAGATGTGGATGAAGAATTAGACCATAGTACTACCGTTGGATTAACCGAAAGTCAAGATGTGGAAGATCTTATAGAAAATTGATTATTTTGAATTTTTATCTAAAGAGTATTTAACAGTACATTAGAACATTCCAGAAAATTTATTAAAACTTTACTAAATACTTGGCTTCTAAGCTTGTTATATTTTCTTAGGAACAGATTTAGTGGCATATCTTTAAATATTTGATGATCAAGATCGTTTATTTATTTATCGTTAAAGTTTTCAAGTATATACAATTTGTAATCGAATCTTCAAACCATGTTTTTCAAGCAGAGGACTGGCAATAATTTTTCGTGTTGAGTAACTTCTTACCGCATAAGCAGCAAATTGCCTTCTTATAAGCACAATTTTGACAATAATAAGCTTGAGGAAGTTGACAATGTTGAGCACATATTCTACATTTTTTGAATTTTACCTGGTTGGGTTTAAATTGCCCTTTTCTGCTTTCTAGGAGTTTGTTCGTATTGAGTTTACGCCCAGTTCCTACATTCGATTTTGAGCCGGCCTTCCATGTATCGGGAAGAGCTAATATTTTAATCTTTGATTCACCTTGAAGCGGTGAAATAAGAACACTTACATTTATCACAAACCATATTGTGAATAGTTTAAAACAATTTGACAACTTGCTAATCTGAAAATGTGTTTTGTTTAACAATCTCCAGGAGATGACAATTCAAATTATTATTTCGGATAAAAATTTTATTTATGAAAATAATTTCGCTCAATTTTTAGAGCTCAATCGTATAGAGTCGATTCCTTTAATATTTTTAAACTCAACAAATTTTCTTCACATCTATAAAATCAAGGTTTTAATAAAAGATATTGATATGAAAATTAAAGAATTTTAATAAATTAAGAAATAAATAAAATATATAACTTGAATAATTCAAGTTGAATTCTATGTTTTTAGTAGATTCTTTTAAAAATATCGAATTTGGTTGTTTGAAATGGTTGGAAATCCCAGTAGAATATATGGTATACCATTAATGAAAATGATTTGGGTATCATTTTCGTTGTTTGTTTGCTCTGAATTGAGCCTACTTACCTGGTTATGCCATGTCCACATGTGATTTGCTGCATGATTTGGCAATTGTTCTCCATCTGATGAATACTCTAAGACAATCGGATTATTCAAAAACTGTCTGATGCCCTGACTATTCTCTGTATCTGGAATAAGTCTAAGCGTTTGATTCATTATCGAAGTGTTGTTAGAATAATCAGCACTGGAAGTTTTGAAAGACATATCTAATGGAAATCTGTAGATTTTAATCCTTCCCTGGCGAGGACGATTAAATTCTCCCGTAGGATACTTGTTTTGTTCTTGAAATGTTAAATTATGATAATCTACAGCCTTGGCTAGGAAGTCACAAATGATTTTATCCTCTTTGAATTTATCTAAACACTCGAGTAGGAATTCCTTAGCGACCCAGGCAAACCGAATCATATTCAACAATTCTTCCTTTTGGTAGTCATCGACAAAGCTCGACTTGAGCCATTCCAATATTGCCCAACAAATGAACGATTCTCGACAAGACAATTCATCTGAGGAGCAAACCCTCTTGAAAATATCTAAGGGAATATCAGTTAGGATTGATTTATCTGAAAATACTGTCTCAAAGTGACTGACAAGGAATTCAATTATCGAATCTACCATGGTTATCTTCTCGTGCACAAGATAAAAGTTGATCAATTTTGAGAATTTCGTCACAGATATTCGCTCCAAAAGATGTGTCAAGAGAAACTCATGGATCTCGCTCGCTTGAAGATAATCTGAGAGAACAAGGAGGTCGTAGACCCTGTCATCGGGCAAGTTTAATTTGACAAAGTAAGGTTCCATCACATCGATATAATACATTGAGGTGATGATGAGATTCAAATTCTTGTCATTGACTCCGTAGAGTTTAATGGAACTGCACTTCAACTCATTGAATCGAAAGAAGGTATCGAAGAAGACACTGTGTCTAGCCAGGATGGTTTTATGCGAGAGAATCGTTGTATCAAATTCAGGCAGATAAATTTTAAAGTCGCAATTTCTTTTGCTGTTGAAATCATTCCTTAGTGACAGGTATGTTTCATGGTTGAGGACATCTTTGATGGAACCTGAGCGTTTGAGTTTTTGCATTATTCAGTTATTATGCAGAAATTGGGCATAACCTCTAGATGCTATCGTAGCTCTCCCAAAAAAAAGTTTTATATAGCTTATGAAATAAGAAAATAAATCATTATATGTCTGTCTTACTATCAGTTGAATTTGATTGGTTGAAATATTGATCAGCTGTTAATGATGACCTTGAAAATTATTAGCCGTAAATTCAAATTTAAATATAATATTTTATTAAAATTAAATCCGAAATGTACACCTTTAAGATGTCTTATGTTGCTTATTCTTCAGTGCAGCAGTCGACTTGAGATAGACTTCATACAAATCTTTGTCCATATTTGTTAGATACCAAGTGTCTTTAATCATAAAATATTGACCAGGCTTAGAGAATATTATTCTATCATAGACAAATCCGAGATGATTTACAAGATAAACTGAGAGAAAGCCGAATATTATGCCAAAAATGGTTCCACACAAAACTTGTTTTTCTGTGTGATATTTTAGATAAACTCGAGCATAACATGTCGTTCCGGCATATAATAAACCAAAAGCTGTGGCGAGAATAGCTTTGGCCTTGGTTTTTCTGCTAAGATTAAGATGAACCAAGTAGAAGAGCACCGTCATAACATGAAAAGCATGATTGGATGGCATACCGTATTTAGAATAGCCTTTGATTGCTACAGAAATAATATGTCCATGAAATCTTACGGAAAGTGTGTGGTCTTAGTTCTTGGAATATTTTCTTTGATTCTCTAATGAAACTATCCCCGAGTATCAGTAAAATGAACCAGGTCATCTAAAATTAAGCATCTTTAGATTTACAAGCCTTATCTCTCTCTTAGCAATAGCAAAAGTTAATATACAACAGAGAACTGGGAACGGCATACATGATACATATGCTAAAATAGCTCCTTTTTTATCACTCTCAGGATATAATGCATGAAACCAGCTTGGTATCTTGTAATTCATATTATTTGTTATTTTAAACAACAGCTTTGCATCTAGTTGAAGTTTAAACTGTTTTCACACATTTAATTTGAATAAGTTAACCATTTGAAAATCTCGGGTTAATTACTAGATATTTTCAAACAGTTTGACTCCTTATGGTAATCGAATATCAAAAGATCACAAATCTCTTACTTTAATTTCACCATGGGTGTGAAGGGACTGTTAAACTTTCTCAAAAAATGCATTATAAATGTTCACATATCAAGCTTACAAGAATATGTTTTTGCAATTGATGCCTACTGCTGGCTGCATCGCTCTCTCTTTTATTCCGCTATGGATCTAGGCTTGGGCAAAAAAACTGATAAGTACCTCCTATTATAGTCTAATATTTAGGCATATTAATTACATTCTAAAGTTTTTAAATCTTCTCCTTGAGAATAAGATCAAGCCGATTCTTGTCTTTGACGGCAAGAACCTGGCCTCAAAGTCTATCATTGAAGCAAGTCGACGAAAGTTTGTTGTATTCCTTAGATATTCTGTTCTCTAGGAAAAAGGAAGAGTGTAAAAAGAAAGCTATGGAGTACATGTTAGCTGAGGACATGAAGAGAGCTAGGGAATGCTTTGAGCAATGCATTGAGGTGACACCGGAACTCGCTAATCAAGCCTTAAAGGCTGCTCGTGATCTCGGTATTGACTGCATTGTCGCTCCATATGAGGCAGATGCTCAATTAATGTTCCTCTTCTCCCATGGTTATGCTGATGTAATCGTGACTCAGGATTCTGATTTGATCACCTTTGGCTGTCGACAGGTCCTATTTAAGATGGACGCTGATGGCAATGGAGATTTGTTCACGTGGTCATCAGGGATAGCTGAAAAATGTTGTAACCTCAAACCAGAACAATTTACAGAGGATATTTTCCGCCAAATTTGCATCTTATCTGGCTGTGATTATTTCCCCGGAGTCCCTGGGATTGGATTACTTACAGCCTGTAAAATTATCGCCAAGGCTAGATATAATTCTTTTAGGGAGTTATTGGATAACCTTGGAATCTATACAAAGCTCAATGCTGTTGCTCAATCAGAAATACCTCAACTGGAATTATTATGTTGGAGGATTCGTGAGAAAATCAGGGATGAAAAACCGAAAATCAATTTTGTCACCACAAAAGGTAAGAATAGTAATAATTCTGCCATTGGAAAATTACCCGAAAGTACAATCGAAGCGGCCATATGCGCTGAGTTGACATTCAAACATCAAGTTGTTTTTGATCCAAAGGAACGAAGACAGGTGCGTATCACTAATCCTAATCTTCCTGAAGAAGAAATTCTCTTTGCTGGAAAGTAAGTCAATTTCTATCTTTTTATTTAAATCAAATAATCTCAATTTTGTATTTTTGCTTTTAAAGTTTGAGTTGGTAACAAATCTTTTCATTACAGGATCGAACAAGACACGAAGAAAGCTTTGGATGTTGCGCTGGGCAACGTTGACTGTTTAAGTGGATGTCAATTTGACAGTTTTCACCCAGACACTCAATACTTTGTAAGTCTAATTTAGTTCCTTCTAAGTCCATTCGAAAGAGATCTTGAGTAGATTAGTTGGTAGTGTAAGACCTCAAAAAATCTCTAATGCGTCTAATGAGCGAGAGAACAGAGGAGAAATTTTGAATAATTTATGCACCAATGGGACTAGTGATTTAGCCTTTCGATAACATAGCTAAAATAATAAGTTTCCTGTTTGATTTTTTCATAGAATTACTTGAAATGAGATATTTAAAAAGATTTACTAGGACGAAATTTCATCAAAATTTTTTCCTTAAACATTGATAATTTCTATCAAAAATTGGCTCATGAATTTAGGAATAAACTCATTCTTATGCCTGGCTAGCAAAAATACAGCAAGCAACCGGGAAGGAGAAAGGTGAGAAAGCTCACATAGGCCAGGGTATTTGAAGTTAATTTGAGAAAATAGTTTTTCTGAACACAAATTTTATCTATAGTAATTTATTAAGATTTTCTCCATCACCCACAAATTTCGAAAGTTTTTTTGAAAAATAACTTAAATTTGTAGAAAAGTTTATCTTGGAACTAATGAAAATTTGCATTTCAGAATTTGGTTAAAAATGCTTTCAAAAGTCAGAATAAATCATTGAGCAGCACTGTGAGTAGCAGCAACGCAAACATTGAACAGACCAAGAAAAAACAAATCTGCCTCAACTTCAACCCGGTGAAACTGCAAAAGACTGACTTTGATTTAGTCAATGCTGTCCGTTGCCCCAGTAGGGATCGTATTCAACTTTCAATCTGGGACCCGAACTATCCCCTTAGAAAAGGTTTGTTCAATCAATTTTATTCTGTACCTTTGCTTGACTTTGGGTTTAGACTTTTTGTTGATTTGTGTCTTGGATCATGTACAATTCTTAGTTTTTAACCATATTCGATATTTTACTGACTTTTAATTTTGGAAAAATGGCCAAAAACTTTTTTTTTCCAATTAGTTATTACAGTGTTTTTAGACATTTAACCTACTGCTATAGTAATTTGTATTTTTTAAACATTTCTAATTTTAGCTCAGTTACTTCCTTTAAAAGACTAATTTTGCTCAAAGATGAAAATCTGAACTATCTAAATATTATTTCTAATTATAATTGTATTCTCTCCATGTTACAGTCTGGTTGAATCACAACGAGAAAGGGTTATATTGTCATGTTGTGGAAGACCAACAGGGCCCAATGAAATCGGTCGTGGCCAGAAAATCAGTTAAACGAGAAGCAGACACTGAGATTGACGATGACTTCCACGAGTTCATCAACGACCCAAAGATCCTCCGCAAAAGCAATCAAATATCAACCGGTAGTTGTATCATCGATAAGAATTTGTCAACAAATCAAATCAAGATTAAAGGTAATCTTAAAGATCATGATTTTATTCTCGAAGCAATTTTCCCATCTCAAGCTAATCGATATAAAGCTGGGTCTGTGATTTTTTAATTTGGCGCCAAGTCGAAAATTTGAAAAGTGCCCTAATTTTTGATAAAAATAATTTTATTTCAGAATTATTTCAAAACTCTAGAACATTCTCAACTTTATATCAGTTAACCAGACTACCTTGTCTATACTCTTGAGTTGGGTATGAGTAGGGCGGTAAAAAATTGCAAAAAAGTGTCCTTCTTTATTTTTAACAATATTTTATTCAATTTCAATAAGTTTATTCATTTGAATTCAGGATTTTGAAAAAGTTCTTTCCACATCTACTACAGTCTATCTACTAATTATATTGTCCAGGACCTATTTCATATTCTAAATATTCAACTCTTAGCGAATCCAATTAAAGGTGGATTGTGTAAATAGCCAGAGACAAAAAAGAAGAAAATCATTCAACTAATACCTGAGTAAATGCAAAGGCTTACTTAGTTACTTAAGTGAGAATTTAATTTTTATCGAGTAAAAGAGTATGGAAAAAATCGCAAAAAAGTCGCAGCCGGTTAGAAAATCCCAAATCTATCTTGGTTACTAGCATTGCTTGATTATTTTCTTTAATTTCGTGTATTTTCTAATTATGATTCCTTTAGAATCTTTAGAAACTAAGTTCGAGTCATTTATAATTGGAAAAACACTTTGGGAAAATTTTCATATTAGCATCTCTTTTTTGTTTTAACAGAATCAGAAGACGACTCAAAAACCACTCCGAATATTTTCCCCAAAAAAATTCTCACATCACCCATTCGTGATCTTCCCAGCTCCACTCTCAGGGGATCATCCGTTTATTTCAATAGAAAATCAGTTCTCACTAAACCAGAAAAGTTCGAAAAAGAAGTAAAAGAAGAAGAAATCACTCGGATCCCAGAAACTTGTTTCGATAAATCACCTTCCCTGTCTCCCATGTCGGGAGATGATAATGAAACATTAAATGAAATCATCTCATCAGCTCTTCAAGAAAAGTTTGTTCTATCATTAATTATTTAACCTTTATTACATGTCCCATTTTAATAACCAGGTCACACCTCTTATTAAACCTAATTGACATGAAGATGAGAGTTTTAGTTTAGTTTCGAATCATCGAAATCGATAAAATTTTTGGGTTCAAAAGTTGGAAAAGTGGAAATTTGGTGCATTTTCTAAATTCAAAAACGGCCTAATTTTGGTCAGATTGAATTTTTTTCGAATATCCACATCTTATTAGCTCATTCCGTTTTGGAATTCAAAAAATTATTTCTTTCTGTGAATTCGGAGAGAAATATTGAGTTTTTTGTAAAAATAGTAAACTCTCATCTTCATGTCAACTAGCTTTTTAAAGGAAGCTTAATAACAACAGCTTGTAACTTTCATTAAGATAGATATCCACTGTAGGTACTCATAACAGCAACTTGAGTAAGAAATGCTGATCTATGAAAATATGGTTGAATAAAGGAAAAGTATTTCGAAAACTTATTTGCTGAAAAAAAGACATTTGTAATCAAGTAGAATTCATATATGCAATTATCTAAACCCTATCTGGTAACTCTTCAAAGATTTGGATCAAAAAATGATTCATGTCTCCAAATACATACGATTAAACCTAAGACAAATGAAAATCAATTATTTACTCTGATTGGTTTATAAATAATTATCCAATAAAATTCAAGTTGAATCAAAATAGACGGTAACAGGATTCAATATTTGATGTCGTTTGAAGACAATGATTTTATCATGAATAAGAGAGAAAGGCTTTTTACCTGTATGTTTAGTATTGTTTACTGAACGAATTAAGAAACTAAAAATAGCAGATAATTAGTAAAATAATAGGTCATGTTGAAAAAATTATTTCAGAAACTAAAACAGAGACATACTAAAAATAGCAAAAATAAAAATATTTCGTTCTAGGTAATATATCCTACAAGAACATCTTATTTGGTAATGGAGTAGTCCATGTCGCTGAATTTTACAGCTTACTAATGGATCTCACCAAGACTGGTTCGAAAGATTTCATTAGCAAAAATAACATTTCCCCCCCTAGACATCACATATTCCCTAGAAATTGTCTGCTTTTAGTTTTTAATGAGCCTAAAACAAGACTTGATCATTATTCATAGTACATAAAATCATTGTATTATTTTTTAATCTAGTTCATCTGCAGTAAAGTCACCCATATTCTCCCTATCGAACAATAGACCCTCTCCAATCAAGAGAAGCACCGGTAGGAATATATTTGCAGTCAGCAAAAGTGAACCAGAAGAGGATAACGTTGAGAGTATTTCAGAAACTTTATTCGAGCCTGGCGAAAACAAAGAAAAGTAAGGGAATATATAGTCATAATACCCTATCTATTAATGAGGCTAATTTGATATATATTCGTTTTAATAATAATATGCATATCTACTTGCAAGTAACTAGACATTTATTGAAGGTCATTTGAGTAATTTTCATAAAAATTGACAACACTTTCTGATTATTAATCTACACTGGTATCTGCTCAATTTTATAACAGGCCATTAATATCTAAGACATTCTATTGCTAACAAAAGAAGAATTGGCCTAATCTTCTTACCCTTACTATCATATTTCCCTTTAAAAAACATTATTTTGCACCTCTGATTAACGACCATCAGAGACTTGATTCCCAATTCAGTTCTAAATATTTCTTTTCATTTCAGCAAAAATTTTGATGATATTTTCCTGAAGTTTCAATGCCAAAAAAGAACTTCTATCCAGCCAAAAGAGGCTATATCAAAAGACGTACATTCTCTTGAGAAGAAAACACCTCAAGTAAGCTTAGTTTGTACAAAATATTTACAATCTGACTTAACTTTAGTTTTAAAAACAAGGTTTTATAAGGTCGGTTAGGTAGCCTTTGACATTTCTTACATGAACAGTTCACGTCCAAAAATTATAATTTGAATATAGATGCCCTTTCTGATCTGAAATAAAATACTTCATCATCTAATTAGTTATGAATGAGTAATTCACGTTGTTTATCAAAAATGTCCGAGTATCCACTAAAGTTCATAATTTTGGAATGTATAAGAAAGAAATATGTTTAAAAACCATATACGTATTTCTTAAAGCATCATCAGTGGTATTGCTTTAAAAATGATAAAAGTTAAAAGATTCGTTCAAGATAATAATTTACAAATAATGAAAGAAATAGTAAAAGATGAATAAAATTAGAATAGTATGCAAGCTGAAAAAACACCAAAACTCTGCAATAAACAGTGGAGAGAAAAGTGAAAAAGCTCACATAGGCCTGGGGAATTGAAGGTTATAAGAATAGTTTTTTTGAACACATAGATTGGGTTTGTATAGATTAATAAAGAATTTCTCTTTGACCCATACATCTATGCTGTCATCTCCAGGGTTTTTGTACAAAATGGAAAATTTCGAAACTGAAGCAGCATGTTTCCCCTGTTTGATATGCCTACTAGTTACCGCAGTGTCCTTATTCAGATGATCACTTGATCTTGTAGCCAGCTTTCTAATTGTTCTACCTATGTAAGAAGCACCACAGTCACATTGGAATTTATAAATTAGTAGAGTCTTCTCCTCCGGCTTGAGTAAATCTTTATGAATCAAACTAAACAGTCTCTGTGTTTTAAATACAATTTTCAATTGTATATTATTGTAATTTTGATTGATGAGATTGTTAAGTCTTCTTCTAATGTCATTACTAAAACCGTCGTCTTTGAAGTTGAGTCTCATGAAAATTTTTGTTTTCTCAATTTCATCTGTATTTACATCTTCATCCCTATTATCTGAAATATTGATGAATTTGTCTACAAATTTCTTAGGCTAACAATTCTCCATCAGAAACAACTTTGAATTCTCTATTTCATTAGGCCATTCCTCTGGACTAGCTATTCTTCTTATCCTTTTCCCTAGACCAATCACTAAGCCAACTTTATGCGAAATAGGACTGAAACTGGCATAATGAAGATATTTACCATTGTCAGTCTTCTTCTTGAAAATATTTCTCAGGATTGATCCATCATCTTTTCTAGTCAGTTTAACATCTAAAAAACTCAAAGTACTATTAGATTCTTTTTCCATAGTAAACTTAATGTTTTGATGAAACGTGTTTATCTTTAAGAGAAATTCATCTGCTTATACATTTGGTTTCATCAAAATAAAAGTTTCATCAACATATCTGATGTAAACATCATTAAAAGAATTGATAGTTTCTGACATTTTATTATGTTCTAACCAAACAAGAAAGATATCTGCTAATAAAGGACTAAGAGGTGAACCCATGGCTATCCCATCTTTCTGCATAAAAACTTTTTTCTGAAAAGATAGAGGAACATCCGTACAGCAAATCCTTATAAGTTCTGCTATCTTTTAACTTTTATCATTTTTAAAGCAATGCCACTTATGATGCTTCAAGAAATACGTATATGGTTTTTAAATATATCTCTTTCTTATACATTCCCAAATCTAATTAGTTGGAATAAAATTTCCTAGCCGGTAGATCTTTTCTTGTACAAACTTGCTCAAAGCTAAATGTTTTTTTTCCTTTTCAATTGCTTAATCTCAAATAATATGTACATTTGTTCATGGTTCCCCCTAAGAAATAGCAAGTTCATAAAAATTCACAGCCTCTGGTCTGCTCTAGGTTCTCACAAGAGATTACCTAAAATTAGAATTAACTGAAACAACTTTTGTTGATTTTAATTCAATTAAAATGTTTACATTATCCCGATTCATCCAATAGAAGCCAGATACTGAGTCAACTCCAACTAGTCCGATTATCTCCAGTTGTCTTCCCCTGTCTCCACCCCTTCCACAGACTCCTCCCATGACCATTTTTGGTGAGAACTCGAGGAATCTTCTCACTACCTCCTCGGATGTCCTTGGTGCAAATCGTCTTCTCAATCCTAGCTTCAAGTGAGTCTCTTCCCCCCCCTGATAGTCTTTATTGGCTTTCACTTTTATTAATAATAAATTTTTTCTTCACCAGGAAATCACCAAGTATCAGAAAAATGACACGTAAACCAATTGTGAGTCTTTGTTTCACTCTATTCTGTCCAGTTCCCAAGGTTTAGCTTGAGATTTTAAATTTTGAGATCGTTCTTTTTCTCTCAGACCATGGATAAAATGAGTTGAAGAGTCGGAAAAGTACACTTTGTTTATCACTCATTAGAGAGATAGAAGTCCTCTAACAATAATATGTATGCTTATTAGTTTGTTATTAGGGGGCAGTAACTCTAAAATTAAGTAAAGGCCTCTTGGAATATGCTACCAAAAAAGGGGCTTGTCATGTTTTAATGGCGGAATATAGCTAAATAAACTTAATCCATCATGGGATTCAATAAAATGGCTTGACCACAAATATTTCTTCAGTATAGGGTTAATTTTCAATTTTTCTTTCTCTCCACAGGACTCAAAGCAAGGAGATCTACGGGATTTCTTCAAAAAGTTCAACAATCCTAGTCAATTGCGGAGATTCCCATAGGCCTCCACAATGTATTTTTATCAATCATATATCCCAATGAATATTATTTTATCAAATTCTTTTATAAAAATATCATCATTCCTCTTATCAACTATTCATTTATTCACTCATGTTCCCACAATCAGATAATTAGTTATTGACACTCAGAACCTACTAATGTTCTGTTCTAATAATCGGAAGGTCTATATGTAGAAACTAAAGAAAATATTAAAAAATGTAAGTACACTTTCTTTCTAATGAGGGATAACCAAAGTACTTTAAAGACCTCTCTTCTCTTTTACTACAATTACCACTTAAGATAACATGAACCCTGTGTTTATCGGAACAGCCTTTTTATAACAGTTTTTGATACAATTCGAACTATTTAACCCTCGTCCGAAATATTTATTTTTCTTATTGGGGTTTCAATACAAATGGAGTGAAAAATAACCCGAGATTTCGTTCTAGGGTTAAGTAAGAGAGGATTTATCCGGGTCATGATTATTAATTACATTAAGCGTCTCTAAAACAGAAAGATATCTTGAATCCTTGAAAATGGTTAGATAAATCATAGAGCATATAAGAATTCTTGTAATTCCTCAGCATCTATAGAATTAGTAAAATATGCGAAAAATATAGCTTCCTAGATTCTCTAAACGTCATTCTATTGTATTTCTTGAGGTACGGTTTAGTCAAAAAAAATTGGTTTTGCTCTAGACTCTTCTAGAACTTTACCAACAGTTTAAAAGTGTTTTTCAACGTATAAGCATTATTCTAAAATTCAATACTATAATATAAAATTTAAATTTCTATTGTAAAAATGTATTTATTATGAAGTGACTTATCTTTACAACCCTATTTGTCCAGTTATTTTGTACATTGCAATTCAAGTATTCATATCACATATAAGTAAAGAGTTTTTTTCCTATTTTTCTTGTTCCTAAAGCCTATACATTGATTGTTTCTCAGGTCGGAACCGAAACTCAATGGCCACCCTCTTTTGAGAAACTCCGATAAAGTTATATATATTTTTGGAATTATTCTTAGTCTATTCCTACTGAAATGTATATAATAATATGTAAAGGTAGGAAAATTCAGTATTATGGGTGGTTGACTGTTCATGCAAATTTAGATGCATATAATTTTAGAGAGATTTATTTATCGGTTAATAAGTGCCATTTACATATGAGAACGGATGAATAGCACATTTAATAATTATTACATTATAATTTATTGTTTACATAAAACCAAGATCTGAACCTTTTTCTATGAGCTTCAACTTGAAATATCTGATAAAAGAGGATCAATATGAAATCTTTTATTTCTGAAATACCTAAGCTGAGATTCGATAGCCATAATTTTCAGAATGGTTTTTTAATATATATAAATGCTAAAAAAATGCTATATAAAAGCACTTATATCATCTCTAAAATTCTAAAAAATGATATTCCTCCTTTTTCCTCAAGTTTGATTTGAATAAACAACGTAAACAAATTAATATATTCAACTAATCGCTCTATCTAAAGCTAGATAATATGAAGATGGGAATTTATGCTTTTTACAAAATTATGAATTTTTTCATCAAGAAATCGAATTTGATCAAGATTTTTTGGAATCTAGATCGTAGGTTCCACTTTCATAATCTGAAGAAAAAAAATCAAATTTTAAGAAAGTTATGGCATATTTCAATTCTAGCGATGGCGCCGAATTCCCATTCTTTTGAACTTTGAGTTGATAATTTTTGTTGATTTAAAAGTGAGCGAGTGATCAAAAGTTGATTTTTAGGATCACGATTAGTCAAAGAAATCAAATATGCTGATTCAGATTTTGAGAATCTGCCCATCTTCTTGTGAAAATCGAATTTTGATTTTTTGAACATTTTCACTACTTGAAAATCGATGAAAATTTGATGATTCAAGATCCCTGGAAATTGGCGAGTCGATTGAAATTTTCATAGCCATAATCGGTTTCTTTGACTAATCGTGATCCTAAAAATCAACTTTTGATCACTCGCTCACTTTTAAATCAACAAAAATTATCAACTCAAAGTTCAAAAGAATGGGAATTCGGCGCCATCGCTAGAATTGAAATATGCCATAACTTTCTTAAAATTTTTTTCCAATTTTTTTTCTTCAGATTATGAAAGTGGAACCTACGATCTAGATTCCAAAAAATCTTGATCAAATTCGATTTCTTGATGAAACAATTCATAATTCTGTAAAAAGCATAAATTCCCATCTTCATATTAATTAAGTGTATTTACTGGATTTGAAGATTCGAGCTGCCTTTTTGAATGAAAAAATTTCGGATATTTAGTGTGATTAGTTGTACAGGGACTATTTCAAGCATTTTCTTATATCACCCCTCTTTCTAAATCATAAAACCACCCTTTCAACTCTAGAACAAGCAAAATTGGTCCAATATATTTAATCAAACTAATAAAAATTTCATTGCATAGATTAATTCAATAGAAATAGTATAAAAATGCATTATAAACTTTGGGTGTAATTTGGTCTCTCATTCCTTTAGAATGTTTGTTCTCAGATGCTCTTCAATTCTCTTTACAAGGGGAGAGGGGTTGATTGTGTCATAAACAATTCATTCTTCAACTGAGTTGAATATCATGAACAAATTAGAATACTTGGTCTGTTGATGTATCAGGGATCGGCTCAAACTTTGGCATAGCTATCAACTAGGAAAATAAATGAGAATTCCATTAATATCTGTTGAGCATCACCTTACATTACCATAGGCACCGTCGCTAACATCGTTCTGGCGTTGTAAATAGGTCTGATTTCTCTGAGATAGATCATTTAGATTATAGCTGAGATCTCGTTCATTTGGGTACTGCAGAGTATCTTGGGGAGGAAAAATCCAAGGAGTTCTTCGACCATTCAGGGTGGTTGCTTGTATCGTTGGAATTCTATAATCTGGTTATGATATTAAAAATATTATATTTATTTGTTCATAATTACTTGAAAGTAGGTCGATTATAAATTCATATATGAAAAACTTACTGTTGATTAATGGTTCACATTGGGCATTCAGGTTGCATGTACTGTTGTATCGTTTAATACAAGGGCGTAGTAGACATATAACGGCAGTTATTAGGACCAGAGCCAAGACTGCCGAAACAGATCCAAGAATGATGACAACTAAAAGATTCCTTGAATCGTTCCACCAACTGATATCAGGAACATCAGCAATATATTTGGAGATGCCCTCACTGAGTAAATGATGAACCCCTTTTGATGGGATATCTTCTACCTTGACTATTAGACCCTGGGCAAGAAGAAATTAATAGAGTTAAGCATCTAATGAGAGAAAGTGTACTAATTTGGGTAGCTAACCAGGTTTGAAACTGTTGAACTATTGCCTAATTATTAATTAAAGAATAACTCATTATTTGTTTTCAAGACGTAGTTCTAGCAGTTTTTTAAACTCGTCGTTAATTTCAAAAGAATAAGGCAATAATAATCTTATTAAACTTTTTCCTGATTCACAGAGTCTCTGTTTTAATCAAAATCAACGTTTCGAATTGCTTCGCTATGAAATTTTTCTAATTAAATTAGCCGAATTATTTTGGGAAAAATGGTAAATCAAGAATTTTCTGGCCTAAGTACCTTCTTCAGTGGGACAAAAGGCTTGTGCTCTGAACTCTCTTCGATTTTATGTAAATACAGGGATCCCATTGGTTATGAGATTCCTATTAAATCTACCTGTACTGAAATCTATTGAGGGTTGAAATTAGATCAAAGTGTATAGAAAATTTCTCGTAAATATTTATCTATCAAGAGTAAACTTACCATTTCGGTTGACTGTGGTGGATGTCCATTATCCATGGCAGTTATATTAAAAATGTACTTTCCGACATCTTTCTCATTCATCAGCCTGAGTGTATGAATTATTCCAGTGGTAGGATCAATCGTCAAGAGGGGGGCATTGCTCCCAGCGAACATCTTTGGATTTTGCATTTCCCTAATCTTGTAGGTGATCCGGGAATTGTCAAGGCTGTCCCTATCAAATGCTTCAACTTGTAAGAGTTGGAAGCCGACCTTTTCATTCTTGGACAGGGCTAGATATCTAGGAGCTTGATGCATAATTGAGTTTTGTTTTTGATACGATTGATCATTTGGGAATGATATGTCTCTCTGATTGTTCAACGATTGAATTATGTCTAGAGAAAATTATCTATTATACATTTTAATAGAAATAGCATGCAAAGAGCCAAAAATCTATCAGTTTGATTTGAAAATATCTTCATTCGAAAGAACTATAAATTTCGATAAGGAAATTGTTTTTGAAAGGCGAGAGTTTGTTTAGAATATTTTTTCAATCGATTAGATTGATTTTCAGTATTACTAAAATTCTCAATTTTTGGCAATATCTGCCAAACTACATCCAGTTTTCGAATTCCAAGACCAGATTTGGAATCAGCGTGAAATTTCGCGTTAAAATATGTAGATTTAACCGTACTACTTTTTTGACACACAGTAAAATCATTGCTAACTCCTTTTTATTTTTACCATCGTCACATTGGAGTAGGAAAATTCAAGTAGTGCGCGCAAAACTAACCAAACATAGCGATGGGACAACATAAAAGGAAAACAGGGAAGAGGAGAAGAAAAACACTCACTTAACGGCAAGAGGTAGTCATTATTCCTGAATTCTGGGGCATTGTCATTTTCATCGTCTACGTCTATGCAAATGTATCCGTCGGAGGCTCTCGATTCTTCTCTTTGGCTGTTATCAGTCACTCTGATAAGCAGATTATAAGAGGCCTAAATAACAAAAAAATTAGAAATTGAGTTTCTAAATACTCTTGACTTTCTTTAAAATCATTCAACTAATCTCTTAATGCTTCAGATATGAGTGGTAGAAAATAGTTTTTTAAACAAATCCCTTCGGCCTAGTAACATTTAATTAATTTCGCCTACTTAATTTACCTGCTAATTTCCAACCGAGAATGGTAACTCAGTAAACTAGCAGTTATTTACAACTCTTAATATATAAATTATAATGCATGGAAATAAACTCTCACTTTGGCTTCGCGATTCAGACTAATTCGAGAGAAGACTGTACCATTTGATAAGACTTCAAAATCATTCATCTCACCAGAAGACGGTACCAGTTCATAAGTTAGGTTGGCATTACTCTCGTGGTCTTGATCAATGGCCAAAATATGGCCGATAAATGTACCTGGAGGTAAGTTCTCTCTAATGTGGAAAGCATTTGAGCGTCGAAATTCGTCCATATACCTGACAGGGTTGATATTGTTCTCAGTCGCTCTTAGCGATGGACATGGTAGCAGATTAGGACTGTTATCATTTCGATCTAAAATTTTCACCAGAACTGAAGTTGTTGTCGACAGGGACGGTTCACCCTGATCCTTGGCCATGATAAGAAATTTATATTCAGCCTTCTCTTCCCTATCAAAGGAACGCTTCGCTTTGATTGTCCCTGTTTGAGGCTCAACTTCAAAGTTTTCATTGTCACTTATGGAGTAGTTCACTTCAGCATTTCTATACAAATCTTCATCAATAGCTTTAATCTGTAATTTTGAAGAATAAATAATTAATCTGCCAAGTTATTCACTTAGAGGGGTCCACTTACCTGGGTGACAACATCGCCTATTTGATTATTCTCATGGAATTCGACAATTATTTCTCCTCCATTAGTCTCGAATCTCGGCGTCGAGTCATTTATATCAGTAACTGTAAGGGTTATGGTCAAGGTCGAGGTATGCCGCATGTTGTTGACAGAATTTTCACTGCCATCCTTACAGACTAATAAAGCGGACAAGGTACTACCCGAAATGGTTTCTCTATCGAAAGAATACCTCGAGGAGAGGGAGTACTTGCCAATGTTGGGACTCTTGTAGGGATCTGGGTTGAATTCTAACGCCTGTTTCCCCCGTAAATGCTCGGGCTCATAACAGAATACTTTACCATTTATAGCATTACTATCCTTGTCAATGATTGTGACCTAGAAAAAATTAATTAATAGACTGAGTCTGATAAAATTCATTTTAACCTACACAATGATAAGAATATAAAATATTGCCCCAAGCATTTATTATTTCTGTTTAATTGAAAATGAACATTAATCTTGAATAAGTGGCTCTTTACTGATCAAAAATGAAAATTTTCAAAAACTCACCTGTCCGATAACTTTTCCAGCGAGATCATGTTCAGGCACTGACAGGCTGGCTGGATTCAACTCGAACGTCGGCTTCTCATCATTGACATCAAGAACTTGAATTTTGAGATTCTTCTTCTGGCTGAAATCCCCATCAGTTACCTTAATGTCCAAGTTGTATTCTGTCTGTTGTTCATAGTCGAGTTCTCCTATTAGGAAAACTTTTCCGTCTGGTTTCACCTGAAAAAGTTTGCTCAACTTCCGCTTCTTATCCACCAAGGAATATTCCAGTTTGCTACTCTTGTCCAGATCTCTGGCTTTCATCTGAAATGTATATTAGCAACAAATTAGTGTTAGGAAAGGTTACCTCCTCAATATATATCGGGATAGTGTTTAAAAATTGTAAAAAAGCTAACAAGATTATTATGATATTCGACTCAATCTTTTTCTCACTCAAAGTTATCACCGTGTTAACACATTCACAAAATAAAGATTTAGTTATCTCTATAGTCTACCTTTGTGTTAAGTTGAGACCAGACGGGTCTGTTATCGAAATTAGAGAAATATTCGGATAGCAACAAGGCCATTCGTTGACACTAAGCATTTCAATCTAATTGAGTATAGACACACTTTCAAGATAACTGGACAGTGTGGTTACTCAATTCTCTTACCATGAAATATCAAAAAAAACAAATTTTACTTCAATCAAATATTGAATTTCCTAAAGCTTGTCGACATGAAGTTGAGAATTTACTGTATTTTATCGATTTCGAAGATTAAAAGCCATTTGATTTTGACGTTTCAGATCAAAATTAGTGGAAGAATACCAATTTGGCCATAAAGGTTGACTTCAAAAGTTGAAAAAGTGGACAATTTGAGATTATATAAAAAAATGGAAATTCTTATCTTCAATATCAACTAGCTTTATAGTTGTTTCCTAACTGAGATAGTTGGGTGAGTCTTTCATAGCCTGAATATGAGCTATTAACTTAGAATGTGACGAATGATTACCCCTTTATGTCCCTCCTATTGTCAGACTTGATAATTTAAATTTGATAGAGAATTTTCAAGAGGCATTTAAAACATCTGAGTATGAGAAGCTAAAGAAAGAGTGGACACCTGAGCAAATTCTCCATACCTCAAAAATAACGTACACACTGTGGAAGAAAGTGATGGAGTCTGCATATTGGCCAGACTCACGCTTAATTACATTACAAGTGTGTGTGGCGTACCATCACTCTTTATATTAAAAAGTTCCTTTTGGGATTATTATTATTATTAGTGTACTAATAAATAGTCTAAAATATTTGTTTGCATCAGAAAGAAAGGGAGAAGATAATTATTGCCTTTTTGTTGACTTTTGAGAGAATGCTCAAGTGGAACTGTCAATAAAAACGATTAAACCATCCTCAACACTCAATTGAAAATTTCAAGCTATTATGGCCCAAACTCTATCCTTTATTTCTGCATTTGATTAACTAATAATGATAACTATAATTTCTTGGTGAATGTAGTAAGGATTAGACTAAATCGAAATTAATCAGACCCATTTACAGTCACTCTTAGTTAAATCTATAGTTTTCTGATATTACTGGATTCTTTTCTGAAATCCAATAAATCAAGAATAAAAGGTTGAACCTGAAGTTTATTTTCCAACATACTTCATATTTTAGATTAGACTTTTATAATCTCGGGGCTTCATTCTGTCTGGGTTCGTAGGTTTGTATTTGTTTTAAAATACTATATAACTCTCCCCTTGAGTATAATCTTGGACTCAGGAATTCGTTTAACACCTATCACTTTCCATTCTCTTTTATAGAAGAAATTTATAAGCATTCTTAATGGGAAGACTAACTTGATAACTTGAAATTAATCATGGCACACATCAGATCTAAACTAAATTACTTCTTTACTTTTTTCGTTAGTAACCAGTTGCTTTCAGATTCTCATCCCAGAACTAGATCAGTTGGCTATTTAACTTGTGTCATCTTTTACTACTCATGTTTAGATTTTGTATTCAGATGAACCATTTTTCATACATATTTTTAAATTATTTCACAGAAACTTTTAGATAAGGAACAAGTCTTTGATATTTGGTTCTTCTATTCAAACCCCCTACTATTAAAACATATTCTCTTCTTTTACTTTTAGAAACAACTAGGAACTGATGTTCAGATTCTGTCATAACTTTCTGTCTGTAGAATCGAGTTAGGAATGTTTTCCAGACCTCTAATTTGATCTGATTAATTTAAAAAAGCCTCTAGAGTTACTTAGTCTCTACTGTGTATCGATGGAAACATTTTCATTTGAAAACAGGTTTTAATCTTGGTTTTCTACATAAAAAAAGTCTTCTATTCAAACTGAAAAATGATTCACCAACTTTTTGTAAACAATTCTATGAATAAAATTATGTCGACATTCGAGAAAATCATAGAAATTGATATATTGATAACGCTTATTTTAACAAGACCTGTATTGAAAAATCTATACACATTTTAGTTGCGCAAATTGACACGATTTCACAATTCAGAGTTCGCAAAAAGACTTTACAATGCTTGCTAACGGTCTACGTTAAATGTGCGTTGACACCTCAAGTTTCTGGTCGTAAATCAGACTACTACAGTATAAAGTTGAAGATTTCCTAATTTACAATTGCGAAAAATTAAAATCCACGCTAACGATGACAAAAAAGGAAGAAGAAATCGATGTAGTGAATGAATCATCGGGATAGAGAAGTAGGGTAGAGAGATTTGTATAGAAAGCAATATGGAGTTTCGCATATACAAGGCTAAGCGTACATATGAAATGAATGCATGTGGGTTGGGGTGGGAATCTTTTCAGCCAATAGAATTCAAGTACTTCTTCCATACAAAGGAATTAAGAATATTCAACTTTTTTTGCTTTTATGCGCCTAAATATTCAAATGATTAAAAAAGGGTTTTTAATGAATTCCATCAGATTTAGATCCAAAAATCAAGATACAAATAGCTCTGGCATTTTGCCTATTCGGTGACGAGTCTAATGGTATTTTCCCCTTGAGAATATAAAAATAAAAGAGTCTCTATTAGTCAGTTTTTCCTCTTTTTTATGATTCATTTTCTTGGAATAAATTATTCTTTGGGTTTCATAACTGAGATTAAACACCAGGACTATTGCAAGTTAATCTAAACCCTGCTCATGATCTATAATTTGATTTTTGATCTTTTTTGTAAGCAAGTATGAGGTTGAATGACTGATGATTATTAAAACTAAAAAACTAAACTAGCTCAGAATTCAACAACTCAAAATATAGAGATTATTCTGGAAGGACTCACAGTAAAGATTTGCTTCGGGGGCTTGGTATCCTCGTGAATGTCAACAGAATCCACTTCGTCGTTAAAAATTGGCTGGTTATCGTTAATGTCAACTACATTGATGAGTATGGCCAGAATAGCAGGTTTTGAAACACTTTTAAGATCCCCATTGCATATCTTTTCATGGTCTTCTTCGCCTGACTTCATGGCCAATAGTTCCAATTGGAATTTTTCGTTCAACTCAGCATCCAATTCCTGGCGAACCAAAAGACGTGGAAGGCCATCGTCCACTGTTAGTTTGAAATGGTCGTTCTCTGATATGATTTCAAGGTTCTCTCTGAGTATATAGCATAGATATCTTTATAAATAAATAGATCAGAGAAATGAGATATTTTAGATCTTAAATAACTTGTTCAACTTACCGATTAGATTCATTTAGATCCCTATCTATGGCTGGAAGCAGGTCGAGTTTATCGTTGGCCTTTGTGATTATTTCTTTGACGTTGATTTCCAACAATTCCCTGTCAAAGTATGGATTGGAGTCGTCTTCATCGAGAACCAACAAGGTTATCTTCAAGACTTTGATCATCCTATCGGATTTATCGTAAACATTAACGTTGAACTTTATTTCTGCTTCATTATCACATTCAATGTTGACATTGGCTAAAAGAAAAGACTCTTTATAAGTAAGTAAGTAATGGGGACACAAGCTTTGGGAGGCCACATCTCTGACACAGGATGCTTGTCTGTAATTATCACTTTTCTAGCAGTTGGGCCCGAGTATCTCATCTAAGTGAGTAGTTACCTGGTCATAATTACAACCATTAACTGCTTCCCCTTGTGTGTCTCTCAAGATGATGATATAATTAGTTAATAATGTGATAATTATCGGGTCTCACCTTGAACATTCAAATGGTCGTCACAGATCTCATCAACGTCAATCTGTTTGCTTGTACGCAGACTGTTGTCTGTATCGTCAATGTGGAATAAGTCTGAGTCGACGCCCAACTTGTAGATGACATTGTAGTTGTAGGCTTCGTCGTGACTGGATAGTTTGGTAACCTCGTAGTCTTTTGGGACATTTTCGCGAATTCGAAGGGCAACTGGAACCTCAGGAATACTCAGCAACGTTTGCAAATAGACTGTTGCCAGTAATACATGTAACAGGATCATAATCAATTATTTCCGGTTGATTTTGTAATCAGGGTTTATTGCATAATCACTGTAGATGAATTTTTGAATAAAATATGAAAATCGTACCTTGTCATGTGAGAAATAAAAAAGATAGAAATTAGATAGAGACAGAGAGGAAGAATAGAATACAGTACAGGAAGGAATGAATGAATGATTGTGTGACTAACACACGCACTCTCTCTACAATGTACACAAACATATAATGTGTACATAAAATCATACGGAATTTTCAACCAATCAGAGAAGAGTATCTTATTTTCATTCTTACGAGTCGTTTTAGCTAAGTTTTTTTGTAACAAACACAGGTTTGTTACTACCAAATTAGATCAAAGTAATTATCGAAATTGTTTGAACGGCCCGAACCATGTTGCTATTACCCCTTTGCCTGTGATTGTGGAGTTAATTAATGATGATGGTTCGCATGTGAGTCCTTTTTAATAAATAATGCAATGTACTGTGTATTTTTCCCCACTAAAACCTATAATTATCCTCTTTCGCAATCATAATATGCACTTTTTTCTTTTGACAACTTAAAGACCAATTAACTCATTAATGAATATCGCCATTTCCTCATGTTCTTCCGATTTGATCTTTACCAAGTATTCCTTTAGTTTAACAATCTGTTGCTTCTTCAATTCTTTTCTAAAGAGAGTAACTCAAACTGAACTCTATTTGAGGATCAACAATTGGGAACAGAATATTCTAATGATCTAATAAATGCTTATTGAACCACAATAGAAACTGGTAACAAACCATCTCTTCTGTATGATCCCTTTTTTGTCTGAATTCAATTTCAGACATGAAATACAAATTTATAGTTTGAAGTGATTGGAGTTTTTGTATAATTTAATTTAGATCTTACCTTCTAATACTAGAAATCTTTTTCAATCATGTTACCTTTTAGACAAGAAAAGAAGATCTAATTATAGCGTATCTTCTAACCCATAGAAGGGGTTGAGTCTAGATAGTGCACTGTGAGATTCTAAATCAAGATATAGAAGATACAAGAACCTGTATTGAACATACTCACTCTCCAAAGATTTTTTTATCTTTTTAGTTCTTAGATTTTCTTAAATGGTCTGATGAATGCTATGTGTCTATAAATGTTTATCTAAATGGGCATTTATAAATATAAATAATAACTCAGTAGAATAACTAAATCTTACCGAGAACCATGAAAGTTTCATAAAGAACATTTCAAACTGAGATCTATTCAACTGACTTGGTTTATAGCCGAGGTATTGAATAAATTTTTTCATCTTGTTTTTTTGTTAGAAGAGTTTATAGTTATGTAAAATCTTTGCTATCGATCATATCAAAAGCAGAGAGTAGATAGTGATCTGAAAATGAGTATCTTCTTAGATTGTAGAAATTTTCAACCAATTGAATGTTTTTACAATACCAATAGCATATCTTTGTAACCAAAGTTATCTGGTTTAGTAGAACTGTTTCTATTGCCAGAACCTTCTTCAACACTCCTATTCTCGTTCCATTCTTAAAAACATGATAACTGTCTAAATATTGCTTACTGGATCGTGATAAAAAAATTATTTATGACGTATGATCTTGGATCAATCATAAAAGTTATCTATGTATCTAACTCGAATAAGAATAATCGGATTGTGAAACCTTTTTTAAGTTGAAATAACTTATTTTGTATAGTAGTCGTGATTGATTCTCTCTGAGCAGTTTTTATCTGTAAATGCGTATGGGCTTCAGATAGCTCACCACTAACGTTTAAATTAGCTAAATTAAACTCTTGTACATACGCTATTTTGATCTCAGTAGGCTTTCTCCTAATTTTTAGAATGACTGATTTAGTTAAAACCAACAGTTTCACCCTTTAAATCTGATTACTTTTCTCTGATACTCAAATTGAGTTAGTTTACTGCTTTTTTTAAATAAGCTTTGAATTGAGGATCACATGATGTCTGTGAATGATCTGGTTGAAACCAAATAGTTTCGACCTGCCAATATCCAATCTCTATAGAGATTTTAGATTAAGCTTGTGAAAACCTATTGGATATTTAAATCATCTAAAGAACCAAACTAAATTACTCTGATTCTCTTGTTCACTCTCAAAATCAATTAGTTATTCAAGTCCTCTTCTCATTAGTGTATTGAATTGGTATTTATGAATTATTGCTTCTTATCGTGATGAAATTAGTAGTTCCTTGAGATCTGATCCATTCTCTCTGAGCAGTTTTTCCTGTTTTTGAGTCTGGGCTTCAGTACTACTCATTTTTATTCAATTTTTTCGTCAGACACACAAGAAATTTAATTGTACAAAAAATTAATTAGATTGGTAGATAATTTTGGGAATAATGAAACATAAATACTAGTCTGCAAGAAATTTGAAAATCATCTAGATAAAGTCATCAATTTCAAGTCTTATATGAGACATGACCAATTTAAGATTACTCAAGCTATCGCAATCAGATTGTTCATAGTTTGCATAAATAAAGTTAAAAATAGTTTGGTTCATATTTTGAATTTCTCAGGTTATATTTATATTTATCTTAAAGGGACTCAGAAAATCTCTCAACAAAGAATTCATATCTCTGGACCCAGAAAGGGTTTAGTCTTACATCATGAACAAAGGAACATATGATCTCTGTAGGATTTCTTCTATTAGACAAATCTGGTTATGACCTGCTATAGTACCTTATAGAGCTTGTAGATTAAAATTGCGATCCTCATGGGGAATAAAAGACTCTGCTAGGGAAATAAATAAATCATGAAACTGAAGGAGAACTCAAGTTTTCCCAATCCGAATCTTTAGGTGATAATTTTCCTTAAAACTCTCAAGTATTCCCTTTCTTCCCATAGGAATCAATCTACACTTGAGATAATCAGCTCAAAATAATTATCAGATTTAATCGAGTGTCTCAATCCAGTCTTGGTTGCTAGGCTTATTCTGAATCTTTCCCCAAAAAAGTTTGAGTTCAAAATTTACGTAGATTTTATTTAGGAGAAAATCAATAATCATGGTCGCAATGTTTATTCCAGCTATTCCAATCTCACTTGAATCCTATTGGTCCTGCTCGTTAACCAATCAGTCTTGTCGACTTGATACAATGCGTCCTTTCGACATTTTCTCTTATGTTTTTACCACAGCCAGCCTGTGTGTGTAAAGAGAAATTATTTTTCTCTTCGCAATGACTCATCAAGTATGTTTATCTGCTTGCATAGATGGATGAATGCGTCTGCCTGTGTTTTTCCCTCTTACCTCTCCATGGTCTCAGTACATTGCAAGTCTGCTCTCTTCCCCCGTCATCTCTATACCGACGCACATTTTATTTTTTAACAAGGGGTCCTATTTTCATGTTGAAGAATGAAAAAATAACAAAAACATTCATAAAATAGGACCCTACCTTCGGAATGGGGTACTCTTTCCTTGTGTGTTCCCTACGCAGACCAAAGCCTTTTTATCGTATTCTCTCGCATTGGGGCTAGGCCCTGTTTAGCAATCAACTGATTTCACTCCTTATGCGTTTATTTTTCTTTGAGGGGGAAAAAATAAGTCTATTCTCGTCTTGAAAAGCAATCAAAGTAATGTAATGGTTTTTTCTAGTTGGAAATTTTTCTGTTTCATTTCGGTAGCTTTGTCACAATGAACTCATTCTGGGATCACTAAGGGATCTCTCTTTATGTTGACACCGATCTTGTAAAACCATACGTTTCCATATTTCTCATATTTTGGCACCTCTCCATCCAGACTTTTTCTTGACGACAAAGTTTCTAGCTAAAAAATTAGGTGTGAAAATTAGACAGACAGTCCAGTTATTGTTACTAATCAACAGAGGATAATTTCTGGTCTTTTTATTTCATAAACTCATTAATAAAAGTTTCTCAGACCATATGGACTCATAATATTCCCTATCTGAACACAGTTACTCAATAATTCTTACATTCCGACTAATTAATTCTATAAATTATTCCCAATTCTTGTTACGTATGCTCATTTTTACCATGGCAATTAAAGCAAAAATGTTTTCTCATCTTCAAAAACTGTTGCATATCTTACTCTGTTCTCTAATGCCATATTTGAGTTGGAAGATTATTTTAAAACCTGGTTTAATCCAACCTCAGGGCTTCAATCACTCTAGGTCCGTATGTAAGCATTTCATGTTGAAAAATTGTCCTAACTCTATTTCTCTCAAAAAAACTCAAATACTAACTCCTTAGGATACTATCATCTTTTTTTTGAGACACAGGACTTGTATTGATACAAAATAATTGGATAAAATGGAAAATTAGAAAAGAAATCTGATTGTACAAAATACAAATGAAAATAATGTGATTACTCCGAACAGTTAAGAACTAATTAAGAGCTCTTGAAACGTTGGAAAAATTAGGTCAATGAAGATAGGAATTGAACAAATACTTGCAGTCAAAATAATAAATAAATAGTTGGGTTCATCTGTTGAATTTCTCAGACTAAGAAGACATATCTACCCAGCCTGATATGAGAACCTGACTGATCTCAAACAAGACATGTCACACATCTAAACTAACTTGAATCAAGTTTTTTGCTTTCATTTGTACTTTTTCTTAAGATAGTTTCTGATTAATATCAGAATATCTATCGACTCTCTGTTTACGTTAGTATCCTTTTAATAAATAGAATACATTATTTCAAGATTGTTTATTCTCAGATCCATGAGTTTCTTCACTCCCTTTTAGTTGCTGGAGAACTTGCTGTTATACTAATTAACTTCTAGCCTCTGGTCTAACGCCTCTTTGGGTTCAATCTAAATGTAGCAATCTAAGTGCAAGAATCTATGACAATTCTCAATTGCCTCGAATTAGTAATACTCCATAGATTGGACTACTACTCTCTTACTCTCCGCTATCCTGAACCTCACCATTAACTATTTTTTTGTTAGAAAAGTATGGTTTTATTGAGTTTGAAAAGATTAAATAAATAAATATATTTACAAATACAATATAGCTGTAAATAGCATCTCTTGATATAATATGGCGGTTCAAAAATATACTAATTTGATAAATCTATGTTCGTGAAATATATTCAATAAGAATTGAAGAAATCAATAAGCCTTTCAAGAAATTTCAATTACATTCTGGGATTAGTGAAGATTAGCGTAGAGGAGACTCTTAGAATAATCAAGTTTGGACCTTATGTGTGACATGATAGTTTTAATGTTAGACAGGTCATACCAGTCAGAGATTTTGTATTTTTTATCGATCATATTATATGCAGATATTCATACATTCCGACTAATTGAGGGGACACTATTATTCATTATATATTTCCAAAGCCTTTGATAGGCTTAAATTCTCCTACATTAAACAAAAACTAATTGAACTGAAAATAGATGCTTTTCCTCGTTAATAGAGTGCAATTTGTTCAGTTTAATAACACCACTAGTTCCACATCTCCGATCAATTCGGGTGTTCCTCAAGGTTCTTACATCGGCCCACTTCTCTTTAATATTTGCTTCGCTGATATTCAGCTCCCCGGATCATGAGGGTATCCTCATTAAATTTTCTGACGATATTAAATTCGTCTTTAACCCTTTCGGTGCCGATGGACATATATGTCCATTTTCCAATTTTTTTAAGCCTTCATAACTCTACCAGTTTGATAGTTTTCTGGATCAATTAAAGTTTAAATTGAAGTCCACAATGTGAACTTGCATTAGTAATATTTTTGGCCAATAAATTGGTATCTTCATAGCTAAATTTTGGTTTTTATAAAAATTGTGAAATAGTCTCGGCACTGAAAGGGTTAATGTAAAAAATTCATTTGACATTATTAAAATCAACTACAACTTCTCTCTTCTCAAAGATCCCCTTGGGGCCATGGGGCTCTATATAAATAAAGATAAATGCAAAATCATGCTCCCATCCGGTCTCCCTGCAACCCTTATGGAATCGCTTCTACTTCCTGGAGAAATTGTCTCCTTTACTTGTGATATGGGGTTCGGTATTAATAATAAATTAAAAATTGATCCCTTTTATCAGTTATCTAAAATAAAATTCTTTATTTTTACAATTTTGAAATTATCAAGATCAGTAAATCTAAAGCTTAAGGCTTATAAATCCCTGGTGTTGCCTTTGATAGATTACAACTCTACTTTTTTGGTCAATCTGACTAACTCTCAAGCTCGAGAGATTGAAAGAAATGAATTATATTAAGTACATAAAAATTGGTTAAAAATCATCGAGATGTTTTTAGAACAAAATAATACATAAATCTAATAATTAATTCAATAAAAATTCTGGTTTCTAGTGAAGATCTGGATAAAGGTGAGAAGAAGTATAATCTAACTTCTTACCGATATGTTGCATTATAGATTTTATACATTTAGGATTATCACAGTCGCAAATCTTATACTTATTATTGATTGATTCAAAAGATGAGAGTAGAAAAGATTTTCTATAGGATTGATGTCTAAAGTTATAATTATGCTCGATCGGAGAAGAAGTTGCTAGGAAATTTTTGAGAGTTAACTTAAGCACCATGAGCTTTGAAAGTAATAATTTCAATGACAGTTTTGATAATTCTTTCAAATATTCAAACACGATGAAATAAAGAGTTATATTTATTTTTGACTATAGAGGTTTTAGTAGCCTCTAAACTCGTAATAATAACTAGAAGGTCTTTTTTAAATTCTATTATTTCCCCAAATACTCATTAAATATTCTTGGGCAGTGGAAAAAAAAACACTATTTAAGGCGATAATTTGATTTATTCATCTCCCATTAGAAAGATGATTTATTAGGCTACAAGAATATACACTGTATAATACTCACCAAGATAATAGTAACTGATGCTCATTAAAGCTACTTATAGAAATTTTATTCTTAGAAAGTTGAGTTAAAAACAAAAGGTTACGTTCATCATTAAGTAAAATAATGGCTGTAGGTTTCATGTGTGTATTGAAGAGCAACTTCCGAGTCAGTTTTCAGAACTATGCTTATCTTAATTTGGGGCAGGAAAAATAAATGTTTTGATTTTTGGTTATGCTGGTTAGAATAAAAAGACCTAATTTTTACTATTTTTACGAGGAAATTTCTCTTGGAAAAAATTGACTCATCAAGATCACTTTTTCTAGGAATTCAGGGATTCTTGGGTCTCAGCTAATGATTAAAGTTCTGTTAAATTCGTTCAAATTATCATGACCTATTCAACACTAAGACATCTAAGCTGAAAAATTATTGCTAACTATCCATAGAAATTAATATACGGCTTAATGTTCTTTTTTAGACAATCTATTCGATATTGAACATTTACTTCGATCAGTTCATGTATTCTCTCAGAAAAGATTGGAAATAACTAGTAATAATACCAGTAACTTAATTAATATTTTTCCTCAAATTAATTTTTAATGATTATTTGCGAATAAAACAGAAATTATCCATATTGTATTTTCATATGTCTATTAAAAACAAGAATAAGATTATTTCCTATTCTTATTGAATAATAACCAATATATATTGATAGATTAATCATCAATTCCCCTGGTCTGGCTCCAAACATTCATCTATGCACTAACACATTTCGGCCTAGTTACAATCGAATTTTATTGCACGTATCTTAATTAAGAAACCTATCAGAGATGAACAAAGTATTTACATTCAAGTCTATAGAGAAACACTCGTCTTTAGCCACCTAACTGATATATATTGGGTTTAAAGGAAAAATTAGATAAATTTTAATGATGATTTCCCTATTAATTTTTGAGCATAAGACCTCTTTTACGATTTTTCAAAGTCACTTTTACACAAAGATTCATTATAGAAGTATTTATAATACACTCAAGACTTAACCCTTCATTGCCCATTGTTTTACCAGTGGAATACAACTCCATCTCGAGCGATAATTTTAACTGAAAGATACCTATAACACTTTGTTTACCCCTCATTAGAAAGGAAATAATTTTGGACATGAAGGGTTAATAAAAGTTTTTCGAACACACTTTTCATTCAGTAGAAGTATTATTTTTCTATCTTACAAATAGTAGAAGTAACTAGAGCACACATTGTAATCAATAGAATAGATTTAGGAACATGTTGCATTTGCCCAGGATCTTTAAGGGTTACAATACCTTTATAAGTTACTAATATCAAATGTCCTAGAATTCTCTTTCATGATAAATTTTCCAAAAATGTTGGAAGGAATTATAAACCGTCTCAATCTATCTCAGAATACTATCAGTTAAGATGTGTAGACCCTGTTTGTCAGTTTAAATCTTTAAATTCTGCAAAAGCGATTACGGATTATTTCACCAAACTAAACATCTGTTATATCAGTGTGCAGGAGTAAGAGTAAATAGTGTAAAGTTTGAATTGAATGATAATTTCCTAATACTCTTCTTCTTAGTATTAGGAAAGACTTATTGATGATCTATCTTCTACTTTTTGAAAATTTCATCTAAAAGCTACTACTTTTTGTAAATAACCTAAAATATAATTACCCCAAGAAAATATTCAAGAAATACTCACACCTGTATGACCCGTTTTAATCCATGATGCCTCTGATGAGTTAGTAGGAATTATAAATTCTTTCAAGATACCTCTTGTGTTTACTATACTTGTGTGGAGAATTAACCAATCATGTTAAACCGCAAACTTTAATTTTAATCAGAAATAGAATCTTGTAAAATAAAATTGTATATCTACTTGCGAGTAGTTACACGATTAATTTTAATGTCCAATTATCACAGACATTAGGATGATGGTTATTATACCGCACAGGAATAATAGCACTCTTAACAGCTTTTCCTTCATTGCTAATCCATGAGAGTAAATCGTCTTTGGGAGTATCTCAGAGAAGACAACAAAAAGAAAGGTACCACAACACAGACCCTGGATAGCACCGAGTGTCAAATTCATTTGCCCAGTCTTTGGTTTATTGGCCAAATTCATACCTGTTATTATTCCAATTGGTAGACTGGCTGCAAAGATTATCAGGGAAAATATCTGAAAGAATATCCCTTTAGTTGGGTAATGTAACATTCTGGATTGATCTATGGTCAGGGAGGTGATCATCTCTGTCATTTGCATTCCTATCGAGAAGGCGATTATTAGCGTATGGGTTAGGATGGCGAAAAATATCGTCATCATTTTTTTCATGTTGGTCAAGAGGCCTAGGGTGATTCCTTCTAATACCGAATGGAGTGACATACAAATAACGAGCATAATAATTTGAAAAATTGGCAAATTTATCGAGTGTACCTGGGGTCGGGGAATTTGGCTGGATGTTAATTCCAGGGATGTAGTCTGTCCTTGAAAAATGTCATCATCATCCAAGGCTAGAGAGTTATTCTTGTGTATGAGAAAATATTCTATCGCGACATCGACCAGGATTAGCATAAAGAAGCCGATTAGAGAGAACAGGGAAGTAAACGGAAAGAGATGCGGATCCTTTCCCACCATCAACAGGCCATCCTTGAATAATTCCTCTGCCTCTGGATAGATGTGTAGTAGACCTGTGTAAAAAGAATCAATCATCGAGATATTCTAAATTTCACCATTCTCGAGGATTTTGAATAATCGAAATTTCATTGATTTTTTAATCATCAAAAATTCGAAATTCAACTCCCAAACGATAATAAGCTTATGTACTCCTAGTTAATATGAAGATGGGAATTTATGATTTTTACAAAATTCTTATCTTTTTCATCAAGAAATCGAATTTGATCAAGATTTTTTGGAATCTAGATCATGAGGCCCTCTTTCACGATACGCAGAAAAAAATTTAGAAAAAATCAATTTTTAAGGAAAATTTGAAATCTTGAAGTAGCGCCAAATTCTCATTATTTTGAACTTTGAGTTAATTTCTTTTGTTGAATTCAATGTGAGAGAGTGATCAAAAGTTGATTTTTAGGATCACAATGAGACAAAAAACCCGATGATCATCATAGAAAGTTTGAAAAATTCGTCATTTTTCTAAGATCTTGAAATATCAAATTTCATCGACTTTCAAGTAGGGAAAATGATGAAAAATTCAAAATTTAATTTTGACACGAATATAGGGTGATTCTTAAAACCAAATTCATCATATTTAATTTCTTTGTCTCATTGTGATCCTAAAAATCAACTTTTGATCACTCTCTCACATTGAATTCAACAAAAGAAATTAACTCAAAGTTCAAAATAATGAGAATTTGGCGCTACTTCAAGATTTCAAATTTTCCTTAAAAATTGATTTTTTCTAAATTTTTTTCTGCGTATCGTGAAAGAGGGCCTCATGATCTAGATTCCAAAAAATCTTGATCAAATTCGATTTCTTGATGAAAAAGATAAGAATTTTGTAAAAATCATAAATTCCCATCTTCATATTAACTAGCTTTATTAGAACAGATTTAGCCTAATTTATTTCAGATAAATAAAAATTTTCAGCTCAAAGTTCCAAGGATTGGATTTTTCTGATTAAATAATTCACGTAAATTCTCAAATACGTCCGAAAATCCACTCAAAATCATATTAAAATAGAAGTAAAAGATATATTAACACCAAATACGCAATTCTTAATGGATCATCAGTGGTATCACTTCAAAAATGATAAGAGTTAAATAATAATTGAATGAAAATAATAATTTATAATTTTGAAAGAAATAGTAAAAGTTTAAGGAAATAAGAACAAATGTAAGCTAACTAGGCATCTTAGATAGGAAGGGCATGAGGCTTCAATTTCAAATTTTTCTATTTTATACAAAAACCCGAGTGATGACAGTACAGACGTTTGGGTGAAGGAGAAATTCTTCATAAATCTATATAAACCTAATCTATGTGTTCAGAAAAACTATTCATATAATCTTCAACTATCTTGGCCTGTGTAAGCTTTTTCACTTTTCTCTCCACTGTTGCTAATTATTGGAGAGTTTTGGTTTTGTTTCAGCTTACATTTCCATTCAATTATTTGACTTTTATCATTATCAAAGAGACACAACTGATTAACCTTTGAGAAATGTACATTTGGTGTTAATATATCTTTTACTTCCATTCTAATATGATTTTAAGTGGATTTTCGGATGTATTTGAAAATTTACGTGAATATTTCTATTGTAAAATTGTGAGCTAAAAAACACCAAAACTCTCCAATAAATAGCAACAGTGGAGAGAAAAGTGAAAAAGCTCACATAGGCCAAGGTAGTTGAAGCTTAAAAGAATAGTGATGGGATTTTGGCGGAAAATCGAAATTTGAAAAATTACCATACACTTTTTTTTCTTTTTTAAGATTTTTTTTCTTCAAATGGTAAATCATGAGTAGGATTCTAGAAAGTCTTTAATCAATCCGTATTCTTGATGAAAATATTGAGATTATAGTAAAATTGCATCGATTCCCAACTTCTTATCAATTAGCTTTATACTGAGTGCAAGTTCTCTCGAAAAGTAAATAAATCTTTTACCTATTCATCTCGTTATTGATTTATAATTTATCTCTTCCTACAGGTTTTCTGTATCTGGATAATCCACTCGTGGCGTTATTCGAATAGTTCTTAGCCACCTCGAGGTTTCCAAGTGAGTCCCCTTCTACTCTAAATTATTCATACTCACCGGCAGCGATTAGAATGCCAGCAGCAAAGGCATTAATTCTATCTGTCCATTTGACCGTTATTTGCATGAGCTTGTTTTGTTTTCTTCTCATAACCGATTTACTCTCATATTCCATATCGAATAAATCACGAGAGATTTTTTTATCAATGCGATAGAGTACAATGAAAACGATTGCAATAGGCACTAGGGAAGTTAGTAGAACCCCAAAGAACAACACTCCTATATAGATGATTTTTAAGCTGAAATAGTCTTGTTCAACAATTATGGATGGGTCCAATGAATTCTTCCTCATATGAAATTCCATGGTTTTCAAATAGTATTCAATTCACGAAATCTTTTTATAATAGAATATAAAAGATTGAACAAAAGTGATTTCTGATTGGTCTTTTCATCTCACTGTCTCTATAGAAAATTGTTTATTAGATTTTTATTTATCATCTGCAAAACCCAAAAAGATACAGAGATTTTTGACAAGAAATCTATCTTTTGCTCTTGAAAGTTGTACAACAAGCTCATGACTAATTTTCTGTTATTATTTTGATAATATTATAATATATGTACCTTTTTACCTTTTTTATGAGTACACCTATGATATAATCAAAATCATATCGATTAGTTTAGATGAGGGTCCTTTTCAAAAAAATTCACTCAATATATTTATAATCATATGCTAAAGTCGAAAATTTCTCAATTAATTTTGAGCTCATAAAGTGATTACCCGTTTACAATATTGGAAACTCAAATGTCGGCCTAATTTTGATTTTGATACTTACTTGGACACGTAGGTTAAGAAGACATAGGTTAGAGATTTATTGTTATGAGATAATTCTTAATATCATCCGTTAGTAGTGCTAACATCAAAGAAAAGTGAGGAATAAGCGCTTTACTTCAGGCATACTCATCAGCCTCTTACATGCCAAATAATGTATATGTCTCCCCTCCCATAACCAACATTGGAGAGCTAATAAATTTCATTGTTTGAAGGTTCCCTGTTCTCTCATTGGTTAAGAAAAATCATGGTTTAGGTATATAAAATACGAGATGTAAAATACGATTTTGGCAGAGTGGGATAGAAAACTTCACCTGTATTTTGATTAATTGGATAATTCCACAATTTAAAACTATTATTATTATTATTTAAACCAAAATGTTTAACTGCAACTTTCAATGTTAGGGTCATTGAATGAGTGTCTTCAAAATACGTTTTTGATTCCCTCAAATGTCACAGGAATCATCGTTTTACTCTGAAATTATTGTTTGACGTTTTCCATGTGCCATCATGAATTTTGTTATGTTGATTGATCAAGACTAGTAGTAAAGAGATTCTGAAACATCAAAAATTTTAAAAGCATAGAGAGCTAGCTTGAAAGCATCAGTTCATCTGAAAGACAAGGGGCCCTCTGAAAACCCGTTAAAAGTTTATATTTCAGGCATTTACATCACAAAATAATAATAATTTTTCTCATAGTAAAATATATTTATTTCATAAACATCTTTTGCGAGTTAAATCAGTCCATATCGATCTCCTGGCAAGATTCTCCTGGGTCATTATTATCTTGAGCACTGTTATCGGATTCTCCGGGGTCTTGTGTGATTGAGCCTTGATCTGATTCCCTAAGCAAAATATTATTACTACAGAGACTGAAATTCTGGTAGAAGAAAGTGTGAATCTGTATATCATTCTAGAGTACTCTTTCTTATAACTTTTTAGGGCCTTACGATTTATCTTCCATTTCGATAGCTTCCATTTCACTCTGTTCACAACCCTCATGATCAATTACATTAATCTTGTCTTCATCAACGTTCCGCTGGACACCGGTCCCATTAAAAGACTCTCTGAATTTCACGCAGATAATTCCCATTGTTTATCATGATTTGTTGAGTATGTCTTAGGCTTTTATTCTTATTCCTTATGATAAGGTAGTCATAGCAATTGAGTAAATTATAATTTATTTGTGATTGGTGGGAAAATTCCAAGAAAATTAAATAAAATATACTTCAGAGTAGCTGTGCAAATACACAACTGATTTTCAATTAATTATTGATTCTATGGCAGAACCAATCACATTTGAGATTCTATTCCGCTCTATGATTGAATGAAAGAAAATACACTTTGGATCATTGAATGCATAAATATCAATTGAATTTTCCTTCACTTCAAAAAAAGTCAATATGGATTTCTTTGGTCGCGATAAGAAGGGCGAATATGTCATGCACTGGGAATTGACCTGCGACAAAGCCGATGGTAACATGGGTGTAAAGATGAGAGTTTCCGCTTACGGAGCTGCCATCCTGAACTTGTGGGTTTATCCGACAGAACCTGAATACGACCAGGGCATTGATGACTATCAAGATCTTGTTCTTGGCTGGGACAATTTGCACTCATACGAGAGAAACGATCCATACTTTGGTGTTGTTGTCGGCAGAGTTGCCGGTCGTATCAACCATGGAAAGTTTGAATTGGATGGACACACCTTCAACGTTACCAAAGTTGAAAACAATGATTTCTGCCTGCATGGCGGATCGTAAGTTGAATTTTTTTCTCCCCTTCTTTTTGGCCTAGGTAAAACTAACTGTTGCTTTTTTTATTCCATAGAGAATCTTGTGCTCATATGAAATGGCAGTTGGTCGAGTATAGAAAGGACTACATTAAGCTTGAACATGTATCAAAACACAATGAAAACGGTTTTCCCGGTGATCTGCGATTACAGGTTGCCTACACGCTAAAGTATGACGAGGAAAAGAATGCCGTCGAAGTAATAACCGAGTTCACTGGATTCCTCACAACTCACTCTTGTCCCATTAATCCAACTCAGCATACCTATTGGAATATCGGCGGTCATCAGACAGGTGCCAGACAAGTGAAGAATCAGAAAGTTATGATCGATGCTGATGCCATCCTTGAGCTGGACGATAAACTCTTGCCAACTGGAAATAAGACATCTCTCGATGGTCATGTGAAGAGTCTAAAGACTCTAACCCCTGTTAGCCAGGGTATCGAGGCTGGAGGCTATGATGATTACTACATTTTCAATCGTAAAATGACTGGTGAGGAAGTCAAGAAGGCCAATGAGAATCCGTTATTTGTTTGTATCGATGAAAGAGCTGCTCGTAAACTCGAGGGCTGGACTGACCAATACGGTCTTCAGTTTTATTCAGCCAACTTTCTCAATGAAAACACAGAACCCGGTAAACACAAGAAAGTGTATGAAACCCATGGTGGTCTCTGCTTTGAGACGCAGGGCTATCCAGATTCTGTTAATCATGCTGAGTTCCCAACTTGTGTCATAAAAGAAAATGATGCTCCATATCGTCAAACCACCAAGTACCGAATCACCAATCTAGCCTGATCTGGTCATAACATCACTCTCTCTCTCTCTCTATTGCCTAGATTGCCTGACTCAATTTTGATTATAAAAATGCTTGTGTGTACCCTTTTTTTCTTTCAACTCAAAATATCATGAATAAAGTATATTCTTATCGATTTCTTACCTGCTCTTGAAAAAACCTTACAATTAGCGAATGCTAATCTTTGAAACGTAAAGTGTATATTTGTTTTTTCTTTTTTCAATATTCATTTCTATTTATCGTTACTTTAACGTTCAACTTATATCAAGGCAGCATAAGTTTTGTTTACTTTTCTCAGAGAAAATTTATTAATTAAGTGAAACCTTAGTAATAACTTCAGATGACAGATGAAGCAAGTTGACTATATAGTCTTCTCGGGATGATCGGGGAGACAAGTATTTCTTAGGATTATCATATCAACAAACACTGCTTCAAGGTATCAATCAGCTTTATGTGTGTTAATCATGATAGTCTCAAGCTATTCAGTTAATTTTTTTACTTTTAAATCAGATGATAGACGATCTGGCATTAAAATGGCGTTAAAGGTTTTCCTACCTCGAGAAGGGAATACAAGTTACATAGGCTACATCTTAAATGTCATCTTTTCAATGTAATAAAATTAGAATGAAATTTTGATCTCGTAAAATGTATGAATCGATAATTTTTTTCTTTTATCTCTACGATATCGCTGAAAACATTTACATCTTCATGTGATACCAATACCAATAATTAATATGTTTGTAAAAGCAAATAAATCATTTCAGTATAATTTTGAAAGAGAAACATGGTTTAGATCTGATGAAAAGAAGCGTTCATTTGATAAATTTAATTTTCAACTAAAACCAGTTTACATGAAAATGGGATTGAGGATTTTTACTAAATTTCATTATATTTTCCTCAAGAAATCGAATTTGATTTCCCAGTTTACTTTACCCACTTCTTTTAAACAAATAATTTTGAAAGTCGTTTCCTAAACAAAATTCATCTTACATTGATTCCTGTTTCGGTTGAATATCGTAGATTGGGTCAATTTATAAATTTAATGGGGATGAGTCATGAGAAAAAGAAAAGACTATTTTCAGATATCATGTCTTTGATTGAAGGCTTCCAGCATTATTTTCAGAAGGGGTTTCTTAGATCTATAGATCTAACGAAAGTACTCGGATTTCTCTTCAATTTTATCCATCTACCTATTGGATCGAATCTGAATAAAAACCATTCAAAATAAACAGATTCCATCTCTCTAATCCCTATAATTTTTAATAAATGTATTTATTTGGAACACAGAATATTGGTCCAGATCTGAGAGTTTTTCTTTGAATGGTTTTCTTCAGATCTGACCCAATAGGTAGATAGATAAAAGTGATAGCTTAATTAGCCAGTTTGTCCACAACTGAAATGAAACCCTCAAATAATGTTTTGAGGAAAATCACCCTTAAGTTTATCATTAGATCTTAACTATTATATTTAATCACCTTGAAATTCTCTACGGAAGGGGGATGACTAGTTGTTTTACCACGAATGAACTTCATTGGTCAATCAGAAATTAATCGATTCGAATTCGAATTGAATAAAAATAAAAGCAAGCAACAATATGAACATTTTATATTCCTTTAAAAATAACAATAATAAATATGGAGATATTGTTCGTTGTTTTTAAAAATAAAATGGTTGTCAATCGATACTGAATGGTTCGGTAATGGCAAGGCTAGTGGTTGTCTTTTGTCAATTCTTGTTTTTGCTCTTCTCAAAGTACATAAAATCCTAAATTGATAAAATAAAGTAGAATTTAGTTATTCTCACGGGGAAAGTTTCAAACTCTAAACATTCATTCAATCGATAATCAACCCTTTTTTCATGCAACAGCAAAAGTTGATGATATTACTTTGGATTTCTTTACTCCCTTACGTATGAAGTGTTAATTTTCAAACTGTTTTTTGATCAAAGCTTGTTTGTCAATGAAATCTTTTCAAGCTTGATCAGAAAATCACCTTGGCTAAAAAGCGACAATTTGCAAAATATATCTCTACTGCTCCCAAACACATGTCTTGGCTTTTCCTAATTTTTACTCAATCTTTAAACCTAATCGGATTACCCTTTGGTTTGTCCTATACGATTATTGAGTAAAATTACAATTTAAGAAGTCAATTGTACATAACTTGGCCAATTCTCTAAACTTACAAAAGTTAACTGAAATTTTGGATTGGCTTGAAATTTATTTGCTCAGTTATTTTCCAATTTATAGACGAAAATACTAAAGTTAGTTGATACGAAAATGATATTTTAATTTAAAAAGTCAATACTCGAATTTCCGCTTTTTCAACGTTTAAGCTCATCGATTTCAATTAATTTAGTGCAATTAAATGCCAATAAACTTCTATTGGCCGACTCGAATTCAATCTTGATCCCAAATGTCAGCATTTATTCTTTCAAATCTTCGAGAAGGAAAAAACCATTCAGCTTAAAGGTTGTGGGAAATCGGGCCATTGTCAAAATTCCAAAAATGGCCAAATGGATTTTTTCTTATCTCATATCACCCAGGTATTATTTGTGTTCCTGACTATTTGGGAAAAAAATAATATCTAGCTTCAGATTTTGAATTAATAGAATATTATTCCTTGAATATATCTTTATCAAGATCTATTGTCAACATGTATATATAGACTTGATTGGGAACTTACAATAAGGAAAGCAGCACCTATGAGTAAGGCTTTCATTCTGACATCGAGGTCGATGGGAAATTCAATCTTGAATGTATCAGCATCGGTAAAGGCCTCTGTGAAAAAACCACGAAACACTTTTGTTATGCAGCCAATAATGGTGACTTCATCCGTACCAATGATCTAAAGGAGAAAATTCACACTTTTATCTATCAAATTGTAAAATATAACTTGTTGAAATACATTATATCTCAAAAATAAAGCATATTGGCTTGATCATATTTTGTCAGGTTGCTAAGAATAACTTTTTCGCTTTTGTTACAGATAAGATTTGCTTAGTAGACTAAGGATTGGAATCTCAAGGCTCGGAACGTAATATAACTACATCTTTTCCATGTCTAAGTGATAAAAATGAACTCGTAACTTATATTAACGAAATTCATAGGCATATATCCTAATTTCGAAGATATACACTGACTCATCAAGTTATTTTTACTTTATTAAGCGAACTTTCAAGGGAAAATAATGAAATCTTATTGATACTATTGATTCTGTTCAAGAATTACAGAAAAATGGTTTTCTTCTTTTTCAAAAATTTAGCAAAAACTTAATAAAACCTTATTAGAAACTCAAACTGAAGGACTGAAATATATATAACTGGTTGTTAAAAGAGTTTTAAAACAAAAAAATTTCCGTTTTTCAGTTCCCTTATTCTCTATCCTAATCGCATAGGGCTTTTTTGTGTCTATTCACTAAATTTGCATTCCAACTCAACTAATGAATACTGAAATAAAATGACCTAATTTTGAGGTAAAAAGGAACGTACCTCAAAACGAATATCTTTCCCAAAGCATGATTGACACGGCATACAACACTCGAAACCTGCTTTGATTGTAAAGACTTTGGAGTTGTTGCCATCAAAGATGTTATACTGGGCTTTGCAAGGGCTGTAGATTTCCTGAATTTGACCCAAACTCATGCCGTCATAATGGGTTATTGTGACCTGATCCAAGCATGCATTTATGATCCTGTAGAATTAGAAATAGGATGTGAAAATTTTTCCTTTTTTCAAAATGTGAATAAATAACTATCATTCACTAAGCCTTACTTTTATTCGAAATTTTGCAAAAATCTTAATTTTATCATTTCACATAGTAAAATTCATTGACATATTCTTGGCGCATTTTCAAAAATTCTCAAAAATTTGCATATAGAATTCTTATTTTTTTGAATTTCTCTATTAAGTGAATGATTTTATTGCTTTAAATTATAGATTATAAGAGTCTAGGGCCTAGACTCTAGGCCGATTAATTAATATTGTAAAACTGCTATTTCATTAATGTTAACAAAATTTTACAATACCAATTTACAATCTACGAGAAATAACAAAAAAAAATGTCTACCATCTCAAAAGTGAATCTGATTGGTCAAGAATAAAGTAGAATAGAATTCTCACGATACCATGATTAATGATGGAATATCTATCTCACCCACAACGAAAACACTTGAACGGACGATGAACAGTTATGAAGGGGTTTTCAAATCGATCTGATATGTGTATATCAAAGCCTCTCGATGTTCCCAATATCATGGTTGAACAAATATTTGAGTCTGAATAACATGATTTAAATATAAATTTGACTTACCTTCCTTAGCTAGGAATAGTTGCTCGCCCTGACTACCCAAGATTTCATACTTGTTGTTCAACTCAAAGTCCAATAATACTGGAATTATTCAAATTATTCATCATCAACATACTCTCGGCAATACGCTTCTTCTGTTTAACCACAATAGTACTCTGATCTCGTAGATAATCCATTTTACTGGAACTTTCTTTCTCGCTCACCTCTTGTCTCTATATATATTTATTTAAGGGATGTCCTACTCTTGCAATTTACTCTAAGCCAAATTCATTCATATATATAGATCAGTAGATTAATTTTTTTCTGTTGTTATAGTCACTAATAAAGAGAATAAATAGAATTTCATTGGCTAATCTCTCTTACCACGGAATAATTGTCATTTGGCAAGAATTATTTCACTTATCTTTTAGCATCTTTTCCTCCTTTGAAAGGGTTTCATTTTGTTCTTGGGCTTTGAATTTGTTTTGAAATTTATCCTAGAGTAAATATCTTCTCAAAAAGCTGCTCAATTTAAATGATCCACAACGATCGCAACAGGGAGATTCTAGATATTAACCAAAACTTTCTACATACACTGATTTAGCTTAAAGTTACGATTATGTCAGTTTTTCTAAGTCATGAAAATAGTGAAACCGATTCATTTGTACTACATATCATAACTTATGGACTCCTTATCTAGACTTAATCATTTTTTGGGATTGTGTAAGAAAGAAATATATTTAAAAACCATATACGTATTTCATCAGTGGCATTGCTTTAAAAATGATAAAAGTTAAAAGATTCATTCAAGATAATAACACTGTGTGTCAAAAAAATAGGTCTCAGAGTAATAGAGTTTTCTGATGCAAAATTTGACGCTGATTCCGAATCTGGTCTCAGAATTCCGTTATCATGCTTCGTTTGGGAGAAAATCTCAAAAATACAAAAATGCCATTTTGCATATAATTGAGCTTCAAAATTACATTAAATTAAATTTGAAAATTAATTATACCGGAATAAAATTAACATTAATTAATAGAACAACTAATTCTGCGTCGATTGATGTATGGCAAGGCTACGCAAATATTTGTATTACGCGGGAAATCACAAAATGAGTACTTGAAAGTCCCAATTATAATTTACAAATAATGAAAGAAATACAGTAGTAATACTGTAGTAAAAGATGAATAGAATTAGAATAATATGTAAGCTGAAAAAAACACCAAAACTCTCCAATAAATTGCAACAGTGGAGAGAAAAGTGAAAAAGCTCACATAGGCCTGGGGAATTGAAGGTTATAAGAATAGTTTTTTTGAACACATAGATTGGGTTTGTATAGATTAATAAAGAATTTCTCTTTGACCCATACATCTATGCTGTCATCTCCAGGGTTTTTGTACAAAATGGAAAATTTCGAAACTGAAGCAGCATGTTTCCCCTGTTTGATATGCCTACTAGTTACCGCAGTGTCCTTATTCAGATGGTCACTTGATCTTGTAGACAGCTTCCTAATTGTTCTACCTATGTAAGAAGCACCACAGTCACATTGGAATTTATAAATTAGTAGAGTCTTCTCCTCCGGCTTGAGTAAATCTTTATGAATCAAACTAAACAGTCTCTGTGTTTTAAATACAATTTTCAATTGTATATTATTGTAATTTTGATTGATGAGATTGTTAAGTCTTCTTCTAATGTCATTACTAAAACCGTCGCCTTTGAAGTTGAGTCTCATGAAAATTTTTGTTTTTTCAATTTCATTTGTATTTATATCTTCATCTCTATTATCTGAAATATTGATGAATTTGTCTATTAATCATTTTTATGCTGCTAGGCATATCTACTTACAAGTATATCCATAATTTTATATTTAAATTTGAATGATTTAGAAGAAATTTAACCCTTTCGATACCATGAGAGAACCAACATACATATCAAGCTGATTCTTTTTGCAATCTACTATGATGAGTATTATAAGAAATGTTATCTTCGAGACTTTTTACGTAGGACATCAACTTATGGGTGATCTCGGATCGGTCATATATGACCTTTTTGGTTTAATGTGTAACTTTTAGAAAAACAAGTCGCTTACAAGTAGAAACTAATATAACTTTATTTTCTATGATATTTTATACAACAATTTTCACCATTCGATATACAAAGGAAGATTTAACATTCAGTGCACATATCAAACGTTTTCTTTGGGCACAATGTACATTTTCTTCTATCTTTGGCGCGACTTTTGAAGGCAAGTGTAAGTTTTGATTTTCTAAATTGATTGAAAGATTCAGAAGTGAGCTGGAATCTATTCTTACTGTTTTTCTTTCCGGCTCAGAAGACTGATCTAAAATCCCTGACATGTTGAAAGATCTCTTTCTTAATAATAAAGAAACGTACCATGCTATATATACATGTATGGTAGACATATACGCGCGTTTCGTACTCGTTTGGACTCGTCAGTATATATTAGGAAGTATTAGCCTAATATATTTTTATCAGAGTAGAAGTTACTTTATAAGAGAAATGTTCAAAACATAGCATTCAGTGTTTTGGATTTCCTGGATGGATCCATGAGAGCTTTATCATAAAGCTGATCAATCCAATAACAGGTCTTGCCTATGTTCTGAGTAATTATTTCAATTATTGTTCTGTACTTTCTTGTAAATTTGATTCCTTTGGCGGCTAAAGGAAAAAAAATTTTTACGATAATCTTTGACACTATCAGTAAAATTTTACAAGGTTTATACAACTTTTATCTTAGTTTTGATAAGAAAATGTACAATGTACATGCAATGAAATTTTGATTGTCAATTTATATTATTTTATAAAAATCGAAAATGTCCTAAAAACAGTACAAGTTCATTATCGTATTAAAAAATATTAATTACTTTTTTGTCTTTCATGTAACAATGGATTTCCAATCATATAAATTAATTCAACAAATATCCCTAAAAATAAAGGTTTCGTGACAAACATGAAAATGATTGGAAAATATTTTAGCTTCATCTTTCACAATTTTTATACAATGATTACAACGGCTTAGCGTATATTCCATCAGAGTTTAGGTTGTGTTTTCTAAACCCCATCAGCTGCCTACATTTTTGTTGACCATTTCGTGAGATTCAAACCCTTTGGATATTTGGTTTTTTAAAAGGAACCTTGTTTAGATTTTTCACGATTAAACAAAAGAAATATTAAAAAAAAGGTTTCATCGTGTAAAAATCAAATTTTTATTTCCTGATCATTTTTGCTGTTTGAATATCGATGAAATTTCGATGATCAAAGATCCCTCAAAAATTTAATGAGTCACCATTTTTTGTTCAAATAAACTAAACTTCTAAACTTTATCAAGACAAAATTTAATTCTCAATTCACAGAAATTTCTCTCACAGAAGACATACTTTTTTTTAATCGTGTCACAATCGTTGGGTCATAATTTCTCTCTCGGCTGTGTACTGTAACTACTTGATAATATATCAAGTTATATAATAATACACTTGACTATTTTTACTGACTCTTCTGTCACTTATCAAGGTCAGTTATTTTTAACATTGTTCATATACATTTATTCTACATAATATACACCATGGAACGATGAAATTATTATTTATAAATTTTAATTTGTCAACAAAGCTGACACTTTTTTGCTTATCTTTTTATATGCGTCCAATTCAATCTGTAGAATTTTTCATCTTGTATAAAAATGACAAAATTAGACTAATATCTTGGAAATTAATAGATAGAATAACTGTAAACCTTTTAGCATCAGTGTAGTCATTAGTTTTTCGGAAAAAACTTTCCTTTATGATATTCATGTTTTTCATCATTAAATCAAATTTTTACAATAGAAATATTCACGTAAATTTTCAAATACATCCGAAAATCCACATACATAAATCATAATTGAAATAGTGGAAGAAGGATATATTAACACCAAATGTACTTTTCTCAAAGGTTAATCAGTTGTGTCTCTTTGATAATGATAAAAGTTAAATAATTGAATGAAAATGTAAGCTGAAAAAACACCAAAACTCTCCAAAAAATAGCAACAGTGGAGAGAAAAGTGAAAAAGCTTACACAGGCCAAGATAGTTGAAGATTATATGAATAGTTTTTCTGAACACATAGATTAGGTTTATATAGATTTATGAAGAATTTCTCCTTCACCCAAACGTCTGTACTGTCATCACTCGGGTTTTGTATAAAAAAGAAAAAATTTAAATTGAAGCCTCATGCCCTTCCTGTCTAAGATGTCTAGTTATCGCTGTATCTTTCTTAAGGTAATCGTTCCCTCTGATTGTGCGTCCTATATAAGAAGATCCGCAGTCACATTGAAATTTAAAAATCAATAGAGTCTTCTCTTCAGGTCTCAGTAAATCTTTGTGAATCAAATTAAACAATCTCTGATCAAGATTTCTTGGAATCTAGAGGTCCACTTTTATGATTTGAAGAAAAAAAATGTTTAAGGATATTATGGCATATTTCAAATCTCAAAGTAGCGCCAAATTCCAATTTTTCTGAACTTTGAGTTGAAAAATTCTTTAAGTAAGACAAGAAAACTGATTATCACATTAAAACTTTGGATAAATTCGTGACAAGTTCAGAGATCTTGAATCATCAAAAATTTCAAGTAAACATAGTGATCAAAAAAACGATGATGGGTTGATTCAGCATATTTGATTTCTTTGTCTAATCGTGATCCTAAAAATCAACTTTTGATCCCTCTCTCACTTTGAAATCAGCAAAAGCTTTCAGCTCAGAGTTTTTTTTGTTAGATAAAGCCTTATATTAAAATATAAATATTGAAATATATAAGAGTAAAAAATGGGAATTTGGCGCTACTCAGGATCTAGATTCCAAAAAATCCTGATATAACTCGATTTCCTGATAAAAAATTGAGAATTTTCTAAAAATCATAGATTCCCATCTTCATCTTAATAACTTGGTTGTATGTTATTTTTAGATTTTTAATTTACCAGTAAAGGGGCAGACATTTCTCATTATATTAAAGGCAAAATAATTTTTACTTTCTTAAAGATCAAGCAGGAAAGATAGATTACATTGGTCACGAACCTTCAGAGTGTACCAAAAGATTTCTCCATTGACTGGATTAAACTGAAACGAAGACCAAAACCCCCAAAAGTTCTTGTAAAGAATACGAAAATTATTTTCAATGAAAACTCCGATTGGGCAGAATCAATTCCCATCTTAATATCAACATCATCAATAAGAACTCTGAAACAATTCAAGAAGAGCTCAATCACTTAGACTTATCACTCGCTGAAGCTGGACTCTCCATCAAAACTAATATTCTCTGTCTTTCACCCAACATTCAACTGGAACGAAACGAGTTCCTTCGATCTTGTTTTGGACCATATTCGTACACAGAACTACTTAACAGATCGAATCTCCACCCTATTTGGATGAGAAGGATTGCCTCTTCTGCAGCACTTTACCACAAGATTCCCCCTCCTCCTGACCGCTGTTATCATCTACGCTCCTCAAGAGGTTTTACTAAACTATTGACTACCCTCTATCCTCTTAGACATCGATTCCAATTAAATTTCATGTACGTTTCCACATTTACTCGTAGTGATTTCCTCTGAAATGATAGCAATTTTACTAAATTAATCGACTTAAATTTCCATCTCTAATCTGGATTGCATTGACTATTTCATCAAGTTATGAAAAAAAGGTGATCATATCAACTATCATTCCAGTCGTGATAACACA
>SSNU01000157.1:631873-651672 GCA_012064415.1 Gyrodactylus bullatarudis
CGAGTTCCTTCGATCTTGTTTTGGACCATATTCGTACACAGAACTACTTAACAGATCGAATCTCCACCCTATTTGGATGAGAAGGATTGCCTCTTCTGCAGCACTTTACCACAAGATTCCCCCTCCTCCTGACCGCTGTTATCATCTACGCTCCTCAAGAGGTTTTACTAAACTATTGACTACCCTCTATCCTCTTAGACATCGATTCCAATTAAATTTCATGTACGTTTCCACATTTACTCGTAGTGATTTCCTCTGAAATGATAGCAATTTTACTAAATTAATCGACTTAAATTTCCATCTCTAATCTGGATTGCATTGACTATTTCATCAAGTTATGAAAAAAAGGTGATCATATCAACTATCATTCCAGTCGTGATAACACACGTTGATAAAAATAATATGATTATATATATCATACACACATCATGTCTCAACTGGCCAATCACCATCAGTCATTATGGTATAAATTTACCATTTTTTTCTCTAACCTCTCTTCTTGGTTATCTGCTACATTTTTTTCACGAATGATCTCTGTACGCGGGCAAATAATCCTTTTCTTGAGTCTCCTAGTATTTCTCACACAGGCAGCTTATATTGTAAGTTTATATTGTCCCAAGTTTATATATGATTTTGTTCCCATTTTCACGTAATCTTTCTCCCTCTGTGTTTAGCCTTTGACCTATGACGATATTATTGATGAGTGCGATAAAATCTTTCGCAACCAAGAACCCAAGGAGATGAGAAGTGCAAACTTTATCGATTGTTGTGCAGAAAAGTCTCGTTACGTTCGTGGAATAAATGCAGCAGCAAACAAGTTCTTTTAATCTTTTCCTTCTTATCCGGCCATGATCTTTTTTTCAAGAAACCTTCAAAACAATTTCCATTGCGTACATCCCTTTTTATCAGCCTAAAAAAAGAAAAAACACACAAGACTCCACCCCTTTTATCATTGCTGTTTTTGGTTGATGATAAAGTTTTAAAAAAATTTAATTTGATAAAAGTTTGTTCAAGTAAAGAGTGAAACACTGCCTGTCATTCCTCTTGATGCAGAAAAAAAATGTGCATTTAAAAAAAACAAGAAATAGAAACACATCGTGAAAATAATAAGAGCCTTCTTCATTAAATTTTTTGTATTTTGTTGCATAGAGAAGTATATTTCATTAGGTTTAGATGTCAGTTCATTACTAGCCAATCAAATGAGAGATTATAGAGGAGACCCCCTTGTCATGAATCATGATTAGTAATACTCACTATACTCTGCCCACAGTTGGTCACATTCAGCGTGTGTCTTGTCTTCAGATTGAAAATTACGTCATTCAAGAATAATAATCATTCCGTCCAGCCAACCCAAAGAGTACATGTCTTTTTTAATGCAACTGTTGGCCGTGAGTTTCCTTTACAACTACCATTTCTAAGAGAAATTCATTGTTTTGTAAAATTTACGTTAGATTTCTAAGCACCAATCAGGTTATAACTCGCTTTTTATTTGTTTCATTTTTAAAATTTCAATGACCTTTGTAAAAAAAATTTCTTTTCTTACTGCAATAGAATTCGCATTGTTTATGTTTTGCCAACATGCCTTGTTTTTTTATTGGCATAATTTTTTGGTCATTGATTGAATTGAATGATTACGTTATAAATCATTGATTAATAATCACATTAACTAAAGTGAAGGCCAAGAATGGAAAAATTTCATCTGATTTGTCACACTCTTGTCCGTATCTCATAAGTTTGCTGTGTTGTCCTTTTACAAAAATTACTAAAAAAGTGTTTTGCAGCTGACCAAAATCCCTTCTCTTCTTTGGTGCTTACAGCCCAATATTCTGTAATAACTCCGATTTCTGATAACCGAGAAACTTCTTAATTCTTATTGGTAAATTTATCTTTTTTCTAGAAAATGCTGAAAATGACCCTGATAAACACTTTAGACAAGAATTTTCCTTTTTCGATAGAAAAGCAAAAATTAATTCACCCGCCTATTTTTCTGCCGAAAAAATTCTAATTATTTTCAATCATTAAATAATTCATCAGATGAATGACACATTTCCCAAATGATGAATCTCATTCCAACATTCAGCATGTAAGCTACAGATTGAAATATTTGGATGAATAATTATTTCGTATTTCGTAGAAATTTCAATCGAAAGCGATCGTGAATTGAATCTACAATTTAAATTTTATTCGAAAGACTCAATGTTTCAAGCTTCTTCGCCTCCGTCTTCGGGAGAATTCATCATGTCATAAAGGTCGGCGAGACCCTTCTCGCAGGTAACTTCACATTCAAACGATTCATAGAGAAGATCATCGGGAGTGTCAAATTCTGTTGCTTGCTCCATACATTGAACGTAGCAGTCATCCTCACAACCAGTCAAGGATTTAAGATGGTTGAAGAATTCCGTCTTGAGAGCTTCACCACTGAGAGTATTTTCCTCATATGTCTTGGAGATGAACTCGGACAAGGAGTTTGAGTCGCAAGCCTTGGCTACTGCTACAGAGAGAGCTAATGAGCTAAGTACTTTCATGTTGATTCTAACTTTGTCCTTGGATAGCAATTCTATTCCCTTTTATACACTTTCAAAAGTTAATCTTGACAACTGCCTGTGATTGACAGAACATTTTTAACGTGTAGGAGAAATTTTCGGAAAACTATTTATTTTTAAAAATCGATCCCCCCCCGATTCATAACTAGTTTTCTCAAATAGACTTGAAACTAGGTTTTTCTTTTGAGTACAGTGTATTCTAGTTTTGTTTAAAGTTTGAGTTACTATATGAAAAAATTAACGTGAATTAGAGTTGATACTTTTGATTTTATTTATGAAATTGAGAATGAATTTGTTTTGTTTTCAGTTATTTTGAGAGGAATTTTGAGAGTACTTATAAGTCTCATTTTCCCTAAAATCATTAATTTCTCTCAAATTGATAGGATTTTCATGTTTTATTAGAAATATTTACATTTATTTGATGTAAGAATCTGATTTAAAAAGATCATGGCGTGTCCAATAATTTATGATTTCTTGTAGTAAAATTAATTGAAAAATGGCGGAACAAATCTGAAAATTTGACATCTTCAATTGAAATTATGCCAGTTTCCATAGGAATTCATTCTTCTTCTCTTATTTCTTTATCAAATGAAAGCTTAACCTCAAAAAGTCAAAAATTACCTCTTACCCTAGCTAGTGAATACTCAACTTTTTATTCGACCAAGTTTACTATAAAATCCATGGGGTATTTTTGATAATTCCGCCTAACCCAGTATTTCACACTGTGTACTAGGCTGGGGTGAGATTTTTTTTCCGAACAAGTTACAATTGTAGTTACTTTTCCTAGAATTCAGTACCCAGATGATGTTTGTTTTGGTGAAATTTTACCTCATGATAAGATCCCTATTTTTCATGTCCAAGGTATTCAGGTTTCAATTGGTAACGTAGTAAGAATTCATTGAAAACTGGGTGCCAATTTGAAAAAATAAGGATTTTCAAGCACCACTGATAAAACGTAATCATGCATCAATACAAAGTAAAGTTTTGAACACATAGATCTATCAGAAAAGTCTGTACAAGAATAAGTTTCAAATTTTACCATATCGAAAACATACAGTGTTTATTCGATCAGAGCATAGAGCTTGAATTTGTTTCTTCCTCTTATATCTGATCAAATTTAATCTCATATTTATACTAATCATGTCTGTTGCTTGGATTTTCTTCGAGGCTTTCAATAAACCCTGAAATCTTTCATCAAATTCTAGATTCTATATCTCTCTAGAATGGTAGTCAAGAGATGATTTAGTTTATAACCTTTTATTTCAAGTTATCAAGGAAAAAATTGAATAAAACACAGAATTCTAGGATTCTTCAGGAGAATTTATGATCTCGTCGAATTCAGTGAGTCCCTTCTCGCAGTTAACTTCACATTCAAACGATTCATAGAGAAGATCATCAGGAGTCTCGATATCGGTTTCTTGTTTCATGCATTGAACGTAGCAGTCATCCTCACAACCAGTCAAGGATTTAAGATGGTTGAAGAATTCCGTCTTGAGAGCTTCACCACTGAGAGTATTTTCCTCATATGTCTTGGAGATGAACTCGGACAAGGAGTTTGAGTCGCAAGCCATGGCTACTGCTACAGAGAGAGCTAATGAGCTAAGTACTTTCATGTTGATTCTAACTTTGTCCTTGGATAGCAATTCTATTCCCTTTTATACTTGACAACGGAGTGTAATTTAGTTTTCAATTGACAGAAAATTAACGTGTGAGGGTAGGAGAAATTTTCGGAAAGATTAGTCCTAAAATTATTTTTTCCATTGTAAATTACAATCCAAAGCTAACTCAAATGAAGCTTTGCCAGAATCGATAAAGACTTTCCAAGATGTACATGTTACCGTTAATCTTGTTACTCTTGATAGTCTCAAGACTCCCTGGCAAATCAGTTAAACTTGTTACTCGGTTTCAAGATTATCTGATAGTCTCAAGAATCCCAGGAATCTTGTTACTGGTAACAAGTTTAACTGATAATAACTAATTTTTTGACCTTCAAAATTTAGAAAGAAAAATCACTCAGTTTATTCATAACACCTCTAGGATTTTTTCAAAATCTCTTGTCAAAAGTGTTACACATCAATAGAACCTTCAAATATAATAAAATTTAATTTAAAGTACCATCATCTTGTGACGTTTCCAATGAGACATACAATAGATCAGAATTGGATCAAGAAATAGTCACAGGCCATCTACAGAACCAAGCCAAGATGATATTGCAAACCAAAATGACATTCAATGTTGGAGAAAATGTTTTAGTGAAAGTATCGGAATTTGATCGATCAAAACTCGATTTAAAAAATTATTTTGTGTAATACTCGAAGTTGGAGAAAATTTCTCCAAGGTCGAAACTAAGACAGGAATAATTGAAGATCTATTCAGCAAAACAACTGACTAGGGTCGATGAAAATTTCTTGTCAATCGAGGAAGTTCCTGAAGTTATTTATTCCATACGAAGAGTGACAAGTCTCCATTCATCAGTGAATGACCGAGGCTTCTTCAAGTGTGGCTGCAAAACAAAAAAGGATACATTAAAATTTTAATGCAGAAAAGAAGGCCGTTTGTGCAATTCAAGGTGTCACAGCAGTCTTTCTTGTACGAATAAATAAATTTTTATGATAAAGCTGTTCCTAATCCTGTGGGGTGTTATGAATAAACAGAGTGATTTTTCTTTCTAAATTCTGAAAGTCAAAAAATTAGTTATTATCAGTTAAACTTGTTACCAGTAACAAGATTCCCGGGATTCATGAAACTATCAGTTAAGTTGATTCATGACTCATGACTTTATGTGTTATCACGACTGGAATGATAGTTGATATGATCACCTTTTTTTCATAACTTGATGAAATAGTCAATGCAATCCAGATTAGAGATGGAAATTTAAGTCGATTAATTTAGTAAAATTGCTATCATTTCAGAGGAAATCACTACGAGTAAATGTGGAAACGTACATGAAATTTAATTGGAATCGATGTCTAAGAGGATAGAGGGTAGTCAATAGTTTAGTAAAACCTCTTGAGGAGCGTAGATGATAACAGCGGTCAGGAGGAGGGGGAATCTTGTGGTAAAGTGCTGCAGAAGAGGCAATCCTTCTCATCCAAATAGGGTGGAGATTCGATCTGTTAAGTAGTTCTGTGTACGAACATGGTCCAAAACAAGATCGAAGGAACTCGAGAGTTCAAGTTTTTTTCTTATTATCCCCGTTGGTAGGTTACACACAAACGGAGCTCCGTAGTCGAGATGGGGTAGAATACATTGTTTTAATAACAGCAATCATAGGTCTGGTGCATGAACGAATTTTCGTAGGAAGTACGATTTGATTCTTAGGGACTTAGGAATGGTTACAGCATAAACTGAGGTGTCAAGTTTATTATTACAGTTGAGTCCATGGTCCTTTATTTGAGATACCAATAATAAGGGAAGAAGATTTCGTTCCAGTTGAATGTTGGGTGAAAGACAGAGAATATTAGTTTTGATGGAGAGTCCAGCTTCAGCGAGTGATAAGTCTAAGTGATTGAGCTCTTCTTGAATTGTTTCAGAGTTCTTATTGATGAGGCATAAAATCTTGATGTCATCAGCATATTTAAAATATGAGACATCAGGAGATGAGGCTATGATCTGGAAAAACAAGATTGAACAGATAGGCCCCAATAGTGGATCCTTGTGGGACTCCAGAACTTATTTGGCATAGGGCCGATAAAGATCCAATGAAGGAGACATATTGAGATCGGTTTTGCAGGAATTCCAAAGTGAGGTTGATGCTATGGGGGTTAACCTTATTTCTTATGAGTGATTTTTCGATAAAATATTTGAACCATTCTTCTTGAGAAATCTCATAAAAACTCTCTGGCTACTTACAGGGTTACCACCTCATTTCCAAGGTTTCTCACCATATTCAGAATCTTGTGTATTCAACACTCGCTTATGCCAGAAGAAGACCATCTCTCCATCAACTTGGATTTCTATAAACAGCCAAGAGTAGATTGAAGTTTTTTTTCCTCTGAACAGCTCACGAGAATAGTTGCTATTCTAATTAGGGAATGGTTTGAATATTTTTCATATTCTCTCGTTATGGTAATGCCCATTTTTCTCATAGCAAAATGAATTTCTCTACATTTCTTATTTTATTGTAAGAATATTTCTGAATCTAGTTGATATTAAGATGGGAATTGATTCTGCCCAATCGGAGTTTTCATTGAAAATAATTTTCGTATTCTTTACAAGAACTTTTGGGGGTTTTGGTCTTCGTTTCAGTTTAATCCAGTCAATGGAGAAATTCTTGGGGACATTAATAGTCGTATAGCTATCATAGGTACAGCTTATTCAAAATGAGTCATGATTTTTATTTGTTTAAAAATTTTGTCTCTTATTGATTTTTGAATTTAAGTTACCTCATTTATCTAATAATAAGTATTATTCAAAGATATTAAAAATCTGCTTTCCATTTTTAATACCTTGTTAGAATGGAGCCTGAATTTGACTCATCGGGCATTTTTGGTAGTATTCATCAAATTCTGAATACTTTATTCCTAACTTACGATGAAACATATGGAAATTCTGAAGAAAAATTTCTCAAGCCTCTTTTCAATTTTGTAGCTCGATTTATTATTAAATATTTGACAAGATTAAACAAGAACAATGAAATAGTACAAAGTCAAGACATCATACTCGCTGTACAGGATTCTCCTTTACTTCAGTATAGATGTAATAAATGCATAAGAATATCTAAATTTCACAGGCTTCAGAATAAGGACTTTGTTCAACATGATCCAGAAATGTTGATTATAAATAAGCCAGTTATTGTAAATGACCTCTATGATGAAATTGAGGCCGGTCAGAATATCTGGCTTGAAATCCTTGAATCGCAAATTGATCAGTGGAAATCCCAGGAATATGAGTCCTACACAAACAGTCGTCCTAAAAAGCATTTCGGGTCTAATCTTTCCAGTTTTCTCAAGTTCCTAAATTATACTACAGATAAAGGTGTTGATGGTAGACATTATTCATTTAGCAATGAAACCCTTTCAATTTTGGCTTTTCTAGCCACATCCTGTATCAAGGATGTTGGATTCCTGATTTACGCTTCGAGAAAGACCGCTGGGCTAAATATGGAAAGACGGCCCGTTACCAAAACAGAAATTCAAATGGCCATCAAAAGAATTGAACAGTCAAAACTTTACTAATATTTTTGTATTCATATTTACTTATATATTATTTTATCTAACAGATGAGAGACATAAACTTCACATATTCCTCTGAACTTGTTCAATAAATTCTGATGTGGAAGCCTTCCCTCCAAGATCTTGGGTTAGAAATTGTTTGTCAGAAAATGTCTTATTAACCCCATCTTCTAGAAGTTTAGCATGTTCATACTCTTTAACGTGTCTCAGAAGACGACTTAGGCACAAAAGTATAGCAGTTGGATTGGCAATGTTTTTGCCAACACCATGAGAGAAGGCATGCCTTGCACCAGGCTCGAATATTGCATACTAAAGAGTAAAAGTTATGAAATTAAAAAAAAATCATTTGACAATATGCGTTACCTTGTGGCTAAAACTCATGCCAGGGACAACTCCTGCACCCCCGACAAGTCCTGCAGCTAAATTTGAGACAATGTTCCCATATAGATTTGGCATAACCATGACATCAAATTGATTTGGATTACTAACCAGCTGCATGCAACAGTTATCAACAATCATGGTCTCAAACTTGATCTTTGGAAAGAGTTTTGAGACTTCGGTGCAAGTCTTGAGAAACAATCCATCGCCCAATTTCATAATGTTTGCTTTATGCACACATGTAACCTTTTTCTTGTTGTGTCTAGTGGCGTAATCGAAAGCAAGCTTTGCAATTCTAGCAGAATTTTCGCGAGTTATAACTTTGATGCATTCAACAACCCCAGGTATTGATTCATGTTCTAGGGCAGAGTACTCTCCTTCCAGTTGCTCCCTGATAATTACAATATCAATGTTTTTATGTCTTGTTTGGATTTGTGGAATAGACTTGACAACTACAACAGTGGCATACAAATCCAAAGCTTGTCTTATCTTAGTATTTAAAGATTTGAGATCAGCACTAACGATGGGAGATTTCAGAATACCTTTTAAGCAAACCTTATTCTTTTCTACACTCTGCTTAATATTGTGAATAATCTTTTCTTGGTCTTTCTCTAAAGGACTGATAGCAAGTATGAATAATTTCAACAAACTCAAATTTAATCTCATCAAACTGAATGGGCAATTTTTTATCGACAACTAATTTTTCAACAGACGAAATCAACTCCGGCCAAACTCCTGTTCCTCTAATAAGAGAAACAGTACTCTTATTTCGGCAAAAAGTCCGGAAAACAGACATTCTATTCATAATTGAGTCAAAATGTTGCAACTATTTTCGGAATTAAAAGAAACATTTAAGAAATGCTTGTTTAACTTATTTGATTAGTCAAAAAGTTGAAAATTGATAACAGATAGATGCGATTGGCTAGTGGAAAAACTGTTGAAATAGTCGATAATGAGTTAAAATTACCAAGGAGCATTTACGAAAAGTACCGGGAACTTAATATAACTGAAATATTTGATTGGCAGGCAGAATGTCTCTCTCAAGAAGGAGTTTTGGGTATGCAATTCAAGTCTCATTTAATATTTAGATAATGGTAGAAACTTGATTTACTCAGCTCCAACAAGTGCTGGTAAGACCATGGTATCAGAATTAATAATTCTCAAACATTTAATTGAAACTAAGAAAAAAGTATTCTTCATACTTCCATACGTGTCGGTTTCTCGTGAAAAAATGGTTTATCTCAAAAACTTGTTTTCTCCTCTCAAGGCAAAAGTTGGTGGCTTCATGGGAGGAGTTTCTCCTAAACATGGCCTCAAAGGAATTCGTGTTGCTCTATGTACAATTGAGAAGGCAAACGGTCTCCTGAACAAGCTCATCGAGAGTGATAATGTCTCTGATTTGGGTTTAATTGTCATTGATGAACTACACATGATTGGCGATAGTTCACGTGGATTTCTCTGGGAATTATTCCTAACTAAAATCCTTTACTATAATAAAAATATAAAGAATAAAAATCCAGGAAACACATCCGTCATTAATCAAGATCAAAGTGCCGATCAAACACTAGAATCAGACGAAAACGTGGACAGTCCCATTCAAATTGTTGGAATGAGTGCCACATTACCAAATCTAGACCTTATTGGAAGATGGCTTGATGCCCATTTGTTCATATCAGATTTTCGGCCTATTCCCCTGTCTGAAATGGTTTATGTTCATGCTAAAAATTCAAACCAGCCATCCTCAATTTATATGCTGGATCCTGAGTTTAAGGAGTTGAGGCCTCAACAATTTGGTGGAATTATCTCTGATGATGAAGGTCTCAAGTCTCAGGATTCCGAACAGGGTTTAATTCCCCTTACACTGGAGACAATTATCAATGGCCATGGTGTTATCATATTTGCTCCGTCCAAGCAACGTTGTCAAAACATTGCTATCAAATTATCGGAAGAGGTAACTTGATACATGAGTTACTTGATTTATTTCCAGATTAAACGACGAATTTTAAGTCCTTTAAAAGATGACCCAATCAATCAGAGACTCAATTCAATGATTAATCTTGAAAAGCTGGCCGAGGTGGGTAAACAACTGAAATCATCCCCAGCTGGCCTGGATGCTGACCTCTTGAGGACTCTTCGTTGTGGCATTTCATTCCATCACTCTGGTCTAACCATGGAAGAACGAGATATTATTGAGAATTCCTTCAAGCTAGGCATAATCAAGGTTCTAGTTGCTACCACTACACTAAGTTCTGGTGTTAATCTACCCGCCAGACGAGTCATTATCCGAACATTTGCCTTTCCCCCTAAAAGTCTTGATTACGGAACATATAAACAGATGGCAGGCAGAGCAGGCCGTAAGAACGTTGACACTGCCGGTGAGAGTATTTTGATGTGTAGTCAGGATGAGTTAAGTCGTGTAAGGGAAATGTTCTCCTGCGGATTGAAGCCTGTTCACTCTTGCCTGATGAAGTCAACAGTATGCCTCAGACGCGCAATCCTCGAAGTTATTGCCAATGGTTTCATCCAAAGATTACGGCAAGCTAAAGAGTACCTATTTGGCACATTAATGTACCAAGAATTATTGGCTGAAAAAATCACGCCTAGTCAACACGAGCAATCTCTTGAAGATGCCAGTCAACTAGACACAAGTTTCACTTCTGAAGTTAACGTAATACTCAATGCTGCAGACTACCGAAGGTTACTATATCAATGTTTGACCTGGCTGAAGAAACTGCGAGCTATCTCTATTGAAAAGATTCCCAATTCAAAGGATCGCTTACTCAAGGTAACACCATTGGGCCGGGCCTTTATCAGTTCCTCCCTAGGACCACATGACGGAATTACAGCCTTCAAGGAACTTAGCAAAGCCAGGAGAGGCATTTCCCTGGAGTCAGACCTTCATCTCGTTTACTTGGTAAGTACTCTCTTGGATTTATCTCTTCTCTTATTGGTTAAAAAAATCAGTTCACTTTGATTGGTCATTGTTTTAGAATCTTCTGAAAAACAATATGGAAATAATGTTACTCATTAAGGAAAATTTACCTTTAAATAGTTTATTATTAAACGCAAGCAAGCTGTTGGATATGGTACTCCCATGTGATGAATGAATTATCTGATTATGATGAGTTAACTAACCTTAAATTAGTCATGTATCACACCAGATCTAAATTGGATTACTCATATCTTCATTAACCAGATGATTTTCGTTTTGCTTGCAGACACTAGTTTTTCTTATATCCGATACCTATTTATTATTAAATTACAGGTATACCCCAGAGATGGATGTGGAAAATTAACCCCTTCCTCTCTACACCCAAAATAAATATAAATTTTTGTATCATTACTTTAAAGTAGACTCAGCAAGAGTTTTGAATCTCAAGAATTAGTTTTTCTTGATTTTTACACCATTGTAAAGATCGTTTTCTTTAGATCAGAACCATATAATCTACTGTATGTCTTATACTCAAATTAATCTATCTAGATCGAGTTAAAGTTTCTCATAAATTTATGGAAAATTATTTTTAAATCATTTTCTCAAACATATCCTAGTTGTGAAAAGGGCTTGCTCTACCTCCAAAGCAAACAAATAAATCATCATCATTTTTAAGGATGCTAAATTCAATGCCAGATGGGAGAAGTCATCGGATAAATTTGAACTTAGGTGTCATTCCAAAAAAATAAAATTTCTGAAACATGAATTATTTTTGTATCAAGAGAAATCAGAAAATAGATCCTAACTAATAAAAATATTGATTTATTAAAGTAATTCAATTAAACAGTTCTGTTTAGATTTTGTTGTGGAATCTGGTATATGCTCCATATTATAGAAGCTTTAAAACAATTCTTTATGAATTAACTTCCTCAAAAGCTTTTTGGATCATATCATACCCATCAGCAATATCAGGTGCATCATATCTTTTCTGAAGTCTTCGTTAATCCTTCTCGAGCGAGTTGAGCAACTATGATTTTGTTTTCTTGTTTCATGATTACAATCTCATTGCAGCGGATCTTAATTTAAATCAAAAAAGATGAAATTGATTGGCTCATTTTAGAATATATCCTGCAATATACCGTATATTGGACCCTCAATTTGGATCATAAATAATTCATGTTTCAGAAATTTTATTTTTTTGGAATGACACCTAAGTTCAAATTTATCCGATGACTTCTCCCATCTGGCATTGAATTTAGCATCCTTAAAAATGATGATGATTTATTTGTTTGCTTTGGAGGTAGAGCAAGCCCTTTTCACAACTAGGATATGTTTGAGAAAATGATTTAAAAATAATTTTCCATAAATTTATGAGAAACTTTAACTCGATCTAGATAGATTAATTTGAGTATAAGACATACAGTAGATTATATGGTTCTGATCTAAAGAAAACGATCTTTACAATGGTGTAAAAATCAAGAAAAACTAATTCTTGAGATTCAAAACTCTTGCTGAGTCTACTTTAAAGTAATGATACAAAAATTTATATTTATTTTGGGTGTAGAGAGGAAGGGGTTAATTTTCCACATCCATCTCTGGGGTATACCTGTATTTTGTAATTACTATATTTATATTAATATAAGTGTTTTATCCAACAAAAAAAATCGAGGCCAATCTTTACCCCCAATAACTCTTCTTCGTATATCTCGGCTGTATGGGATGTATAAATGAAAATAAAACCACAATAAGTTCACTTATGCCACAGCTGACCAATCAAAAAACTAATAAGATAATTGAATTTTTCTTGGTTTTACCCGTTTTCTTGCAAGCGCAAGGATTAGTTGGATAATTCAAAATCTATTCTCTTGATAGATAACACCAGTCAATATCGACACGGGTGGAGATATCTCATGGAAATGCTACTCTGAAATGTTTGAAAAGTTGTCTGAAGAAGATGTAAATGTCGCCAAACTCATTGGTATCGACCATTCCTACATTTTCTGCAAAATGTCCGGCTCCTTAAAAGCTTCTCATTCCAAAAGGAATATGGAGCCAATCTATCGGAGGTAAGTTTGTATGGTTTGTAAATACCTCTGTTACGAATCTACAGTTTTTTAACGCAATTATTTTTCATTGAAAATTAAATAATATTTTGATCCAAAATGTGGCTATCCCTCAACCTTTTGCAGATAGAGTTTGTTTGAGTTTGAGCAATTATAGAGCTGGGATCTTTGCTTATTCCAGGATATTCTCTATCGAATGGGCAGTAAAAAAGTATTTACTGAGCCATAAATTAATAATGACTTGGTCGAATTATCCATATGATAGAATAAAAACCATTGAATTATTTTTGGTATAGATTCTTTGTTGCCATGGTACTGAATCAGCTAATCCAGGAGAAAACTTTGAGTGAACTAGTCACAATTTCCGGTTTCAACAAGGGACAACTTCAAACATTTCAGCAACGGGCAGCTCTCTACTCTGGAATGGTGACTACATTTTGTAATCGCCTTGGATGGATCCACTTGGAACGCCTATTCGCTGGCTTCCAATGGCGTCTGTGCTTTGGTGTATCACAAGAACTTATCGATCTACTCAGATTAGAGCCACTCCTCAATGCTCAGAGGGCTAGAGCTCTCTTCTCCGGGGGCATTACCTCAGTCATCGAATTAACCAGAGCCAAAAGGAAAAACTTGATCCGCCTCTTACAACAGAGTAAACAGTTTAAGGAAACAGATGTCCCAGGTAATCAAAAAGAGTGAGCTTATTCATAAAATGTGTTTTTCAATAAAACTTAAAAATCTTTCTCCCTCCAGTGATCCAGATCTCATTGTTCTCGAAGATGGCCGAATTGTTGATGAATACGAGGCTAGCGACTTGCTTATTGAGAAAGCCAAAGAGATTATATCCCTAGATCTTGCCGCTGAGTATGGCGTGGAGTTGGCGGTAAGACCACCACGGTCTACTGCCCCAGAACCGTCTAATAGTAAAGAACTCTCCGTTTCCATTCCACAAGTTTGTATTGAGTCTTCTACTGAATCAAGTCATCCAATTAGTAGTAAGACCGATTCAACCCAATCGGAAACCTCTTTGTATTCTCCGATTACCTCTCAGGGGGATACTGAGCCAATAACAAAGAAGGAAGATGTCAATGTCAACGAGCCTGTTGCAGAGCCCTCTTTGATTTTGAATGAGCCGATGAATGAGCCTGAATCCACCTCGAAAACATCCAGCACATCTCAGAATGTTCCTTCAATTGACAACTCCAAGCTAACTCCACCCCTCTGTTCGAGTGATGAGAACAAGTCCAGCAGTACATTCAATGATTTCAAGTTTAGCCTTGTCGAGAATGAAATGATCCATTTCAATGTAGACCTGGATAACATCATGGTTGCTGGGAACAAAGAAAAGTCCATTCATGAAAACGAATTCGAAGATTACGACATGGACGATTTTCTCAATGCAGAGTTCACTCAGACCTCATCTCTCATGAGAAAAGGAAACAATCCGAAAGAAGAAATCGGCAATACTGTAATTACACCAAGTAGATCATCGTCTGGGAGAAAAAGGCTGAGGTTATCTCTAGAGGCTCTCGAGAAGGAGGAAGCTGAACGGTCACCCAAGAAAAAGTTGCTCACCTCCTTAAAGACGTCGCATATTGCCAGTACTCTTGACATGTTTGCAAAGAATGAGTTTAGTACGCCACTCAAACTAGAATTATCTTCGTCGTCTTTACTCACTCGTAAATCACTCATCACTTCTGAAATGAATAATCATGGTGGTGATAGTAGTCTCAAGGAGAAGTGTCCATTAAAGTCAGACTGTTCCCTCTTCTCCGACGAGAGCGGCCTTTTCGATGTTGACATTGACAATATTTGCCAGCCTAGACAGGTGAGCTAAACGAATAATACCAATATAGATATTGGCATTGGGGTCTCCAGTGCTAATTCTCAAAATATGAAATAGGGGAAAAGCAATTTGAATGAGCTTAAAAAATTAGTAGAGGGGCTCCTCTTCTTGATATAATTTCCTATATAAGTCACAATTGATGAGAAAGGCCATCGGAAATTTGATCTTTTGCTGATAATAAAGAATTCTCTGATAAACATTGAATATATAATATTAGCATTCTATATACATTTTGGCCACTCAGAAACTAAAATCAAATATTTTATTCCAAAATTAAATCGCTTTTAGCGCTCAAAATTAAATAAAAACTAATATAATTTTTACAGATACCCATAAGGAATCAGATCACAGTGGCAACTATTCACTCCGACCATAAAAATTATCCTGATATAAAACAGAAACTTGTGCGTACCTCCATGGGTAAAGCCTACCAAATATCAGTCCACTTTGATTACAAAGTTTTCACAACCTCTGATGATGTAAGCCATTCTGAGGATGATTTAGTCTGGTTTGGAGGACCTGCAGGACGTCAGAGTCACGGAGGTGGCTTCGACTCAAACATCATTCTCAAATTGGACAAGATTTATTTAAATATGCTATTCCTAGATGGCACTGTTGATCGTAATGATTTCAATTACATACTTGTTCTCAACCTGTTTAATTCCAAAGATGAAATTATCGACCTATTCCTTGACCTATTACAAAAGAGTATTCGTATAATAACGGTTGATGTTAAATGGACTCTGCGTCTTCTCAGTGATCTACTCATGAGAGATTCCAAGAAGAAGCTAGTCTTTTTCAAGGAGAATCTATTCAAATTCACATCACCCACCTTACTATGGTGGCTGTACGACCCAGATGCTAGGATAACATCAAAACTTGGTGAATTAATAAGAGAAGATCTCATCTCTACTGACTCTTCCTATAACTTGGCTCTGGATTTCCTATGCAACAAGGGTCATAATTCCGAGGTTCTCGTTCAAACTTCAAACTGGTCAACCCTTATCCTCAGTCCTATATCCTCCACGCATTCAGATTGTAGCAGTAGTCATGGAAGTGAATCAGACCTGGCCGAAAAGCCAAAGCTCACTCCATGCATCTCTGACCTTTGGCAATTGGGGATCAATTCCCGGGAAAATCCGTGCCCAGTCACTCACCTCAGGATGGAACATCGGCCAGATGAAGAAATCATCAACTCTATCCTCTGCTATTTAATATCAAAGTTGTACTTTGACTATCAAAAATTGGACATTATACCCTCAATTTCGTTAAGCTTGGAAGTGGAAACCCTCTGGTATATTGGCCTAATGGAATCTCACGGTTTCAGTATGTCTCCTTTATGCTTAACCTTGCTTTAGCTATCAAATACGATGTCTTGATGAGATGTCAGGCTCGGCTGAAGAAGAGCATGCAAGTTATCAAAAATGCTTGCACAGAACTGGTTGGCACTGAATTTGACCTCGGCTCTCCTGCCCAAGTTTCAGATGTTAGTTTCAACTTTATACAATTCATCGCCAATTCATAGGCCAACCAAATGTCTTTTTCGTCTATTTTGTGGATTAACATTGGAGGTTTATTAAGCTTGAGTATCTTATTTAAAAGTTTTGGTGGTAAATAGTGCCGATTATCTTTGAAAATTTTATCTGAGTTAGTAGAAATATTCATTTCTTTTTCATTTCATTTCACCGGTTCTCATCAGACTCTTACACCGGCTTGATATCTATTCATACAATAATAAAAAGTTGAAAATCCTCTGATTGGACTAATGTGAATTGAAAGAATATCACAGGGAGGAGGGGTAGGACATCACTGAGTTCATTGTCTTTTCTTAAGAAAGGGATCCAGTTGTAACTGCCCACTACATTTTTTTCTTTTCACTTCTCGTTTTTTAATTTAAACACTTTTGATTCAGTGATAATTACAGGTTGAGTATCAATTTGATTATCAACTTCCGTTGACTTTTCTTGATTTGCATTTTCACCCTTAGCTGTAATTGTTACTGGGCATGAAGCGGGTCCAAATTTCAAGATTAATTGCAGATTAACAACTTCAGTTGACTTGTCTTGGATAGCATGATTGTTCTCATCTTATTTAAAAGTTTCCTGATTTTTAATCCAAATAATTAAAATTAATTGCGAATCCCCAGTTTATCTCAGACACGATCTAAAATCAATGAAAAATCCGATTTTTTAATAACTTATAAGTTATAATAATTATTAGTAATAAGGCGGTAAAAATGCTATTTTTAATATGTTCATGAGCGATAAAATCTGATCAAAATGATAAATAGTATACTATTGTGAAAGTTTTGGTTTCTGAAATAATTTTTCTATTTCCCAACAAAAACTATCTGATATCTTTATCTAGATTCTATATAATAAACTTCGTCTCCCGAACCCTGTTGAGACTAGTAAATCAACCAAAAAGATTTCCCAGATTTACCAAGCCTCAATGAGGGCGAAGAATAACTTCCTTCTCTTCAAAAGTGCCAAAGAACTCAACTCATCTGAGAACAAGAGAACCCTTTCCACTTCGAAAGAACAACTCCTCCTCATGACTCATCTTCATCCCTTGCCAGCCCTTATTATCGAATGGAGACACATAAAGGCTCTGATGGAACATTCATTCAATGGAATTGTAGCAGAGTGTGAAAGAATTTCTTTGAAAAATTGTGAAAAAGTGAGCCTACTTTTTAATCTCTCGATTCCCATGAAATGACTGGAGCTATAAAATAAAATGCCAAAATGGTTCTTTATTCCATCCATTATAAAGCTAGTTATGATAGGAAGATGGAAATTTATTATTCCCAATTGTGTTTCATCATGAAATCGAATTTAATCGAAACATTAAAATCAAATTATGACATACTTCAAATCTCCAAGTAGCGCCAAATTTACATCTTTTTTGAACTTTGAATTGAAATATTTTGTTGATCCAAAGTTGATTTTTAGGATCACGATTAGTAAATATGCTGAATCTCCCCATCATCGTGTGATCCCTGAAATATGACGAGTTTATTTAAACTTTTTTAGGGATAAAAGGTTTCCTTGTCTTATTGTGATTCTAAAAGAAAGAGTTCGAATAATGGGAATATGCCTCTAATTCGAGATTTGAATTATGTCATAAGCTAAATAAATTGATTCTTTCAAATTTTTTCTCTTCATATCGACCTTCTTCACCATATTAGCTTGAGAGTATTTTTAAGCTTCTAGTAAAGGGACAGACTACCTTAATATATACAGTCAATAACCAAGAGAGTTTCAGGAATAGTAGAATGAAAAATCAGACGAAGAGTTTCATGAATAGTGGAATGATATGGTCTATTCTAAGATGTATAAGGCAATTAAATAATCAAAATTATTTAATTATAGTTTTCATCTACTCTTTAGTAGATGGGAAATTCAAAAAAAATCTACCTTCTTAGATGGGAACAAAAGAATCCTTATTGAATAGAATTTCCATTAGAATCTCACTTATAATATTTTCATATCAATTTTAAGTCAAAGATTTTTATTGGTCACAAACTGATATATCTTTTCATTCCCCTTTCTAGGCTCCATTTCGAATAAGCTGTACCTATGACAACTATACGGCTACTGGTCGTCTTGTCTCAGTCCATCCAAACCTTCAGAGTGTCCCCAAGAATTTTTCCATTGACTGGATCAAACTGAAAAGAAGACCAAAACCCTCGAAAGTTCTTGCAAAGAATACAAAAATTATTTTCAATGAAAACTCCGATTGGGCAGAATCAATAAAACATGTTCTTACAAAAATGTTACCCACTGAGGAGACAGTAAGTACTCATATGAGATTACCTTTTTTTCGATCTTAAGTTAATCGATATTAAGTTGGGAATATATGATTTTCAAAAAGAGTTCGTATGAAGGTTTTTAGGAATTCAAATCATATTTTGCCTTCGATCACCATTCGATGAAATAATTCTGAATAAATATATTCTTGGTCAAAAGAATTTTTTCCAGGATCACAATTAGGTTAGAAAATCGATTATGCTAAATCAGTTCTAATTAAGCTTCGGGATATTCTCCTGTAAAAATCATTTCTATTAATTTACAGAAATCAATAATTTTAACCAGAAAGGCTTCTATATAGTTTTGATAATAATACCATGTTATTTGTTCATATATGCTCATATTTTGTAATCTTGTGGATCTAAACCAAAGTCAATATCTCGAAAAATACAGTACCTATCTGAATAGTGATTGAACAATAACAAGGACTCAAGACAATAACTCCTGTACTAAATTACTTTGAACGACTGATGTTCTAGATATTCAGCTTCTTTTAAGCTCATCAGAAAAGTTTGAAAAATTTATTCTCTTGATAAAATAACATCCTGAAGATAGAGTTGTTTACTACAAATCATTTACAGATTTTCAATCAATGAAATTTTAAAAATTCCCTCTAAATGAATGGGACAGAATCACACCTTCATACTACCTTACCACTTTCATATCAATAAAAATATTCTTCTCCAAGTTGAATGAACTAGGAATCTTGCATCAAATTTTCTTGGATAAACTTTACTTTAGGGGCACCGGCCATATATATGTTACGTTCAATGTGTACACTCCATACAGTGTATACACTGACAGTCAGTGTATGCACTGACGGTACACATTGACCGTTTCTTATGAGACCCCCCTTTCTTATTATTATTTATCCCTCAAATTTTAACCAACTCTAAGTGAATATAAGATTTACAAATTAAAATATTTTCAGTAAATTCTTTTTGCTATATTGTTCTACAAGAAATAAGTTTTCTCACAGTCAAAAAATTTTCCTGATAGCTTCAAAAATAAGGAAGTTATGAAGATTTGAAAAATACAGGCTTACGATAACAAT
>SSNU01000157.1:652121-782889 GCA_012064415.1 Gyrodactylus bullatarudis
ATATTGAAGAAGTCAAAAATTTTAAGTGTGACAAAACACTTGAAATTCCACTTTATTCGTCATGTTTTTTATGCTACTGTAAAACTTGAATAAATGAAGTTTCATAAACAAAATTGTTATCGTAAACCTGTATTTTTCAAATCTTCATAACTTCCTTATTTTTGAAGCTATCAGGAAAATCTTTTGACTGTGAGAAAACTTATTTCTTGTAGAACAATATAGCAAAAAGAATTTACTGAAAATATTTTAATTTGTAAATCTTATATTCACTTAGAGTTGGTTAAAATTTGAGGGATAAATAATAATAAGAAAGGGGGGTCTCATAAGAAACGGTCAATGTGTACACTCAGTATACACTCGGGCATTCAGTGTATACACTGTACGGAGTGTACACATTGAACGTAACATATATATATGAATGACAATGTAGAAATGACAACAGTAGAAAAACATAAAAAACATGATTAAATAATAAAAATCTTATAAATTTATCAAATACTCACAATTTAAGAATACACGAATAAAATTCCAAAAATTGCATAATAATTGATAAACTAAGTTTATATTTTTCATAAAACCGGTCAATTTTAACAAATATCAATGAAAATAAAACTATTTTGTTAATTTGAATCAAAAAGCGCAAATACTAAATTAATTATAACATCATGTCATCCCTTAACGTTATTAAACCTGATAATGTTGAAAGCCTTACTATAATCACTCTTGCAAGAGCTTATGAAGATAAAAAGGCAATGGTCGAAATGTGTCAACGACTCAAACTCATTCCTCTAACTACATGTCTCACGAGGATTGTGATGGAGAAATGTATCTCGGAGAATACAGTTCATGTATTGATGGATATGTTTTTCGGTGCTCATCATGCAAAAGAAGAAAATCTATTCGAGATGGTAATTCTTATTAATTTATTTTTAAGGAATATTCTTCGCAAGATCACATCTTCCAATATGGAAAATCTTGTCAATTATTATAGAGTTGTATGCTACAAAGCTGATAACCTCAAGTTCATAACTTCCGAGTTGGAATTAACTGAGAAGACTGTTGTTGATTGGAGCAACTTTGTCCGTGATATATTTGTCGAATATATCAACAAAGCAAACAGCATTATTTTAGGTAAAGGCAAAGAAGTTCAAATAGATGAATCATGCTTCTGTCAGCGAAAATATCGTCGAGGCCACGTTTTAACAACTTCTAACAAATGGGTCTTTGGTGGAGTTGACGAAGATGGCAAAGTCTTTATGCAGACTGTAGAAAACAGGAAGAAAACAACATTAATGGAAATAATAAAACGAAGAATAGTTCCTGGCTCTATCATTGTCTCCGATGAACACAAATCATATAAGAAACTCAGTCAAGAGGGCTACGAGCATAAGACAGTGTGTCATAAATATGAGTTTGTGAATAGAGAAGGATATCATACCAACCGTATTGAGTCCATATGGGGAGCAGCCAAAAGAGAGACTGGAAATGTTCGCAATAAAAGAAAAAATTATTAGATAGTTATCTGATGATGTATTTATTCCGCAGGAACAATCCTGATAATATTTTTCAGGCTACCCTGCATGCAATTTCAGAAATATATACTTTTCAATAAGTATATTTATGTCCTAATAGAACTTTCTTTTATTGGCCTAGAGATGTTATGGATTTTGAAAAAATATAGAAAAACTTAGATTTTAGTTAATGTTTATTTTATTTATTTATTTTCACGTTTTATTTTTAGTGGTAATGAAAATTTTATTATATAAATTCACGGTGCCCCTTAAGTAAAGTTTAGCCATTTTCTTCAACTGGTGTAAGTAGGTGTAACATGTTCGAATTCTCAATGAATAAATTCTTTGCTTCTTGAATAAAATGAGATTCTTAATTCCTCATCAGTTAGTTTATCTATCAATAGGAAGGCTACTATTATTGATTAGTTTTGAAGAGTTCTTGATATATTTCATCTTTCTCTTCAAGCTTTTCAAGCCAAGGTCAGCTTTTACCATAGCGGATACAGCCAAAAGCTGTCTGATTAGTGCTGACTTTTCCCAATTAGAATTACGCATCCTGGCCCACATGTCGAACGATAGAGAGTTGCATCTGCTTCTCAACGATCCAGCATCCAAGCAGGACGCTTTCCGTTTTGTAAGCCTTTCAAAAAATGCAAGCTCAAAATATTCTTGCTAAAATCACCCTTGATCCTTCAGCTAGCAGCGCACTGGTTCAAAAAGTCAGTCGATGAAATTACCGATGATAAACGTTCTCAAGCTAAGCAATTATGCTACGGCCTCATCTATGGAATGACACCCTACTCAATTGCCGCTGAACTCCAGATTGAATTAGAGGAAGCAGAAGGTTTGATCTCCTCGTTTCTAGAAGCCTTCCCGAGTCTTTCTAATTATATGAACACAGTCGTTGAGAAAGCTCGAGAATGTGGTTGTATTACAACAATAAATGGCCGTTATCGACAACTACCACCTTTCAAAGATCCTGATAATAGGAAACCATCTGAAATTCAAAAGGCCGAACGTCAAGCAATCAACTCAACCATCCAGGGTAGTGCGGCTGATATTGCTAAAATGGCTCTAGTCCTTGTGATGCGTGAATTTTATCAAAAGTCACCTGAAACAACATCAGTCTTTCCCGTCCTACATGTACATGACGAACTTATTTTCGAAGTGAGTTTTATTCTCAAGTATTTTCTCATTTTATTAATCTACTTACTTGCAAGTAGTTATTATCTAATTTATTAAAAATAGACATGACTTTACTTGACTTTAGTTGTAGACTAAATATTTCCATGGAGTCAATTCTACTAAATGAGTATGTATTTTAAATGCATCCCAAACTAATCATACGATAAGCTCTCCCTTTTTTCCTTTTTCCTCGTAAGCATTTAGACGTTGACTTGATTATGAAAAAGTGCATGAGAATCTGATACTCGTTGAGCATAGCAGCAATGTTGCTTATTGCTTACGATGACCTTGCCTTTTTCTATCTACGCCTAGTTAGTTTTTTTTCAAAGCCTCTTCCAGATGTTTTTCCTTCTTCTTCAGTGGATAAGACGCTTGTAACCTGAACTCTCTTCAATTTTATCAAAAACCTTGGTATTCCTATTGGTCTAGTTCTGTAGAAAGTACTTGACTATCGAAACGTCTGAAAAATCTGATCTATTCTCTGTGGGAACAGACGTGGGAAAAATTAATTTTTTCATGGAGCTCTCTACCCTAAAGAATGTTAACCAATCTCAGTGTTGAGAAAAGTCTTCAGCCAATAAGCAATTTTTCACGTTAGCCTGAATACCTTTATGAGATTAATTTACAACAACTTGCTAGTGAGCTAACGAGGCGGGTAGAAATTTTATGCCATTAAAAGGGTATCTTTGCAGCTACACTCATTACAAATTATTGGAACATTGAGAAGCACTCTTGATTCATTTAAGACGAAAATGATAAAGAGGAGAGTAGGCCAAATAAAAAACAAAAATCATACGTTTTTTTGAGTTTGTTCTCATATAGAAAATCTCTAATAAAAATGATAGTTTTTGAACACCCGCCAAGATTTTTTCAATGGATTCTACTACGAAAAAGGATTTTTGAATAAAAACAGGGTTTATAGTAGAAATTGAGTCTTTTTCACATGTTGAAAGAAATTCCATAGGAAATTAGGTAATTTTTGATGATTTTTGTACATCAGAACATGAAAAATTTTCCTCTTCCAAAAATGTGTTTTTCTCGGTTAAAACACCAATTTTTTATTGATGCATTGGAACATTGTTCAGGAAAATTAAAATTTTGTATTGACCCAATTAAGAGCTAAATAAAATTTAAGATTATATGTTCGAAATCTCTTTTTTATGGATTACAAAAATGAAGGATGAGTTGTTGATAGGAATGTGTTATATTACTCACTAGGCTAACCCCTTCCGAAAATCGATATTAGCAAACCATATTTTTTTTAGATCAGAATTTCACGATGAATATGCTAATTATTTTTGTCGTATCGGCCTATTAACAGATTAGCCCCTTTTGAGATTTGAATTGCCCGACAAAGATTATTTGAATTTACGCCTCCGAACTGGAAGGACTCAACCAATTCAAGTATTTTTTCATCGAAGAATTTTTAGCCTACTACTCTCTGTCTCTAGAAGAACTTTGATGCCCAAAGTAATTCAATCTATCATTCAATGTTTAATTATTAGTATTTCCAGACATTAAACCTCTCATAGTGGTCGTAGAATTTAGGTTTTCACTTTTTATACTTGATCTTATATAAAATAATGTTAAGAATTCATAGTATTATCATTTGAGTAGGTGTTTAAAATAGTTTGAAAAATTTGTTACATCTCTGCTCCTTGCTAGATGTTAGAAATCAGAACAACCAAGTGTCAATTCACAGTAATAGCTTTGTTATTGTTTAATTTTACAATCTATTTGATTTGAGATAGCCAAGTTGATCAAAATCTCTCCAAAATATTTTTGATTCGCGGAAAATTGCTCAAAGTTATACTTATTAATATCAATTTTTCCAAATGGGGTTCACAAATCTTGGGTTGTTTATAACTCTTCACTAGTGTTTGTACGACCTTGGGATAGTTTCGAATTCTTACTTTTTTTGTATTCTAATAGCTCATCTTTCATCATAGCTTAAATGTCTAAAGATAATCGAAACTTGTTTGTTTCTCAATCATGTTCTTTTGTTACTCAAAATCATGAGAAAGAGTTTCTCGGGTTTATCGATCACCACTTTTATTTATTCTTACTACTAGTTCAATCTAATTTGCATAAAAATATAAAATTCTATTCAAAATGTTACTTTTGATTGTCAACTTATCAAATTAAATTCTTTTTCTCTTATTATTAGGTTAGTCCAAAAGAAAAGGCCAACTTCTTGGCTGAAAAGATCTCAGAAATCATGTCCTCGGTGAGCAATGTCTTCAAGATGAAGATCCCACTGCCAGTCAAGGTCAAAATTGGTGATAGTTGGGATAAACTCAAATGATACCCTTGATTACCCGTGTAATAATAACCTTAATGAATTTAAATGATTTTTATCCATCTTGTTATCTATAAATATGTATAATTTCCTAACGAGACCCACCTTGTTCTACATTAATTAATGATAAGTAAGTTAGAAAATTTTATCATACAATTTCACATTTCAACTTTATAATAGAAAACAGTAGTGAACAGTGTAGAGTGATGATAGAAATTGACGAGGTTATACTCACTCACCTCTCTCTCTCTGATTAATAATCAATAGAAATTAGAGATAGTAAATGTATTTTGAAAAGCCTTTGTGTCTTATTCTCACTATCACTAATTCATTCTCGTTGTATTGCACGTCTCTAATGATTTCCAATATACAGATCTTGCCTTTTTTCTCTTTTGAATGGTGCTCTTGGAGATGACTCTCCAAATGAAGCAGAGAATTCTCTGACATTATTATTATAAATGTGAGATTTACAGATGTGGAGTTTACAATAGGTAAGCTCTCTGTCTCTCTGTGTCTTGATGAGAACAAAATTGAGTACAATAATAATAATAATTTTTTATTTTCTTTACTAATCAATATTGATTTGAAAAAAAAGAGTTGTATTAATTTTGAATAAAATCCATCTTTAATAACTATTCATTATTATTATATAAATAATTATACATATATATGATAATCTGTTACCCAAAAAGTCTCTTGGCAATGGGTTCTCTATATGATGTATTGACTTTAATGTTTCTCCAATTAAACGTGTGTATATGTTAATATTTACAATAGACGAGGTAATCATAACGATAATTAAGTGAGTTTATTCCTGGGATATTTTGTTCTTGTTAGAGATTTTGAGTATCATGGTCTGTTCATTCTTCTTCCATTTCATTTCGTTTTGTGATGAAATAAGAAAAATGAACTTGGCATAATGAAATGGAATTCTCAAAGAGAGAGAGAGGGAGAGGGGGAATTATCACAAGCTAACATCCACAACCAGATGACTGACTGTCCTTCTCTGTCAGCTTCTGGCTATCGATTTTGTTGAGAACCTTTTGATCTGAACTGCTCAATTCGTTCCTAAATGTTGATCAGAAATAAACCAACTTACTTTCCCTGATTGATTTGTTCGTGGATCTTTGTTGACATCTCAAGGAAAACCTCCTCTATATTCTGTCCGTTGATAGAGCTACATTCCATGAAGCCCATGTTATTCTGTTCAGCGAAACTCTTACCCTCCTCAAACATTACATCACGCTGGCTTTCCATATCTGCTTTATTTCCAATCAAATACATGGTACAATTTGGAGTAGAATGTTGGCGAGCATCAGTTAACCAAACGTTGAGACTTTGAAATGTAGCCCGCCTTGAAATATCATATACTAGAATTACACCAGCTGCTCCACGATAGTATGAACGAGTAACAGCTCTAAATCTCTCCTGACCAGCAGTATCCCATATTTGTAGCTTTATCTTTTGGTTCCCAATATTGAGTATTTTTGTATTAAACTCAACTCCGATAGTATGCTGAGCGTCCTTTGGAACTGTTAAATATAACTAATTAGCTTACATCTTTCATGTACATAACGCGTAACAAGACAAGTCTTTCCAACTCCCATGTCTCCGACAATAATATACTTAAAAACGTGATTATAGTTAGTTTCCATATTAGACGACAATAAAGTTAACAATTCATAAAATCGCTGTTTAAATTTTTCGGACAAACAAAAACTTCGGATATATTCTGAAAATTGTTTAAATTTTACTATCAGGAGTGAAACGCCAATATTTTTCCGAATCAAGTTTATTTATCATCAATCTACTTGTGAGTAATCATGCAAATAAAATATTTAATTGAAATATGGAAAAAATAATGATAGGGCTGGTGAAGGATTCAACAGAATGAGTAAAAATCAAGTCATTCTTCAAAATACTATATTCTAGTTAAATTTTTTCTTGATAAACAAATTATCCAATGAGAAGTTTTTCTGTGAAGTTTTATTCTGTTTTTTTTACTATGATGTACATCGGGCAATATTTTCTTCTCTCATCAAATCTGTTCACTTTTTCCGGGTAATTAGCCTCGAAATCCAAGTTGATGTCCTTTTGAAAAAGTTCTTCTTCTTTAACTCGAATACTTCGAGTATGGCCTTATTTTTCAATCAATTATGATTGCTGCAATTGCTACAAATTAGGAAAATTAATTAACAGTTTGACAGGTCAGTGTGAATTTGAAAAATTAGATATCAGCGATGTGGTTTATATTAAATTAATACCAGTAGTATTGTGGAAGAAAATAACTACTTACTAAAAAACTGAGAAAGGATACTCCAATTATTCACATCAGGTACTGAGTTTCCGAATAATTAAAGCGAATGTAATTATTTTGATAGCCAATATATTTTCACAGACAACGACTGGTGATTTTTACATTGGGAAAATTCTTGCATGAACAGCAACTTTAATAAAGAAATAATATACAGACTGGAAAATCCAGTTTTATTGTTTTTTTTTTGCCTTGCTCAGTTAATTTTTGACATAGAAAAAAGACATTGGTAAAATCCAAGAAAGAACTTAACTAGAAATCAATAAATCCATATATGATGTTTACTTTTAGTGAAAATTCATCAACTTAATGAAGATTAGGTCGAAAAATTCTATTAAATGCATAAAATTGTAAAAATGTGAATATTACTTATCTTTTAATTTTTTGAAAAGCCAAAAAAACGCGACCTTTAATTCACAGACAAACAAACCCAATAATAAATTTGTAAAAAATGGTGCTTTAATAAAACTATTAACTATCATTTGAATAATATTATGATTAATAAGCTTTGATTGATTATTTCCAAATCACCTCATACTATGAGGCTTATAGTCCCTAGTTTTCAAGACTCAATATTATCAAAAAAATTTGGAAAGAATAAAATACGGAATTAAAAAAAAACATTTTTATTGTATAAAGTCAAGTATAAGTAAGTTATTGGTAAGGTTTTCAGGCACCATAAATTCAGTCCTTTTATGATCGATTAAATCTTTAAAGATTCCGAAAAATGACAATTTAGTACACAATTTTATAATAATAGTTGGCAGTTGGTATTCTCTGTGCAGAAGTTAACAGTCCTTCTCACAATATATAATGAAACAAAAAAATCATATATCATCAAATTACATGTGTTTTGTGTTCAGCTTGAATTGAGCAGATTTTGGTGGTTTAGGGGAAAAAAAACAAAAAAGAAAGGGTGGAATGGAATGATCATTTCTGATAAAAATTTCTCTTGATCTCAGCGCAAACAAATGAAAAAATCTAAGGCTCAGGGTTGTAATAATAAAAATCTGAAATGAAATCAATTCGATGGTGCTGAAGTTAGCTTTTTGATCGCATCTAAATATCAAATGTACAATGTAAAAGAATAGAAAAATGAGGATTTTCTTTTGGTTCTTTCTTTTTGTTTTATTTTTGAGTGCGTGTTTTCGTTAATGCAGAGAGTGGTTTGATTCGTGGGTGGAGGAGGGTGGATGTAGAAAATAAAGAAATCTCGAGTTTTTTCTCTTAAGCATTGTTCTTCTTCTTGCCTAGTCATCTTGGACTTTGAGAAAGTTGGTTGGCACATAGCCGTTCTTGCCTTGTTGTGTAACCACCTCAGTCCATCCACAATTGTTAAGATCCTTCTCGACAATATAGAAACGTTCATCTATCTGGCATGGTAAATACAACTCTCCATTGCCTATACGAGAATCACAATAGTTAAAGGACGAAAAATAAAACGAGAAATATATGCAAATTAAATAAACTCGCCTTCAAATTCATAAACAGCGATGCCGATGGCAACATGGGCTGGTACAGTGCTAGCCAAAGTTGTTGTACCCTGAGGTGCGTTGTTGACTCCATCAACTTGACCTGTACTGCTGTAGGTATCGATGCCAGTGTCAGCATCCTCATCAGAATCTGTTTCAAAATCACTAAAAACAAATTGAGTTAAATCGCCTCATAATATTTTTAGTACAGTACATATTTTAGAACATCATTTTCTTTATCTACAAAAGACAAGACCAATTTTCTTACTACACTAAATTACCTAGGCCTAATGTATGACAATAAGTTCGATGTAAAAGCTACTTGACCTGGAAATCCCTATCTCTGTTCAAATCCCTAATTCTACCCCACTGAGACTATTGTTCTGGAATCCTTTGTAATCTTCCACTAGGCACAGCTAATTGATAGAATTTTCAATTTTTAAAAACAAAAGTGATTATCTATGGAATTCTGGACTAGATACCCACAACTATTTTCATAATTTATTAAAATGAAAAATTTAGTTCCATGTCTATCTATTGAATAAGAACATCTCAAGCCTAGATGCTTGGAATTGAGAGCCAAATAGTATTTTCAAAGACCCAAGGTAATAAAGACAAATAACAGATAACATCAAGATTATTATTTCATGCATTGCCTTAACAAGGTTCATCGCAGAGAGAGGGATGGGGCATAGAAAGAACGAGGAGTATTCAAAAAAGGGTGTATAATATATACATGATATGATATATTTATGATATGATGAGATGTATGTGAAGTGTGTGATGAGAAAAATTACAAACGAGAGAAAATTACAAGGAGAACGTAAATCGTGTCATGCATACAAATTAGACAGGTATCATCATGGATAGTAGAGATTTATTATACAGAAGAAAAGTTGAGTCAGGGGTAGATTTTAGCTTAGGAAATGAGCTGGTCAACTTGAATAACTGAGTTCTGTTAGACAATACTCCTCTTCACACATTTACAGGTGTAATGTAATTATAATTCAGTAATGAGAGAAAGAACTTGGTGATCTCCAGTTGTATAGATTAGTCTTAGATGAGCCAGCATTTGTCTCAACCATAAAGACTTTACAAATCAGAGTAAGATTTGTTTTACAGTTTTACATGCATTTATTTTTATACAGTGGAAGAAAAAAAATGTTTTTTTATAATACAAATGTGTACATATGTAGTGTATAAATACTAGGGGTAGGGTGAAATTTTCAATCTCAAACTGACATCTCCTCGAAGGGTCATGAGAATTGAAAGTCCACGATTAGACCACTGGACCAACTCCACATGCCTATCGTATTACTTTACAGATTTATCCCTTTGATAATTAAATCCAAAAAATAATCCCGGTAATTTCACCCTTCCCTAAATGTATCTGAATACTCGATATTTAATGGACGTATAGTCATTTACACACATGATGGCTCGTTAATTTGTTACACATCAAAACCTCAAAAATAGAAGATAGCGTGAAGGAGTTTAATGATATTAAATTTTATCAGTTGAGAAATTCACTAAAGAAATTTGTTCAGGAAAGTTATTCGTGAACTTCGACATCATGTTTTAGAATGATGGAGTGAAAGGAAATAAAAATTTACCGGATCCTCAAATTTCATTGGTTGATACTAATCTTGAATACTATTGGTCAGATGGGGGTGGACCGATAGAGGTATAAATAACAATCTGGTTTGATGTGTAACAAATTCACGAGCCATCATGTGTGTCAATGACTGTAGATTATTTATAGTAATATGTATAGATAGATATATTTATATATGGATAAACAACTTACCCATTGGAAGTGTGAATAGAATCATTCTGTTTACTAAATATAGTGATGATAAAAATTGAGCGATAACTTGACAGAATAGGTAAATACAAATATTATTACAGTGTACGACTCATGTCAGTCTTAAAGGACGATAAAAGTTGATATGTAAGACTGAAATGATTAAAACTCACTAGACATTTGATCCGATAGAGCCGGTTTGATCATCACAGGTTGTCGAATAGGTACGATCCAACTTTTGTTCCATCTTTATTCGGGCACTGTCTCCACCCAGGACTGTATATCGTTCCTGGGAACATAAATAATTAGGTTTAATTCCAAAAATTCTATAGCCCACATAGAATCAGTGGAGTGATGAAAGGCATAGTTTACTTGAAAGAGTTGATTGAATCAGAATAAACCTACACTATGCCACATCTTGAATTTTAATCCATCGATCAGATGAATCATTGGAAAATGTTCAGCCTACAAGCTTGTTTGTTTTAAGTGATTTTCCTTAATATTTTTTCCGACTAAATTATAAATGAAGTGGATATATTTTTCCAAATCCAAGAAAAAAATGAAGAATTAACTCTGCATTTCTATGGCCTAATTGGAATCATTTCTAATCGTCAAGTCAAAAGTTGGCGGATTCTAGAAATTTCAAAAAACAGAAAAATTTCTTTCTTCATTCAAACAATTTATGAGATGTCTCCTAGACAATTCTATGGAAAATTTCATTCATATTAACATTGTCATTGACTAGGCATATATATTGGATTCTTGAAAGGCGGTGAATGTAAATTGTACTGCTCTCGTCATTATAAATCTATTTGTCAGGCAGATATCATGTTTATCATTATTATACGAGATCAATACACATGTAGATAAAAAATGGGAAATCATAGAGGGAATCTGATAAAAAGTATTGCACATCATCTTCAGTAGTATTTTCAAAGTACACATTGTGTGGAAGCGGTATGTATGATTCTTTAATATATAGCCTCTTGTTGATGGAGTTGAATTACAATTTCCAATCAATCATACAGAAGAAACCTTTTACTCTGTGTAAAATACAAATCAAAATTTTTATACCAATAGTGCACACAGAGAGGTGAAGGGTGGGGGAAGGTATCAGTGTACTTTTTCCAATTACAAACAGTCCTCTGCATACTCTAGACAGAAACAGGAATGTACACTTGGGAAAAACTAAATTGAATTTTTTTTCGACTTGCTTCCCCCCTCCCTATTTAGTATGAGAAATGATTCTGTATGAATAAATCTGCCAGGGAAAAATACTGTACTAAAAGTTTTGTGATGGTAGTAAAAGAACGAAGGATTCAAAGTAGGAAGAAAATGACTCTAATCACCTTGTGATTGAGGCTTCAAGTTTCTTGGAAAGAAAAGACCTTGACTTGATTTGTTTCTTAAGGTCGGAACTGTTTGCAAGTTTGACAATCTATCTACAGAATAGGTGAATAGTCTGTGTGAAGGGTTCTGGTTGAGAAACTGAAAAATAGAATTTCTCGCTCTTTAAGATGTTCCATGTGCTCAACTAAAAGAAATGAATAACACAAATATTAAAGACCTAGAGAGAATTATTTTATATGTTGAGATTGGAAATTTAGTATGATTTTATCATAGAATGCGCTGATTACGAATATGTAAATTTTATTGATTTAAAAACAAGAGGGTGATAGAATGAAGCCTTTCAAGGTAAAACCAAATTAGGTCCAAGTATTAATCTCGGGATCAAATTTGGATTTCTCGAGAAAAAAACCTTAAAACTAAGCAGGTCTTGCAAAACTTGAAGAAACTTGATTTGATCACCCTCTTTTCTTGTAGAACCTATTGGCTGTTGGATAACTTTCCATCTTAGCCGTATTTATCGAAAAGCATGAGTATTTTGGAGTATTTTTTATGAAAGAAAAATGATAATTAAGGACATGAAAGGCATCTATAGATTGTAATGCCAAATACATGTCCACATGTACACACAGAGGGGAGATGGTTGACAAGGGTAATGTTTAATGACAGTTTTGTAATTTGCTGTAATTCTTAAAGAAACAATAACTGATGGTATCTCACTAAGGGAGAGAGAGAAAGTTGAAATTGTAGAAACTAGCAAATAAATTTGAAAGGAGTTAGTATATAGCTGAAGATGAGTCAAACAGCAGAGCTAAACCGAGACGATGATAAATACACCAAAAGTCTTGGGATTGTAAAGATAAACAATACCAAAAGAGAGGAGAAGATGGGTGAGGGGGGGTTAAACTCATAAAACCTAGTGGATTCTATAGTGGTTGAATAGCCAGGAAGGAGGACAAAACCATGTTTAGATTGGACAATAGAGATAAATATCACTTTATTTATCTCTAAATTGATATTGATCCATTGGACATGAACCAAAATCAATCAGAGCCAAGGACATGAACTTATCCATGGGTTTTGTGTATCATATCACAATTTTCATTCTCATTGTTAGGAGATTTGGAAATATGATGTAGGTATTAGGGCCATATGTACAATGTTAAGAATTCATTAAAGATAATAATTTACAAATTATGAAAGGAATAGAAAAAGTCAGAGAATATCAGAACATAATGTAGCTGAAAAAACACCAAAACTCTACAATACAAATTGCAACAGTGGAGAGAAAAGTGAAAAAGCTCACATAGGCCAAGGTAGTAGTTAGATTATAAGAATAGTTTTTTCGGACACATAAGTTTGGTTTATATAGATTTATGAAGAATTTCTCCTTCACCCAAACATCTGTACTGTCATCCCCTGCATTTTTGTATAGAATTGAAAAGTTAAAAATTGAAGCTTCATGCCTTTCTCAAGATGATCATTCTCTCTGGTTGATAAATTCCTAATTGTACGACCTATATAATTAACTCCACAGTTACATTGCCATTTATGAATCAATAGAGTTTTCTCTTGCGATTCGAGTAAATCTTTATGGATCAGGTTAAACAATCTCAGAGTTTTGAATACAAATTTCAATTGTATTTTACTATAATGTTGGATCGCAGTAATGACGTAAGGAGACGATTGGTTAATCTTACTATTAAAGACTATGATAATTGAAAATTGTACTTAAAACCCAACGATTATTCAGTGTGATTCATAAGGATTTACTAAGACCCAGATAAAAGTCAGAATGACCCATGGTGAAATTCATCATTGATTATTTTAACAATTATGAGACCTAGCCTGTTTAATCAGAAGAGTCACCTTTGCGACTCGCAGTTAACGATTAACGATTTTGATTAAGGTTTTTTAGTTTTTCTTCAAATCGGTGTGTTTAGTAGATAAACTTTGCTCATCTTTTTGCTAGTCCATGTTATCCAAACCTTTTGGTGAGAAATCCAACGAATGAATCAACGATGCTCTCTTGAAATAGTTCACCAAGTACAATTATTTAATTCCAGATAGTTAGGTAATAAATATCCCAGGGTTCGTCTTATTTAGCAGTGGTATTTTGCCCATGTCGCTCAATTTTACAGCTTACAAATGGATCCCACCGTGACTAGTACGAAAGGAACTCATTCAGAAACCATTTAGAAATAATCTAATTATACATCTTTGGGAGGAATATACGCGCTTTTCATCCTGTTTTGGACGAGTCAGTATGGGATTTGAGCCAATTATACAATGCTCAATCAACAATCGTTCAACATCCCATGCAAAGCGGATTACTTCTATATGCTTTGGCGTACCCCTATTATTACAATTGTTCATCATGTATTAGTATTAGAGACCGACAAGGGCCTCGACGCAATATATAACATATTATACACTGTATTCCCCTTTATAATAAACAGAGTAACCCATTATTCATTCGGTAATTCGATAGACAATCCATTTTACATGGAAATGCAAAAAAGTTAAATTTTACTACATTCTCTACGGAATCAGAAAAATGAATAGAAAAGTTTTCTTGTTTGAAAAAATCCATTGCCGCAAGAATGAATGAGCGAGTAAAAGATAAATGCTACATAAAACATCAAAAAATAATAGTTTTCCTTTATTTAATTCGGATTAGTCATACTGATATATGGATTGTGACGCAAAGGCAGATGGCATAATCTCGATTTTAATTTTCCCATTTTATCCACTGGCAATGTTCAATAGAAATGAATGGCGAGGTCATTCGCTCTGGTTGCTCATACTCTACCCTACCCCTGTTTGATGTATTTTTTAATGATAAATTGTATTCTACACTGTAAGTTTTGTATCAAAAATGAATGATTCTTGTGGAAAAGTTATATCAAATTGTACTGAGTATGGAAGATGGGCAGGTTATGAGAATACATATGGCTATTATAATTATTTTAATATCATCACACCGAATTTCGCTTCAAAATACCTTTTAATTTTTCTGGAAAAAGATAAACAAAATTGTGAAAATTTTCAAATTAAAAACGTTTTTTAATGTTCTATTTTCATAATTTTAACTTGAATTGACTTTATTTCTTACAAAAAATCTGCAGAAATGACTTAAATCATATTGAAATCGGTTTTACTAAAGTTAAAAAGGAAATTTCTCTTATTTTTCACGGCTATTACAATTTTGTTTATCCTATTCAAGAATCATGAGAAGGTATTTTGAAGGGAAATTCGGTAGGATTATATTAAAATACTTGAACATTAGTTTTGCAAAATTTTTTCCAAGTCTAATAATCATTCCTGATTTCAATTTTCCTCTTGGTAGTTCTATGGATGGAATGTTATTGCTAATATGTATTCTTTCACCAATTTGAAAGAAATATAGATTTAGTTGATTTCAAGGTTTGAGAGGAATCTAACATTCTTTTTCAGGATCACTAATGGACAAAAAAGCCGATTATCACTATTCAATCTTTGAGAGAACTGTCAATTTCAACTAATCTCGGATAATACAATTTTTTTAATTTTCAAGTAGTAAAAATGCTCGAAAAATAGGAATTAGACTATCGCACAATAATGAAGCGTTTCCTAAAATCTGAACGACCAATTTTGTTGTCCTCATCTGATGATGGTCTAAAAATATATTGACATGAAGCTAGTCGATATGAGGACTTGTGTTCCATCAAGAATTTTTGCCTTTAAAACTCTTTCACCGGGATCAACACTGCCTTAAGGGGTCCCTCTCAAACTTATTTCCAATGTGGCTTAAATTGAATGTCAAGTATGCTGAAAAGGACAAAGGACAGTTATTCTAGAAAGTCCTATCTTTTGTACTGGTTGCTCTAGTACAGATTACTTCCTGCACAGGAAAGTTCATGGAAAGAAGTGATTTATCTGTCTGGGAATTTTTCTACATTTCTCTCTCTCTTTCTCTCTATGCTTGCGGAGAGGGAAAGAAAATTTCCATATTTGTAATCTTTGAATGTAAATAAATGGCGGTAAATCGATAAGTTAGGGTTTTTCAGACAGACATGATTTTTTTGTACAAATCAATATTTTCAGTTTCTTGCAATATTCACTCGACAAGTCCCAAAATGTAGCTTACTATAGAATTAATATTCAAGGCGAGGAACTAATTCAAATAATATGAATACGAGATATTTACTTGTGTTAGTTCTCTCTCTAGTCCTCACACTGATGCATTACGTTTCATTTGAAGGAAATAATCAATATGCCTTGTCCAAAACCTTCCTAAACCAACAAAAATTCCAACCCCCTTCCTCCATTCCTGTAATAATTTTGGCTTTATTTTATTTACATAATCGAATGTTGAATAGAGAAATTTTTATGATTAACCTAGAAAGATGTAGGAAGATATTGATTCAAGTACGGTACTAAGAAATGTGGACTTTGTTAAACATTGTTTATTTATCGGGCTTAAGATCAAGTGAACAATTGCCTCTTTCGTTTGAGAAAGTGAATGATACATTAGAAAGCCAAGTTTATTTTCAATTTTTTTACCAAAATTCCTCTCCTATCCAATAGCTAGGTCAATTTATTTAGCTTGGGAAGATGTAAATGAGATAATCAATGGAGGACACCTGTTATGTATATTGTGGTTATTCTATATTACACAAATTTGGGAATCTTTTCATCATAAATTTGGGATATTTCGTATATAACAAATGGGTGCTAACGATCGATTAATTAATTGTGAACATGTTGATAATTAATGAGATCACTAGGGATATTACATGTGCATTATTCAAAGACTCGAACAGAACAAAAGGTTCAAGATAGATAAGGGACAAAAGTACAAATGAGTCCTTCTTTTATCCTGTTTTTTTTGTACCTTGCCACATGTTGTTGTATAAACCAGCATCTGCCAGTTAGAGAGAAAAATTCTTGAAAAAAAAATTTTTAAGAAAAATATGACCATTTTTGAAATTTAAATTTCAGTTTAAAGTTCGAAAAAAATAGGATTTTGGCGCCAAATGAGAATTTGAAAAATGGCCATATTTTTCATAAAAATAATTTTTTTCAGAATTTTTCTCCTCAACCGGTAAAAGTGAGCAACATGAGTAGGATTCCAAAAAATCTTTAAAATTTTCGAATTCTTGATGAAAAATCGAGATTTCTGTAAAAATCATAGATACCCAACTTCATATCAACTAACTTTAATTTGGAAAGAAACAAGAAAATGTTTATAAACCGTTTTTGTGAGAGAAAAATTAATATCTTTTCGAATAGACTTTGCTAAAGCCATTTAGTGAGACGAAATCTCTTAAACTAAGTGTGTTAACTTTTGAATAATAAATTAGCTATTAAAAGTTTCATCTGACACATCCCACGGACTAGAGTAGGAGATTATAATAAATCATTAAGAATGAAGATTTTTTGATATGATTTGTGGAAAATAAGCAACTCTATGAATGCATCGGGAAGAATGGCTTACCTCAAGACTGTGTATCAAATTATTGAGGGAGTACATTTTCCTCTTGAGAATCTGATATCTGGGCTTGACGGTCTCTGGGTCGCCAAGATTCGTGTCAGCCTGGTAGAGACTCATCATTTTTTCGCTTGCATCACTAAAAGAGAAATTAATAAGGCATATTTAGACTGAAATATGTTTTTATTTTTCAAAATTTTTTAAAATTTAAGATTGAACTTATCCATTGGACTATTGATTCCTGTTTACTCATGAGTAGGACCACTATTTTTGAAATATACAGCTATTCTCGATGAATTTGGGAATTCATGATTTTTACAAAAATCTCATTTTTCATCAAGGTGTTGAAAGTTTTGAAAGATTTTTTTTCAAAATGTACACTTTTACTAATTTGTGTGAACAATTTCTTTGTCTAAAAAATTGAATCCCATAATTCATCGAGAATAGCTTTATTACTTGTCAAATAATGCCTGAATTTCGTCAAAACTTTCTCCACAGAAACCTAGCTCCTTTAATAAGCGAGATGATTTTCTTATGTAATAACAAAAAGTGAATTTGTTGTAAGAAATGAATTTACCTGAGAGAATCAATCTGAATAAGATATGATTACATGACACGAAATTCTTTTATTGACTCAAGGATCAATATTGAAATTCTCTCGTTAGAGATTAGATTTAATTTATGAGAACAACATCAAATTTATGGGTGATCTAATGGAATTTTACTCATAACTGGACTCAATGGAGGTTAGGCCTCACAAAGAACTTGAATGTTTGTTCAGTGATCAGGGAAATTTTTCAACTCGAAGTTGGAGACTATTTTTTTTATTTTTTAAATCGTAAAAGGGCTAAATTTATTTTCCGAGCAACTCACAAGAGTAATTACTTTTCTGATAAAATTTAGTACTCAGAGAATGTTTAAAGCATAAAAGTCATTCTCCATTATGTCATTAGCAACAACTCCCCAAAAAACCCAGGGACATGATTAAACAAAAAAAATCACCATTAAGGTTCTCTTAATGAAAAGATTTTTGAAGATAAAACGAGAAATTCCGAATTTTTGTGATTGCGTAGTAAAAATTCATTGAAAATTAAGTGGCGATTTGAAAAATTCTGGATTTTTAAAACTAAATGACACAATGGCGAAGCATGATATGAATTCCAAGAAAATTGATCTCTTGATGGAAAAATCATAAACTGCCAACTTTATAATATTAACTACTTAAGAGGATTCGAAAAAGGAGATATATAATTACAATTTAAATCCTGTTCAAAAGTAAACAGAATATTATTGTTAGATTCTAAACTCATGTGGAAGGTTAGAGAACAACAAGCGTAAATTTGAGTGATAAACGTTGTATTTCGCCGGGTCTCTTCAGACTCTACCCCGGTTAACATATAAATACTATTACAATGCTCTATTTGGGACCTTCCATTGGCTCTAACCTTCCAAATGAGTTTAGAATCTAACAATAATATTCTTGATGAGGTTCGACAATATTATCGTACAAATAAACAGAATATAGTTTTAGTATAATTTTGTCAGACATGACCAATTTCAACTTGGATTACAACACAATTTAATAATATTATGATTGAATCATTCATCAATCTGTTGCTAATGTCTACCTCTGTGTCTACGTTAGAGTGCAATTTAAATTAATTACAGACAAATGGTAGTGAGTTGATTCTGTTGAAAATAAAAAAAGGTGAAAGGTAATGATAGATAAGATAATTAGAGACCTATCTAAATCTAGCTAGTTAATACGGTAAGATGGGAGTTTATGATTTTTACAAAATTCTCTATTTTTTCATCAATTCCATTTGATCAGACCCACTTTGACTGATCCTAAACAAGAATATTTTAATATCCCTTTTTTTCTGATGATGGAAAAATTTGTTAAAATCATAAATTCCCATCTCAACTAGCTTTGCATAAGGCCTGTTTACCCATGATTTGGACTCATTAGGACATTGTTTAATTCATCGGCTGGCTTTATATATAGCTCTGATATCCATGTAGGTTTCGTATAGAATAAAAGATGGTCTTATATAAAGTAAATACAATATACCAAGTGTGGATATAAAAATAGAATGCTGAAGAATCGATAATGATGATAATAACAGAGTACGAATGAAATCAAGGTTGTGAAATGTTTCAATATTCTATTGAAACATTATCCAGAATTTCAAGAATAGAAAATTTGTAGCTAGAATGATCAATAATCTTTTATGTTTAACTGTTGTATGTCTGATTCTTTTTGAATATTTAAATTGTTAACAAACCGATTAAATAATTCAGATACAAATCCAAGATCAATGAGAGAAGAGGTTTATTCTATATGAGTCTTTGTGTAGTTCATTCACCATCTGACTAAAGAGAAATGCGCATGCAATTGTGAGATGAAAAAAGTCTATTTTTATCTAGGAGACGGCATTCATGCAAGGATTTAGAATTTGCTAACAAAAACAATTTCTCTTGGTCTGGAAAGCCTTAGATCGGTCTATTTTCTTCTCAAGTTCTTAACATTAAATGACCTTACATTTTTAAGTTTTTGAATCTAAAAGGCAAAGATTGTGAAGAAATAACAGCGAGAATGGAATGCATCAAGTAATCATATTCAATATATCGAATGCCCCTACAATGAGTAAATTTCAATTGTGATGATCTTAAATCTATAATTGCTCATATAAGATCTAAAATTGACTATTGAAAATCCCTTCTTTACCCCCACCTTCATTGATCTTATCTTTTTGTTCAAATATTTATTTGAAAATAACATGGAATTTCAGTATCTGACTTTTCGACTGCTCTCAACTCAAGTAATGGAAATAGTAAGGTTTGACAATTATGAACCTACAGTGCCGATTGTCCAAGGATGAGGTCGAACTTTTACTTTAGCCAGCCGTAAACATCTATTTTGTGATGAATTTCATTTTAAAAAAAAAGAAAAAAATTTTATTCTCATTTCTATTCAAAAATGATATGCAATTCAGAGAGATAACAAAAGATTCTTTTATCGAGGATATATATATATGTGACAGCTAGTATTCATATAAGCTAGCTGAAAAGCCCTAGATATCAAAGCAAGAAGTTATTGAAAAATGAAAGGAATAAATTCAAATATGCTGAAAAAAATCTTGATTGTTCCATTGCATGAAAATAGAACGAATATTATCAGATATGTCGCTAACGAGAATCTATTTGATACTCTACATGAAATTCATTTATTTTTGAATTATGGAGGAAGAGATCGAATGAAATGTACTTTGAGTTCACTGCGGTTGAGTTATTCTGAATTTCATTCTATTCTACTATTTGGTATTCAATAAAAAGAAGGCCCTTTTGAAAAAAAAATTGTCAAAAGGTAGAAGGTTCAGTATCAATCCCTTCAATATTGAGTGTAACAAGGAGAAAGAAAATAGTTGCTAGAAACTACAGAAAATGTATTATTAAAATATTAGCTAGCTCGAATAAATATTATGAATATTAGCTGCAACATAAATATTGGTGAATACACATTTTAATATCATATCATTTTAAATAGGAATTAAAATTTTATAACTAACCCTCAAAGTCACAGAGAATTTTTTTTTTCATGACTCGCATTCAATCTTTTGTCTATCCTATGGTTTTTGAATACGCTGATTATTAATCTGCAGTTGTTTTAACGCAATTATTTATTGTTCAGAAGTTATTGATCAAAAAATAGGTCACCTCTATATGAATTCTTGAGGTATGATTCCTTGATAAAAGTTATCTTACTTTTTATCTATAACCCTGGGACGTAGGTTTTCAAAAAAAAACGTTTTAAACAAAAATTAATTTTTCGATAAAAAATCAACTCTCTTTAGGTTATAATTAGTATAGTGCAAGTTTGACGAATGATAGAGCCAAGGTCTTTGCGTATTCCAGGAGATTAATAAATTTCCTCTCGAGTGGGTGGTGAACGAGGTATTTTCTGAGGCTTGAATGAATAATAATGAGTTGCTAAAATGTCGTGTGATAGAACTATCACCGTGGGACTTTAAGTGTTAAAAAAATTGAGCCCTTTCTAGTAGGCCCTATAGTGATGGTTTAGATAAGGAGAATATGACTCACATTTCTTTCTCTGTGCTGTCGATAATCTTTTTGGCTTCATGAATCTTCATGTAGACTTGGAGGACAGTCAGTTCTGAAAGCTGAAAAAAAACAGTAGAATTGCAAAGATTTTCTTTAGAAAGAAACGGCTATTTTAATTCATTTTTTCTCAGATCACCAATAAGTTCTGATGTGAATTAGCATCTACCAGATAAATGCATATGAATGAATTTGAAAAATTAATTTCATCTTTTTATCAATTATCTTGAGAAATAGATAACCATTTAAACAACAAATGGAATCGACCTTCTTTAAACTATGGTATAGCTCTTGTCAGATGAAGGATTGAGCTTCAGAGATTTCTCATATATTGATAGAAATGAACCAAAAGGGAATCTGAAAAGAAAACTGTGGAAGCCTAAGGTGCTTAAAGATAACAAAATAACACTGTTTATTAAGTTAAAAGAAAATTTTTAACAACTTTGTCGGCCATTTTTTCATACGAATTTGAATTTTGTTATAAATTTAAAATTTTTAAGTTGGCGCCAACAAATTTTGAGTGAATTTTAGTCATCTGTATGACTTTTTGCATGGAGATTGTTCTGAAATTCCTTCTCTACATATCCTAATCATATTGAGAAAATTTTGAGAATTTGAAAATCAGGAAAAATGGATTTTTTGAATTTAATTTAGCAAACAGCCCGGAATATTGTTCGGGAGAAAATATATAGATGTTTCAATTTCTCTTCTGTATGTAAATTTTAATTGCAAAGAAAAAAAGGGAAGAACTCACGCATGGAGAAAAACATTGAGACCACTAGAAAAAATGAAAAGTCTCATCATTGAATTTCAGAATAAAATCCATGTAAAAAGGGTAGGTACCACACACTCTCACAAAGTGACAAGAGAGACCCTTGAAAGGCTAGCTAGCAATCAAAAGAGAGAGAGAAATTTGTGTACAAGAAAAATACACATTTCTTCAATTCAACGAGTTGATTTTGTATTTCATGAAAGATGAAGAGAAACTTTGTCTCTATCTCAGAATTGTAAAAGAAGAAGGAGACGATTCGTACAGATAGAAATGGATTGTTGTGAACTTGTTGTGAAAATATTACCAAATCGATTCATTCGTTTTCTTCTACTTCTTCTTCTTGTGAAGCAAGAAAATACAAGAAAGTTTCATGCTTCTTCATTTTACACTTTTTCATTGTAATAATTATTATTTTACAAAAATTCATTGAAATCAATTACAACTAGTGGTAGTACATGATGATGAGGATGATTATGTTGTATGTTAAAATAGACTTAATACACGAGAGACAAAGAAAGTGAGACAAAACATCTGTACCAGAGTTCTATTCCTCAATAGACTAGCTAGTAAATATATCTAGAGAAAGTCAGATCAATAAGATTGTGATAATGATCATTTGCATAAAAGACATTACAAGGTAATCAGAATATAGCTATACTAAGCAGAGAGTAAATTGAATCTAATTTATTATTATTACCTCAATGACACATGAGTTTTTGTTGCTGTTCAGAAGAATTTCAAGTGATGAGTAATTCTATTACTAGTTCACTTTTATCATAATCTTGATGATCTTAGCTCTTAGGAGGACGGAAGCTCTCCCAGTTTTTTTACTCTTGAGAGCTATGTCTGGATATTGCATGTCTAAACGAAAGACATTTGTCAATGAATTTTTACTACGTAATCATTTACTACATTGTTGATCATATAACGTAAGAAAATTTATTAAAAGACTACCCCAATTCATAATTATGTTCGAATGATTCATGTAAATGTTTAAAAACGTCCAAAAATCCACTTTAATTAATAATTTAGAAATACAATGTAAGAAGATATATATCTAAAACCGAGAATGTCTTGGAAGGAACCAATTTCCAAGATCTTGATTTGTTTAATCTTCAACTACTGTGGCCTAGGTGAGTTTTTGGTGTTTTTTCAGCCTACATTATATTTCTATTTTCTTTCATGATCATGATTCTTACGATGTTATGATACTTTGAGTATTTAGGAATTTTAAAAAATTGAAAAAACAAGAGGTTTATTAACACTGAATACGTATTTCTTAAAGCTTCATCAGCAATGTTACTTTAAAAATGAAAATTATAAATATAATCATTGAAATAATAAATTACAAATATTAGAATGAAAATAGTAAGAAGCAAGTTCCAAATAAAGAAGAGAATGTAAGCTGAAAAAACACCCAAAAAAACTCAACATTAATAGCAAAAATGAAGAGAAAAAAGGGTGAAAAAGCTTACATAGGCCAAGGTAGTATTAGAGAATATGTATGGTTCTTTTGAACACACAGATCTGGTTTAATAGTATTAATAAAGAATTTCTCTTTAATCCAAAGATCAGTGCTGTCATCACCTGGGTTCTTATAAAATATTGAAAAATTGGAATATTCAGCATTATGATTATTATCTGTCAAATTTTTATGAACCGAAGTATTCTTTGAAAGATGTTCCTTTGTCCTAGTTCTTAGTTTTCTAATTGTTCTTTCAAGTTGAACCACAGTCACATTGGAACTTGTAAATTAAGAGAGTATTTTCTTCTGGCTTGAGCAAATCCTTAAGAATTAAACTAAATAATCTTTGTGTTTTGAATACAATTTTTAATTGTATGTTGGAATAATGGTCATTTATAAGGTTAGTTAGTTTTCTTCGTACATCACTGCTAAAGTTATCACCTTTGAAATTTAGTTTCATGAAAACGGTTTTCATCTCCTCATTGGTTGCCAAATCTTTATCATCTCTTTGACGTTCAGGCAGAGAGATAAATTTATCAATAAATTTTGCAGGATAGCCATTCTCCATCAAACTATTTTTCAATCTCTCTAATTCATTAGGAAGTTCCTCTTCGCTTACAATTCTTTTTATTCTCTTAGATTGACCGACAACCAAACCAACTTTATGAGAAATAGGACTGAAACTGGCGAATTTAATTTGAGTAGTTCCCTATTTTTTCTTATTGAATTTTTATGATAGAAGATGGTTGGAGTTCACTCAGAGGTGAAACACTTGTTAAGCCAACAACTACGAAATATATATCAGAGAAACATGGAGAATATAAAATCAATGAGAAATTCCTTTAGTCCTTAATAAGATGATTTAATGAATTCAATCAGAAGATTTGGGTGAATTTTTGATAAAAAATCTTCTTCTTTGTCATTTTCTGAATGAAAGTTTTGCTTTTTAATTTTACTATCTTGCCTTTGGTTTTATTTATATTACTACGGAATGCAAGTTTTAAAATAGGGAGTGTTGATGAATTTAATTTCTTTGTTATTGGAGGAGTCATTTCTTTCTTGTGTTTTGTTCTTAAAAAAGACATGGGTCGGTTAAATCGGTTGTTCAATGATGAGGTGTTACAAGAACAAAAAGTGAAAACTTCACAGTCAGTGAGATGTTTGGAAAAAAGGATTTTAACCTAGCCTAGTGTTTACCTAAAGTGTTTTATAATTATAATTAGTGATATCAGGTTAGAGAAAAAAGTTTGAGAAAGAACTGTATTGTGAAATTTTGTTAGTTTCATCTTTCTAGTGAATAAATGTCATGCGATTACATCTAGATTCCTTCTTACAGAGAGACAAAATATGAGATAGTAATAATTCTCTAAAGAGAAAAATTTCATAATCATTACATGTCGATTTACATTAAGGGGACTTACTTTGGTATTTTTTAAGCCAAGACCATTGATGAAAGGGGTGGTGATATTGACCGATTCATGTTTGGATGAAGGCTTCTTAAATATTGATATTCCAAAAGTGCTGTGCTTCGGGGCTTTCTCAACAACCTCTTCCAGTCCGACCATGTAGTTGTAAAGTTGGGTGACAGTCCCTTCGAGAAAACTAGACGGACATTTGTCCAGACTGAGAAAGGGCAAATCGACCGGGAATAAATCGTCAGTTTTCATTTTGGCAATGGCCAATCGAAGATCCTAAAAATATCAAAAAATAACAGGATAAAATTTATGAGGATATATTGAAGATCTTGACTTACTCTTTGATAATCGATCTTCTTTGAGGACTCAAAAGTGGCAGCTGTTGTCTGGGATAGTTCCTCAAAAAGTTCCTTGTGTTTACTGGCCAAGTTCTCAATGGCCTTTCTAGTTAGTACAGCTCTGTTGCTCTCTTGTTCCTCAATAATTGTTATCATATTGAGTAGTGTTCCAGAGTAATACTTTGATCTATGATCATTGAACTTTTTCAATTCTGTTGCATAGCTTAATTCTCGATCGCAATATTCTTTTTCTTTTAAGCGATATGCGTTGTCATACTGAAAAAAGGAGAAAAATAAGCATATGAATTTAATCCAAAAGAGTATTGAAATTTACTCTAGTCTGTTCGGATCTTGACAGGGCGTCATCTGCTTGGGCTTTAGCATTCGCTTCATGTGCCTTTTGCTTATTCCGATAAGAGTTTAGATAATTAAGCCAAGATGATTCAATTTTCTTTCGCCCTTCGTCGAGATGTTTATAGAGATTATTTCTACTCTTTGTCTGCTTTTGATTTGATTGGAGGCATTCATCCTGAAGCTTTTTGTGTTCAACAACGATAGTTTCTGAAATTTCTTTGCTGAGTTTTTCATGGACCAACGCCATCGAGTTGAAAGAATTCAATAACTCATGAAAAGAGACAAAGAGAGAATTATCATCATCTCCTGGCTTCTTTTTGGGCATATAAGTGTTAACGGTTTTTTTATATTTCTTAGCAATATCAAGGTGCATGGCTGTAATATCTTTCAAAAATTTATAAAATGTCTCTGTTTGTGAGTTGAGATCTGAATTGTTTTTTAGAACAGCATCACTTTGATCCTAGAAGATGAAATGAGAGAGTAAAAATTTACCCAAAGCTCTATACACCAACTACCAGTTTCCACATTTTGCTCCATTTTTGACAAAAACCCACTTTGTAAAACCGGCAATTGAAATTTAATTTATAACAACAAAATTGTCTCCACCATCCGATAATTGTTTTAATTCTAAATTGGTTTTCATTTATCTCTAAAATGAGCCGTAAAAGAAAAGCACCTCCAGAAGGATGGGAGCAGATTGAAGGGAAAATTGAAGAGTTCTCCAGAAAGATGTCAGAGGCAGTAGTAAATCCTCATGAAGGTCAACGAAAAGTTCAAAGTGTTTGGCCTATTTTCAAGATCGTTCATCAGAGGTCAAGATACATTTACAATCTTTACTCATCTAAGATCATATCTAAAGAACTTTATGATTACTGTGTCTCTCAAAAGTATGTTTCTGCCGAACTTGTTGCTAAATGGAAGAAACAAGGCTACGAAAATTTGTGTTGTCTTCGATGCATACAACCCAAGGATACTAATTTTGGTACAAATTGTATTTGTCGAGTCCCCAAGGCCAAAATGGAAAGTAACAGAATACTTGAATGTCAACTTTGTGGATGCAAAGGATGTTCAGGATGATCATGTGAAAAAAGACTTTTTATCAATATAAAATATTTTTATTTCAATAGACTGTTGATAATTAAAATAATTCTCTCCCCTATCGTATCCAGCAAATGCTTTTGTTCAGTTGATATAAGATCTGAATTCACCTTATCGACCGTCTCTCTGCGTAATTTGATCATACAATTCTCGTAAAAGTTCATCATTCTTGATGCAGCTTCTACTTCATTAATTTTCAGAGTTTTATTCTCAGTTAAATCACAGCAGTCGATATTATCCAATTTTTCTCTGATAAAGTTCTTTATCTCAATCACATTTTCCCTGGGTATTATGCCAGTGTTTTGGCACATGTTCAAAAAGTCATCATCTTTGAACATTTCCAAAGATAATTTCTCAAGTCTCTTTAGGTGAAATTGATAACCTCCGTGTCGATCTTCTTCATTACGATTTACTTTGACTGAATTATAGCTTGAAAAGGATGATTACGAAAAATCCTACCAATATATCCTAGGATAGAGGGTCTTAACTTTAAAGAGTCTCAAGTTACTGCTGGCTAAGAAAACAAATGATCTCAGGCGTATTAATTCCTCCATTACTGATATTGCTATCAAGGTTCCCTCATCAATGTTTGTACACTGGCATATTTCATCAACTAGAATTAAGGAATCTTCATTGGCTGTGTGCAGAATGAAGCACAATTCTCGCATCTGAGCATAAAAATAGAAGAAGGAATTTACCTCGAGAGTGAATGTTGATGAGCCAGAACTAATGTCTTCGTATTGGCCGGAACGAAAGAAAATCTTTTGCAAAATTGGCAGACTGGAAAATTTGGCTGGCACAAACGATCCTATTTGGGCCAACACTTGGATTTGACCAATCAACATCAAGTAAGTACTCTTACCAGTCTGTAGTATTTTCAAATGAAAAAAAAAAACTAGTTATAGCGTTCGGGACTCACCATTTCTGATCCGAGAATTAAACTGAATGGACAATGTTTATGGCAAAACTAGAGGATTAGAGATTTTCTAATTACTGCATTTTGTGGAGAATATGATTCAATCATGTTGTTGCTGTCACTTTCAATGTACCTAGCCTCTCTCAGGGCCAGAGTATCTGTGAATATTGGCCTGCAAAAGGGTTTTGTTGAAGAACAATTTCTCGATGAATACATGGCCAGGCAAATTAGTAAATCCAATTGGGAAATAACCTCGTAGAGTTGGTAAAATGGGTCCAATTTTGGATGGATTTTTGAGATCATCTCCAGAATTATGCTACAGCAGTATATAATCAAGAATGTATATATTAACTACTTGTCAGTCAGCAACAGGATTTCAGTCATTAAACTCTTAATTCTTACTGAATAATATGGAAAAAATGAAATTTAATGACATACAGTTCCTTTTGATTAATTCCATCGTTGTGCAAAGTATGAAGTTGGAATAACGCCTGACTTTGATAAATTCCTTGGGAAGGGTGACAACCTTTTCAATTCTATCATTCTTCTGGCTAAGACGTGATAAACTCGCTTGAGAAACGTTATTGATACCGAGGAGATCAGATACATCAGAGACTTCCTCATTGATTAAATCACAGTCCTGATCACCAATTGAACTGCTGACGACTTTGACATTTTTACCAAACAATATTTTTATATGAAAGCCTCTTCTATGACTAAAGGCAACCGAACCTGTATAATAATACTGGTCCATTAAATCAGAAACTGTATCTCTCATGTATTTTAACTGATCAAAGTAGAGATTTTTCGACAAGTCCAGAACAGAATTGATTCCAGGTTTTATGGCGGAAATTTTCAACTGTATTTTTGCAAAGGCTGATTTTTTCCAAACGGTATCCTTGACAAGGACAGATTCCAATTCTTGGCGAATCTCTGAAAACACTGAGCCTGACAAGACTTGATGGAATATTTTCAAGGTTTTATTTTCACAGTCTTTCAATAAATCAGCTATAAAGGGGATCGTATCCAAGAGTTTCTTCACAGATAAGAGAGATATTACTCTTTCATCAGCAGACTTTGAAGCGAGACTTTGGCACAAAATGAAGGTGTCCTTCTTATTTACATCGTCATTAGTGTCAAATAAAAATTCAGTTTCTTCAGAGACACTCTTCTGGCTAACAGCTGTACAGGAACCTATATCAAAAGCCTCTGCAATTGGATTGGAATTTTCCAAGTTTGCATTCAGCTGGACAAAGAAGGACAAAATTTTATCCATGATTGGCAGTTTCATAAGTTGGGTCTACGAGAAAAAATTAAAACAGGCATTTTACCCTCAAGTTTATTGTTGTTGAACTATTTTCAATAAGGAATTTGATGATATCTTGCCTGTTGAGGATTGAAGTTTTGTCGGAGAGTGGTTCAATCAAGTTTGAGCGTAGGAGTTTACTTCCACTCGAAGTAACGCACTTGTTTATCTTGGCAAATAAAGTTTTACGATTATTAGTATTTCTTATGCTCTCTATAAGCTCGAGATTTCTAGCCGAAAATATATCAATGCTCATATTCTGTCCAACAGATGAATAAATTAGTTTCATAGACTTAGAAGAGTATGTAACATTGTGAGTTTCCTTCAAGTGGTTCAGGAGAGCTGCAACGCAAGACAATCCATAATATTTTTCTCTAATTGTGTAAATGATGGATTGATCCTTGCTCGAACATATTCTCAACAGTTCTTGCAAGCCTTTTGCATCATTGAATTCTTTTCGGTTGACAATGACGAATGGAATTTTCGTAAAGGTAATTTTGATCAGATCAATGAGCTTTTTTGATGCAGAAGTCTCACAGAAGAATGTATTTGATAAAATTATCTAGAGTATGTCGAATATAATTTTAAATTACCGATGAAGGGGAGAATTTGAGAATATTCAGGAGAGTTCGTGAAAAACAATAAGAATCAGTAAACTGTAAGAACTCTATTTTAGGATAGCTCAAATCAATGACAGTCATTCCAATCTCAAATTCCGAAATTCCTCTCCCATTGGTCAAGCACAAGTAAATTTTTGAAGAGCTTTTAGAGATTTGACAGGAGGTTTTGCACGTGCTGATTTGCAGACTTTTAGACATTTAAGTTTGTAATTTATATTCTGATTTCGATAAACAAACAAGAAAGATTAACAAGTTTTTTGGTTCTTTAAAATCACCCACTCAATACAAAAATTTTGAGCGTGAAGCTATAGTAATCATGTTGATGCCCACAGAGACTCGAAATAAGATTCTAGAGAATCTTTTTGAACACGGTGTTCTCACTTGTATAAATGATGTCACCCCAAAGGCTATTCATCCTTTGATTCAGGTCAGAAACCTCTATGTAATCAAACTCATGAAATCTTTCGTTTCAATGGGATACGTCAGAAAACTCTATGCCTGGAAAACTTATTACTGGTTCCTCACCGAAAAGGGTATCGATCAAATCAGAGAAATTCTCCATATTCCCCCAGATATTGTTCCAGTCACTTTCAAAAAGCCAGCCACTGATGCCCGTATCGATGCTCTTGGCATGAAAGGTCCTATGGATAAAGCTGCTTTCAGACGTGGTACTGTACCAATGGGACCAGGTAAAGATGCTGCCACTGACGGACAAGTCAAATTCTCTTCTTTCGGTCGTGGAAAGCAATTATAATTTGTTTTTTTTAATAGACCAGAATTAAGAAATAAATTTATTTCGGATACTATGTTATTATTATATTCAGTTCGAAAAAAACTCGAATGGTTTTTCCTCTTAGTAAAAATAACGGCAGTAATTCCTAGCCCTCATGCACCAATCCATGCAATCTTCTAGCCGAGGCCACACATAATAGTCGTAAGGATCCCAGATTGGCGTTCCGTAAGGCATCCTTCTGTAATCGTAAATTCCGTAGCGTCCATAGTTCATTCCTGATTCAAAAGCTCTTCTATATCTTACATCGTCTGCCCATCTTTCGTAGAATCCACCTCGTCTATCGTAACTCATAGAAATTTGATAGCTAATACTAATTTAACTAGCGCAGTAGTACGTCATATTCATTTAGTAAAATTCATTCTACGCATTAACCTTTATAGTTGGTAAACCCAATCTGACTCTCTTTGTTTCTAGATGGGCGAAGAAATTTACAAAATTGTTGATGTGCTAAGAACAACTCAGTGTGTCGGATATCCAATTGTAGAGAACGGCTATGTAGAATACTTGGGAAACGCTTTTTATAAATACAGAATCGCAACTGACACAGAAGTAGACAGAGAACGTAATCTTCATATACCTCCCCTGTCCATATTTGACGTTGAGTCTAACGCAAATCTCTTCATTACGATTATTGATGATTTGGTTTATGGTTACAACTACATAACTACTTACAAGTATCGATTATGCTACATGTACGCCAACTCTGAATGGTTTTATCAATACGAGAATAGATACATTGAAGGGAATAGTAGAAATATGCGTTTATTCATGGATATCGTCTACCGTCTTGCATTGTGCTTCATTGGTATTGATGTACACTTGAACTGTCCAGACCGATGCAAGGTTGATTTGACATTTTGCTCTCTGAAAGCTGATACTCATCCAAAATGCTTACTAAGTGACCCGTACGCTTCGCAAAGTTATGAAGATTTTAACCCTAAAAGTTTCAAGAGTAACACAATCTACTCGCAGCTCAAGAGAAGAGATCGTTGGTCCAATAATTGGTTTAAACAACTGGACGAGAAAAAGGCTCGAAAGTGGTTAAATTTGGTTAGTCTTAGCACAAGGACCCCTATTTGCCGGTGTAAGAACAACTTCAAGGTTTGTAAATTACAATTATTGATTTGATAGTATGACCCGTCGAGGGAAAAGTGTATTCCCAGTGAAGATTACAATATTTGCCGAATGGCAATGTTTTGCAGGAACGAAGGCACATGTGTCCAGTTAATCGATTCCGGTTCAAACTTATTCAAGTGCCAATGTAAGCCTGCTTTCACTGGCGAGTATTGTGAGATCGCAAGGGATCCCTGCGTTGAGGATAATCGTCTTGGAGATTGTTTTCCCTATTCGTGTCTGAGGGACGAGAAGAACTCACACTTTGGCTTCAAATGTGACTGTCCAAAGGAAACTCATTACCACAAAAGCTTCAACAACAAGCCAGGATGTATTGCTAAGCTCGAAGTGGTTGAAGATGCCAAAAATGATCATGCTGGAATTTGCAACTACAATGGAATTCCGATCAAGGTGAATGAAACCAGATTGAAATGCACATGTAAACCTAATTGGACTGGTTCCAATTGTCACATACCAAATCCAAGACCCTTTTGGTCGGAATGGTCTGATTGGAGTCAATGTCAATGGCCAGATAGCTGGGACATTTGTAAGCTTCCGGCGTATCAAATTTCCAGGCGCACATGCATCAAGACAAGAAATCAGGTGGACTGTCGCGGTGCCGCATCCAGAAGAAGATACGATCTCTGTCAGCTTGGCAGTACCCCTCCAGAGTTGTTAGGCATTCTCGCTGATCCTGAGGTGAGAAGTCTCTTTGAGGAGAACCATCACAAGTGTAGATTTGTTTCCGAGTATTATTCACCTGACAAGTACACCGATCTCTACTCATACAAGCCATTCTACACGTTTAGCAACGTGAAAGATTTACTCTCGGTTATTCTGCTCATCCTTTTCGTCATCTGCTTGTATATTGTCAAGTTCACAATTCCCGACATTAAACGACTTATCAAATACCTTTCACAAAGACGAAATAGAAAAGAGTTGACTCCAGTTAAAAGGATCAAACGATGTATTATTAAGGGATGCCAGGGAAAGAGAATGGAACTTTCTTTGAAATACAGATTTTAACAAAATCATACACACACAAACACATTTTACACTAGAAAATAATGATTTTATTAGTCTGTATTTGAATGTAGCTTGTCAGTTATGAAGATGTAAGATGTTTAGCTACACCCTCACGTGTTGGTGCCATGGTCTTTTTGCCAGGTCTCCAGTTAGCCGGGCACACTTCACCATGTTTATCTGTGAAGATGAAGGCATCCAAGAGTCTCAAGGTTTCATCGACATCTCTACCAACGGGCATGTCATTAATTGTCACTTGTCGGAGGACTCCCTTGTCGTTGATGATGAAGAGACCTCGGAAGGCATTTCCAGTCTCCTCTTGGAAGACACCAAAGGCTTTGGCGATGTCTCCCTTTCTATCGGCAATCAATGGGATTTTCATTGGACCAAGCCCTCCCTGATCACGGGGAGTGTTGATCCAGGCCAGGTGGACGTTCTTCGCGTCAGTAGAGCAGGCCATAACTTCGCAATTTCTATTTTTGAATTCTTCCACACGATCGCTAAAGGCGACAATCTCTGTAGGACAGACAAAAGTGCTAAAATTGTCAGAAATTAGAAATATTTTCTACTTACAAATCTTCAGGATAAAAGAATAAGATGACGTATTTGCCTAGATAATCGGAGAGTGAAATATCTTTGAATGCTCCGTCAATGACTGCAGTAGCCTTGAACTCTGGTGCTTTCTGTTGAGGTTGTAGAGTCATTGTAGATTAACTTGAAATGACTTCTCATGATAATGCTTTAATTTAAATTAAATTCTAACCAATCACAACACTCGTAAACTCTGATTGGTACACTGCACGTGTGTTCCTTAAAAAGTTCATGTTGAAATGAGAACAACAAACAATTTTTACAGTTTGTAGCTTTCCATCTATTCTCTTTGCTAGGTAACTAACTAATAAGCGAAATAAACAAAATAAGGTTGAATTTCTAAAATCTAGCATAAAAATTATTCACAATAGAGGGATACAACCAAGTACAAGAGTATATACAAATTTTATTGATTGAAAAAATATGTAAACTAGTTTCTTGAATTATTAAATGAACGGCTATCATTGTTGTTTCTTGATCCTGGTTGGCAAATGTAAACATCCAAGTAGTCACCGATAATGAACTTGCAATCCTTTAGCATTATATTATCGGTATCAGCTGGGCTCCCAGTGCAAACACTGCCAATGTCTCTCATGCGAAACAGCGGTTGTCGATGATCAGGCCAAACGAGGGAAAAGTTGATCATGGTACCCTTTTTACGTGCAGTGGGATTAATTCTTTTAATTAAAGATGCCATTTCTTTGAGAGTAGCATCATTCCAAGTGTGGATCTGAAGTTCATTAATGGGAAGACGTTTATTGTAGTCGTTGACCGTGTTTTTTCGGTTTTCCGAATAGAAAACACGAAGGAGAAGAGGACAATTTTCTTTACGATAGGATTCTCTATCTTTCATGACAATTATTGATTCAATAGTATTTTTTCTCAAAATTTTCAAAATGTACTTTACTCAAACAGAAAAAAAAACATTTGTCATTTGTTAAAACAGACCGATTTCTAGAAATATTCAAGAATCTATAAATAACTATTTGACTTGTCAAATTGTAATGATTCGTAACTTTTATCGCATACACAATACCTTTGGAGTTGGAAATGTACAAAGAAGGACTTTCCAACTCACTAAAAACAATCTTGAAGGTTTTAGGGGAAGAGCTTTTAGACCAAAATCAGAAACTAACAAAATATCAATTACTGGTGGCTCTACCACCAACATGTTGGCCGTTGGATCTGCAGTTGGAATAGGTTCTCTCGCTCTGTATGGTCTAGCAAGTGGAAATAGCAATTCTCTCTCAGCTATGGACAAAATGTCCGTCTGGCCGGAACATGTCAAGAGTAGAATAAGACAAACTTATGGATATCTTGCAGGAAGTATGGCTATTTGCGCAACGACTGCCATTCAACTTTCACGTAGTCATAGATTTCTTGCCGCTATGGGCTCAGGTTGGACAGGGCCTATTCTTATGGCTGTTGGAAGTATTGGAGCTGGTATTGTCTGTCGGTAAGTGCTCGTGTTCTAACTAGTTTTTGAAATTCCACTAATCTTTTTCGTTCAATAGGTCAATTCCATATCCCCAGGATGGTTCACCAATCAGCCTGAAGCACGTCATGTGGCTAGTGTATTCTTCAAGTCTTGGAGCCATGGTGGCACCCCTGTGTCTTGTTGGAGGACCGATATTGACTCAAGCAGCCCTCTACACAGGAGGTATTGTAGGAGGTCTTTCGCTTGTTGGAGCAACAGCTCCTTCGGAAAAATTTCTAATGATGGGAGGTGTACTTTCGATGGGATTGGGTGCTGTGTTTATCAGTTCTATCGGGGCAATGTTTGCCAATCCAATGACTCGAATTGGAATGGGATTGCATGCCATCTCCCTTTATGGAGGTCTTTTTGTCTTTTCCGGTTTCCTTCTCTACGACACACAAAAGGTGATTCATAGAGCTGAAACTCATCCAAATTATGGCATGGTACCATTTGATCCGATCAACAACTCAATTCACATCATGTTGGACACTTTAAATATATTCACCCGGATAGTTTACATGCTTAGTTCTAGTAACAATAGACGAAGATGAGTAAAAGCAGAATGAACTGAATAAATAAATATAAACCTTTTATCATAAAAACATTCCAGGCTACTCTCGATTCGAGTGTATCATTGAGGTGAGACATGTTTTATAAACAAGGTTGTGTTATATTTATAATAGGGGATGCTAAAATGAATGATGAATCTAGAATAGATTTTTCATAGAATTTCGGTTATTGTAGAAAGAAAAACAATTAGTTAAACACTCTGGCCATGAACAAAATTGTTATCACAAAAAATATAAGGTGGTCAATGTGTAAAAAATAATATGCTTATTAACGTGATGCACTTGACAAAAGGCCAGCGGAGCACCCATTGAAAAAGTCGACACCGTTAAGGTAGATTAACCACCAGACATAAGGCAAGAAAAATTCATCAGGACTGCTCTCTTCGACGTATTTGAATTTGAGTTCTGGAGATCTGCGTAGATTCTGTGACTTTTCAAGATTCTCTACATTCTTTGAGATTAAGCCCAGGACAGCCTCGGAGGACGTGGGATTACCATTGAGGTTTTTATCAATCTTGTACGAAAAATAATTCAAAATGGCATCCAAATTCTGGACAATATCCTGGTAGGTGGAGATCCCACGAATTCTCGATATATTCGCCCTGTTATACAACAGCGAGTAGACAAGATCTGAGTTGGTTGGCAAGGAATGAATTAGCGTTGAATTCAAAATCTCCAACATCATTCGTAGGATTTCCTCGATTAATTCCAAATCTGATTTCTAAAGCAAAAAGAGGGATAATCAAAACTAAGCTAAATTACAAATCTAGACTATCGTGATAAAACTTCAACATTCTCATGGATAGATAAAAGGTGTATCAAAGTTTTATGATTCATGACTACACAGAGGTGTCAACATTTATGACTTCTTCTCGTGGATCTATTTCGTCTATTTTTACTCTAGACTATGGACTGGTTGAGTTGCAATAATCTGAAGAAAAAAACTGCCCATCTTATCCCAATATAAAGATAGCTGGTATTATTTCTGCACAAAATTTATTGTCTTGGTACATTTTTTCTACTGTGAAGTACAATTTTTACTCAGAATTAATCTCTTAAATTTTCTTCAAAGTGTACTATTTTCTTCTCGTGTTATGGCCATATTAGTTACAAAGAATGTCTCAAGTTGTCTGCCCTATACCCCCATCTGGCTTGGGAGAGTATCAAGCTCCCTTATTCCCTACAGCTCATACATTAAGCCAAATGAAATATCATAAATATTATAACACCAAAATCTGTTTCTCTTGACTACTAAATACTGATTTTGTAATAGATATAAATTTCTGTCCAAAAAAGGAAAACTTGCCATATTTTCATATTGATCAGTGAGCAGTTCCCTTTCAATAGGATCGTCACGAACTTGTTCATTGTCTTTTTTACTGGACGACGTCTTCAAGGATCTTAGTTTTTCCTTGACCTCCCTCAGGGCATCGGCAGACTTACTTCGCTTCTTCATCATGACATTGATCAGCCTGGTAAAGTAAACGAAAGTGGGGAATTAAAAACTGGTTTGTATCTCCTGTGTAGAGGGTTGGGGACTTACTCGAGGAATAATTTACAAGCACTCGGATGGATTCTCTTCATTCGACTTGATAGATTGGCCAGAGCCGCAAGGCAATTTATGTGCAGATACTTGTCCTGAATGTTGAGATTAGATTTAGAATGCCGAACTAAAGAAGTAGCATGCACACTTGTGGTTATATTTTATGTTTTTTTAATTCAAATTTGCCTTTCTCTACTACCATGTAATGTTTGTTGATTACACTATTTCTAAGTTTCCTTATGAGTTCTTTCTAATTTAATTTTTGACCAATCAAATTAGAGAAGTGTACAAGAGTTTGATCCATAATTATAAGACAGCGATAAAATAAAGTTTAAAGTATAGAAATTGAATTTTTTTCATCTGAATCAATTCATCTTTTGCAAAAAAACACTTCTCAATTAAATGGAAATATTAGTAAGGTGAATAATATAGTTCTTTTAGTCAAAAGATGAATCTTTCAGATGTTTATAACTCTTTCTATTCTAATTGTTGACTCAGTTATCGAGGAAAGAAAGTTGATTTTTTAGTCGAGAAATTGGTGAATAGATTAAAAAGAGCTTATTTTTATCCAAGACCTACTTTAAGTTTGAAAAGGTGTCTTTGTATTGTCTTAAGGAGACACAAGTAGACAAGACTACCAAGGGATATGTCAGCTAGTGCCGCCGGGGAGTATGAAGCGCTTAGGTTTTGTTGCTTGTTATTCTCCAAATTGATGGAACTGTTGTTGTTTTGAATTGAGCTGACAATTTCTTGTTGGGCTGTGGAGGATGTACTCAGGGGAGTGTGTTGTTGATCCTTATCATGGCCCGGAAGAAGCCAGGGTATTTTCTTTATAGGCTATAATTGGAAAAAATATTTATGCATTTGCACCAATAAAATCTAGGAACAGAAGACCTTGCTAATGAAATTAAAAAACGAGTCAAGGTACTTTCTCTAATCAAATGAATCATCAGTAAAGTCTGCTTAATAACAACTCAAATGATTTACATGGTACAGTTAGTTTTATAACGCCCCATACACAAAATACTTTTTTTTAGTTTAATAGTTAATATGTATTATATAGCAAATAATTTATGATTAGATAGTTGAAAATTAAATTTTATATCACCGTTGAAATTGATACTCGAAAGTTTGTTTCTAGCAAAGTTTAAAGATCTCAGATCAAAGGTTAAAAAGTCCAATTGGGATATTGATCAGCCTATATTGTAATTTAATAACCATTGTTACTGTAAGAATCATAAATCAGACGATAATTGGTAGACCTTTCAAGTAGAGACAAGTCCATTACTGACTGTAAAATCTGAGTTTGTTCTCAAGTTATAAAAACAAGTTCAGAGAAAGGGGAAACAGAGAAGACGATTACCAACTAATAATCAGACAATAGATGTATTCCTCACAGTCCCAAGAATATGAGCACATTCAACCCTCATTGGTCAATCTTGGAAATCAGGCAACTGTTGTCTTCAAAAACAAGTTGATTAACAACAGATTTTATTGAATTCTAATTCGTATTGACTTTATGAGAAGAGTATCAGTATGTTAAAACAGGTCAATACGAAGCGGAAGACGGCCTAGAGACAAAAAATGAGCCTTGATAACTCTATGAAATGTATTAAAATAGCTATGCAGATTATAAGCAACTTACAATGTCCTGGATAGACCGAGTGAATCTGTCATTCTCCGTTAAAATGAGTACAATTATCAGACTCATATAAACAAGGTTTGAACAGTCGACTGAGGACTTGAAAAGAATTCCGAGAATTGGCATGAGCTACAAAAAAGGGGATTGATTAGCTATAAAAGGAATAAAATTGATCGAATTTAGCTTGTAGTTTGAAAAAAATTAAATCAATCATCAATTTAATTGGAATTGGCGCCCCCATTCTTCAATTAAGTTTTCTATTATAAAAATTCAAGTTTACACTTGAAAATGCTTCAACTTGATTGTATTTTCTCAATGAACGAAGATCATTTGATTGGCCAAAAAAGAGACAAGGAAAGGCCGCGTTGATGTCAATTTGTTAACCAAAAATTAAATTCTTACCATTTTATAGAATGACCTAATTCGGAATCATTTCTAAAATTTATTGATTGCTATAATTTCTCTATGAATGAATTTAGGTTTGTAGCTTTTGTTCATTTCTAAGGGGATTATCAGGTCATTTTCATTCCCTTCTACTTTATACTCTGCTATTCTAACTGACCAATCAGAATGGAAACATGAATCTTGTGAGTGTTATTTAGATGATGCTAGTTATATTCCACGTGCAGGATCGAGGACAGAGATATAATATTCAGTTACGTGTTATTTCTTCTCAGAATAATTGTCGAAATGTCTTGTACAATTTTAGGTATTTTAATTTTGGAATCAGGTTGATCAAAATCTTCTTCAATGCTAGTTAAATAGTTGTAGTTATGGCTATGAATCAAAGCAAATTTTAAATGCAACAATGCATCTGTGTTTAAGAATTTTGACTTTGAAAAGATCCCACAGAAGTCGGAAATTATCTGAAGAAATTATCTTGAATAAGAATGGAATTTGTAATCACAAAGGTATAGTAATTTTTTTGATCCAAAGGTTGAAGACTCTTGAGATGACGATTATATCCCATAACATTGAAGAAGATAAAACTAATAAATCCAAGGAGTATTAATTCGGAATTAGTATGTTTTTGTGTCGAAGCGTGTCTACATCGGCCACCGTGGGTTGAACATTATTTGACTCTCTAATGGGATTGACACTTAACCCTTCATGTCCCAAATTATTTTTTTCTCATCACACAAATGAGAAAATTTGCAATCTAACCAAAATAATTACGCTGATTCTGAATCTGAATTCCTTTTTGTAAGCCGACTTATCATTTCAAAGATAATAGAGGTTAAAATAGGCATTTTTTGGCTCTAAAAACAGGTATCTTCTAAATTATAAGAAATATCGAGCAGGCGATTGTGTAATTTAAATGTAAGTAACTAAGGTGTGCTTACCTTATCAGTGAAAATCTATCTTTATGAATTATACATATTTTTGTAGCTTGATAAATTTCCTTTCTAATGAAGGATGGAAAATTATTTCAAGGATCTTTCCATTGAAATTATCGCTCGAGAAAGAGTTGTGTTCCACTGGTGGAACAATGAGATATGAAGGGTAAAATTCATATGGATATAATAATTACTAACTAGTAGTAGTAAGTTTTGGTTACTTGAGGACTTTTCTTGATTATTAATGGCACGATATTACTCTTGCATACAGAATTCTAGTTCAACTTTTAACTTGAGGTTCAAAATAATCTGAGATCAAGGGGGAAATTGCATAATCCTTATTGGCTATTACTTTTTTATAACAGTTGAGAAAATTTTTTGATTTTAACACCAAGAAAACTGATAATCAGAAATATAGGTTAAAGCAATCAGAATATGGGATGTTGATCGACTGAATAGGGGAATACTCACTATTTTTTCGTAGTTCTTTTCGTCTTGAAGGAGTAAATTCCTAAAGTGACCATTTCTATGGACCAGCAGGTACAATATCAAGAGAGAGCTATCAAGACGCGTAGATTCCTGAAGAGCTCTGAGTAATTCATCGAAATCGTAGGTTGTCTCCAGATTGTCTTGGCTCATTTGAATGTCGGGATCAACGTCTGAATTAATGAATAAATTTATCATTCATAGGCGAACTACTCAGTAGTATATACATGATTGAATAGACTATTTAAAACGTACTCTTTGATTTCAATGCAAAAAAGGCTTCTCTGTACGGATTTCGCATGAGATTTCTCTGATTTTTATCGTCCTTCTTAGAAGGTATGGCCACTGAGGCTTGTGTTATCAACAAAAGGAGTAAATGAGACGCTTGTTTAGCCAGGACATTGCATCCATACGAGGCGTAGGTGCTAACATCAATGGGAGCCTGATTAATTGATTCCGGGCGTAGGTCCATAAGGCTAAACATGCCAGGTGTTGAATTGGTCTTGGAAGATCCATTCGATTTGCCTCCAACATAACCAAGGGTCACAATAGACAAGAGACCACCTTTTAATTGAAAAAAAACATGCATTGATTAAAAATAGGCCTAGTGTAACTCAAGAGTTGTATATTCAGAAAGAGACCTCACGCAAAAGATTTCCTGAAAAATCAGATTTAAAATTTCCCAACAAGTTAACGATCAAGTTTTTAATTAATTTGATCTTCTTATCCACATAGCTGATAATTAAATAAAAACTCACTAGCAAGATAGGAAGCAGCATTCCAGATAATACCATTTTGATTTGTTATGAGTGTTGGCGGCGGCTTCATATTCGCTGCAAAAATGTTTAATAATTTACTGACAATCTTATTTGCCAGGTTGACACTAGAAGAAATATTAGAACAAAAAGACAAGTTACGATTTTCCCCAAAAGACATATTGATACATGGCTGGCATCTCAGCGGATAATGGCTGGCATAATTGACTTGACATCATAATGATCAGAGTTGAAATACATTCCATATGAAAAGTATATGTGGCCTGGTTGACTGGCATTTCGACGAGGAGTGAAAATAACAGGTAGAACATGTAATCGGATAATGGGGCAGACTTGGTGGCATAACTTGTCTGTTGGATGAAATGTTTCATGACATCCTTTTCTGAGTAGTTTTGTATCAAGAATTTAACACAGCATCGGAAAATGAACAAGTTTTTCGTAGTCTTTTTCAGCATGACAGAGTTCCTATAATTCTATTAGACAAATGAAAACATACGGTTCCTGGTTATTTTGAAGTTCTCCCTGGATAAATGTGGCGTCTTTAATGAAAATTTTAATCAGAGTGTAAAAGTTTTGGGATTTCAGGTTATTCTTGACCAAATCCATAATGAGGGGATAAATGGACTCGTAAAAATGCTTATCATTATCTCTAAAAAGGGGGAAGATCGTGTAAAAGAAAACTGTACCTATGAAGCGGTGGAACGTAGTTGAAGGAAAACAGTTCAGACCAGAATTCTGAGTCTTCTTCAATGCTAATCTGGCCGGAAAATGAGGTAACGACTTTATTATTTCTTACGTCGGAGAGACAACTCTGATTATGGCCCATGTTTCTTCTATTATATGTATTACAAATCTATGACATTAAATGATATCAAATTTTGTATTTAATTTAACAAATTCATAGTAAAAAACTGGAATTTTTCTTCTAAGTTGATTTGAGGTACGTTAGTACGTCAAAGGCGGCATCTTGAACTTTTTCAGGGAAATTATAGGTAGTGTTAGTCAGTTTGTTGATGGCATCAATTAAACGTTCTTTTCGCATTGCTCTGGATTTATCTGAATCGATGCCAACCAAGAGGGATGCTTCGATAATGTTTTTGTACACTTTTTCACCTTTTCTTTTCTTGTAACTGAATACACTGGCAGCAGTTATGAGAATTCTAAACAGAAACTCATGATGAATGGCAGCAGATTCAATATCTTTAAACTCTAATAATAAGTTTAGTGAATAGATCGAAAATTTTCCAACATTCTCCAAAATCTCATCTCTATTCACCACGTCATCGCCGTGTTTCATCAGATATAGACACACATTATGAAAGTAGGTAGCCAAAGAAACCTGGATCATTTTGTTCTTGCCGAGTGGAATGGCCTTGGAAGTGAGGACTTGTTCCATCTTAATTCTGAAATCATTCAGACAAAATAGTTTAACACGATCATTGAGACTAGCTCCGTGGGCTAAAGCATTTGAAATAATGTTAATGGTTAGACGCGTATTCAGGATAGACTCCTTGTTTTCAGGATTGATTATGTCAAGGGAAATTTTGAAGAGCTTGAGGAGAAACTCTTCCTCGAATAAAATTGGCAATGCTTCCTTGAAGGTGGCCGAGTACCGGAGAAAATCTAGGACTGGTACTAGTTCCCCGAGATCCCAGCCATTGTCAAAAGTGGCCTGAAGAGTTTTTATGATTTCTTGTAGTTTGGCAGAGTTAACCGTCTCAGGTTGTTTATCATCAAACTTTCTTATGTCCCCGAGAATTTCTCCTGGTATTTGAAAGTTTGCATTCTTTTTTGAATTGAACTCAGATAATTTACCTTAAAATTATAAAGAATAAGGATTTTGATGGAAGCAAAGTAAAATAAGGGGCTTACTCAAAAGATTATCAAATTTTATATCAGACATTGAAATGAATATTGAGATGGGGACATAGGAGATACGTTCCCTAGGCATGGAGCCATCACCAGTGTAGGGATCAAAGTTTCCAGAACCAGTATACCCTTGGGGATGGGCGTTTAGTCCGGCATTTTCACAAATGAACTTGGCTACAGTATCCAGGTGATCTTGTGGAAGATTATTGTTGTTAATAAAGTTCTGGGCGACAGTATATGGGTCTTCAGATTTGTTGAATGGTAATTTCAACATTGGCATTGATGGGTCTGTCTCGATGCTAAAGACAAAGTCATACTCTTGTCCATTGTAAAATGTCTTTTTCGTATTCTCATCAGTACCGACAACATCACCGACCTTATTCCATTGATTTTCCACAGAGCTCCACTGGAAGCAAAATAAATTATCTCCATCTTTTACGACCATCAGTTGACCTTCACTCTTGCCGGGTACTGTGAGAGCTTCCACACCAAAGTAATCCTTATTTTGAGTCAACTGAGAACCTTCAGATGTTTTAGCATTTATCTTGTTGCTAGCAATTTCATTAGAGTAGGCCTCCATTAATTCATGGGAAGCTTGACGATCGGGATTAGTAGTGAAAACACGAATTTTCAAATCAGATCCACCAATGACGACATCTCCATTCGGCATAAAATCGACACACCATACACTAATGGAGGGAACAGAAATAACTTGATAACACTCTGGGATGGATAAGTTACTCAAATTCCAGAGACGAACAGATCTATCCTCACCAACAGATGCTAGAATTTTTCTACTTGCATCATATGAAAGACAATAAATGAAATTGGTGTGAGAGTAGCCTTCAGAGACTAGTGAAGCATTGTTGACATTCCAAACTTTGATTGCAGCATCATTACCACAGGAGGCAATGTGAGAATCATCAATTTTCACAAGAGATCGAATGCAATCGGTATGTCCTTCCATAACACTCGATGGAGTTGGATTAGTATTATTCTTCAAATTAATCACCCAAGAGAAAATCTTTTTATCAGCACCGGCACTGCACATTCGTAGAGTGTCATTATCGTGAGATAACACTGCAATTGACCAGACAGGGCCACTATGTGCTCTGAGAATATGAGAACATTTCATGTCTATCCAAATACGTATAGTATGATCCCAGCTACAGCTAATGATGGTGTTTGCATTAACATAGCGGACAGCACAAACATTATCTGTATGTCCTTCCAGGACTCCGAGAATATTTTGAGAGTCTGTATCATATGAAAAGATTTGCTTATCATTAGACCCGCTAATCAACTGACTGTTGCTAGTAAAATCCAATGAGGTTACATAATTTTGATGATAAGTCAGAGTATTAGAGTTTTGGAATAAATTTGGCCTGAAATTAGTATTATAATAACATACGCAACTCTCAGCCATATTTTTATTGATTTATCTCTCGAGGCAGATATTATCAAATCATCATTAGGACATTTGATGGCTCTAACGTCACCGGAATGACCTTCTAATGTGCAACTATACTTGAAGTTTACCGCCATAACAGTTAAATAATCCAACTATAAAAACAATCAAATTTTGTGATAAGAATTATATAATTTACTGATTGTTTAGATTTCTGGAGCAACTTTTTTGAGATGTTTATCTTGAATTCGCTTTCAAGGGCTATCAATCGAAAGACTTCTCGATTTTTATCCTCTAAACCAATTTACACCGATGCTGAAAAAGCTGTTGAAGGAATTAAAGATGGTTCAACATTACTTGTAGGAGGTTTCGGATTATGTGGCATACCTGAAAATCTTATTCATGGTTTAATGAAGAGAAATGTAAAGAATCTAGTTGTTGCCAGTAATAATGCTGGAGTTGATGATTTTGGTCTTGGCCTGCTCCTTAAAAATAAAAATGTGAAAAGAATGATTTCATCTTATGTTGGTGAGAATGCTGAATTCGAGAGACAATACCTCTCTGGAGACCTTGAATTAGAATTTTGTCCGCAAGGAACCCTAGCAGAAAAGATTAGAGCTGGTGGTGCTGGTATTCCAGCATTTTTCACTCGTACAGGATTCGGTACAATGGTACATCAAGGCGGTGTTCCCATAAAATATGACGCCAAAACCAAGGAACCTACTCAAATTAGTAAGGCAAAAGAATCCAAAAGTTTCAACGGAATTGAATATGTCATGGAAGAATCTATTGTTGGAGATTTTGCCCTCATAAAAGCCTGGAAAGCTGACAAGAGTGGAAATGTCATTTTCAAGTGAGTACCAGTGTTTATTTTTATGCTTGCTGTGACAAATAAATTAGAAAAAATTTGGTGTAAAGTACTCTACAGTCTTAAAAGACGTAATACATGCACTCAAGAAAGCTGCTTTCTTTAGAGTAGATTTTCTCTATCCTTCTTAAATTGATTATTATTAGAAAGACGGCGAGAAATTTTAATGAAACTATGGCCAAAGCAGCCAAGGAAACGATAGTTGAGGTTGAGGAAATTGTGGAAACTGGAACATTTGACCCAGACCAAGTCCATTTACCTGGGATCTATGTTGACAAGATTCTTCATCAGGTTTCCTTTGAGAAAAGAATTGAAAGGAAAATATTCGACTCTTCCTCGGCTCCGGAAAAGGTCTACTCAGATCCAAGGAAAGCTCAAAGGTGATTTAAAAAAGTATTTTTTTTACACAATAATCTAGATATCATGTAACTAGTGGTATAGCATTTAATATCTTTTTTATCTTGACTACTTTTAAGTAAAAAAGAAAAGTATATTATAACTATTGATGAGCGTAAAACTTTAAGTGCCAAAAATCGGGAAACAATTGCCAACCGGGCTGCATTAGAATTCAAAGACGGTGATTATAGTAATCTGGGCATTGGAATTCCGACAATGATTGCCAGCCGTCTGCCAAAAGGAATCAATGTCCTATTCCAGAGTGAAAATGGAATCTTGGGAATGGGTCCCTATCCAAAGGATGAATCGGAAATTGACCCGGATCTCATAAATGCTGGCAAGGAGACTATCAAGGCCATAGAAGGAGCTTCTTGCTTTTCGTCTGACGACAGTTTCGCCATGATTAGAGGGTTAGTCTTGTATCAAGCCTCATTTTACAAGCTTTGTTTTTGAAAATCCAAAAGTTTGTCCTAAATCATGAGATTATGAAAACTAAAACTGTCATTCTATTACATCTCATAAAGCTAGGTCAGCTAACCATTGGGTAAAAGAGTTGTAAAGTACAGTCAGTTGCGAAAATCATTGGCCCTCCTTATTAGAAAGAAACTGTCATGAGATTTTTGATATACTTTTGGTCTATGCAGGTTCGATTCCTACCAAAATACATTGAATAACATGTTGATGATTCTCAAACTTTCAGAGTTATCTATGTAGTAGACTTTCAATCAAGTAGGTCTCAATAAATGAAAAACTTATTTCTATTCCTAATGTATGTACAATGTATTTATCAATTTAAGACAAAATTAATCAACTTTTAGATTCTCTTCTCTGCAGGTAATGTGTAAACAAAATCAAAATTGTAATCTGATGATCAATGTAAAAATTATCAGCCTTCCTTTCATATTAAATAATAAAGATTCAAGCTTAATTCTACCTAATTAGTCTACATCTACACATGTTATTCTTTTTATTATTGCTCTCTTCAATTTATATAGGGGTCACATTGACATAACTGTCCTTGGCGGAATGGAAGTATCTCAGAATGGAGACTTGGCCAACTGGATAATACCCGTGAGTTCCTAAATTTTCCGATTCTTGCAATGAAAGGAATATCTAAAGCTTAAAGAGTTAATCGGAAGCTGAAATTCCATGATATTATTATTTATTTTCAAACAAATTTTCGATCAATAAGGTAAGATTAACGAGGGTGAAGATTTTGAATAATGATCACTGATTACAGATTTAAGATCACCCAAGACTGTTAGATGTCATGGAGTGAACACTTTTTCTTTAGAATATGTCTTCATAAGAAGAATTTCTGCGACTAACAAGGCTGAAAAGCCAGCGGGGTAATGAGCCAAGTGTATATGGATTTTAGGAACCTGTATATTGAATTTTTTTTCCAGCTCAATACTACTTCCATATGTAATGCTTGGGGTAAGAAAAGTAGAATGAGGTTCATAACCAAGTAGTTATTCAGGGAGCTGTTCGGCATAGATTGACTACAGAAGAGAAGGGTGTAGTATTAAGATTAGAACTAAAACAAATCTTTTTCTACAGATAGACCCATACAAGTCAGAAGACAACCTATTAGTCAGGTAGAAAGCGAACAACGTTATACTCAAATTATGAGGTTCTTCTGGTCCTAAGATGAGGCAAATGAATATTTATTTTTATTGTTGATTAGGCTAGGTGTGTGTTATACCGATTCCACAAATCTCTGATTAATTTGAGGAAATGATAATTTTACTTGAATATGACGAATAATAATAAATTAATTCATTATTCATTACATATAGGGTAAGATGGTCAAAGGTATGGGTGGCGCCATGGACCTTGTGTCAGCCATGTCAACCAAAGTTATCGTAACCATGGAGCATTGTAATCCTGTGAGGAAAACTGTGATAAAATACCTTTACAAATAATAATAAGCCTTATCTTGATTATTATTATTATTATATGATGTGTTGTGCCTAAAGTGTGACGAAAATATTTTTACTCTCTGCCCCTTTTCGGTAAATGCCTGTTAGCATATACGGTCTATGCTTATGCAATATACAAGTGACTTGCCTAAAGTGTAACGAAAACATTTAACCCCTCAGTCCCTTTTTGATGGGGCTTGTAATCGTATTTTTGAATTTTTTAAATTAAGATAGTAAATTCAAAACTTCAAAATGTTATTAATTTTTGATTTACTTATTTGTACAGCTAATAAATTTGATTAGCTAATTGGTACAGGGGAAAATAAAATTTTGTATTACCCTATGATATGTATTCAAAAACGCATTTTCATTCGAACAATAAAACTATCTATATTTCAAAAGGCTCACATGTATCTGATGTATCAAAATTCTATTTTTCTTATGTTGCTTGAATTTTCACCAGATTTATAACATTCCTCATGAAAATAATTTGGCTATTCAAAATCAGATCCAATTTTTTCATGATTAAGAGGCTGCCTTAACAAACCAAATGAATTATTTTTATAATTTATTAGCATTATTTCTGTTATTTGCACTAGAAATGTTATATTTTTTGAAAATTATTTTATTTTGTGACCGCCCTAATCATTGATCATTTACAGAGATCAAATCTAGCTTACTTAAATAAAGGAACTCTAAGCTGAGATTTTAATAGCACGAATAAAGTTTATTTTTGAATAAGAGCGATGCTCTTATGAGAAAAGACTTGTGTAAATAAAAAGGTTGAAATGATTATATTAACTCTTTTCGTTTTTTAGAAGGGAAAATCGAAAATATTGAAAAAATGTTCCCTCCCATTAACTGGACAAAAATGTGTCGACATGATAATCACAGAACGAGTTAGTTTTTAAAATAAAAAATAAAGAAATGGCAATAGAGACGACCAAGTGTTGTTTTCTGTGACAAGATTCTGTCTTTAGAACACAAAACGTTTGAATAGTTATCTTAGTTTTTGAAAAATCTAACCTTATAAAACCAGTTTGTTGTTGTTCTGAAGAGATTTTCTCCCAAAACTGATAATACCTCAAAAAAGATTTAATCGATAAAGTCATTTTAATGGTCAATTAAAACTTTGTTTCTTTTGTCGTTAAACCTGATTTTTAATAAAAACTCTCATTGATTGAAACAAGACCGGTATTTTGATTGATTCATGCAAGATTTGCCAACCAAGAAACTATAGATTCAATCCAACGTAAACATGACAATATTTTGGATTTCAGAAATCCACTGAATCATATTTGAGGTCAACATTCTTTTTGAATGTTCAGATTCGAGGTGATAAAATTCTAGAAGAAATTTGCTGATAATTAACTCACGACTTGGTTGCCATTGAATTGAAATAGTTTTATTCGTTCATTTGGAGATTTTCTCATGCATTTCTTTTAATTCAGGCAGTTTTTCACGTGGACAAGGTAAGGGGTCTCATATTGATTGAAGTACATCCGGACTACTCAGTTGAAGATATAAAAAATTGTACAGAAGCCGATTTTATTGTCTCGCCGAACCTCTTGCCCATGAGACAATGAATTTTGCTCCAAGAGCAGCTACATTTTATTTGTTTTTTTTCATAAACATTATATTCCATTTGAAGTATACAAAAATTACTTGAAATTTTTTAATAAAATAAAAATTTTTGCTTGTTAAACTTGTAATTTTTAATAGAAAATTAATTATCCTTTAACGTAATCAGTATTCGTTACTCATTAGAAATTTACTACATCCGGAATCATTATTAAATAATGGCTATTATATGTCAAGGATTTGAAATTTTGATCGTTTTAAACAAACTGTATAAATGAGTCAGAAGGATTCTGATTAGAAAGATTAGATATCTCAAGACGCCAGAAATTTTTTCAACTGAGATTGAATTCCTTGATCAAGTTGAACAGATTTCTAGTCAGGAATAATAAACTTATGGCTTTAATGTGGGTCAGAATATTTTTCTTTTTCTTAATTTATCAAATCAATAAGTTAATTTCCTCCTTTCAAAGTATACACACGCAGAATAGTCATTCGAAATAAATAAAGAGGGTGCAGGTAATTCGATATAACTTGTATTCCAATTATTAGAAGTATAAATGTAGAGTAGAATCGAATAAACTCATGATATCAAATGTGGTATCGTTATTATTATTATTATTATTAGTACATTTAATCATTCAAAATAATACAGTAGTAGTATAGCTGAGAGTCAAAAAGTTTATGCGCCAAAGAGAATACAACTAAAATCCTAGTCTCTCACATTGTTGAATAGGCTGGAATAATAATTGGTTAAATGGAAAAGCATATAAGAGTATAGTTGGGTCGCGTAATCAGGTCAAAGGCAAGGGAAGCGTGTAGATTGTGAATTGCGACCCCCAGAGTTATTCGATCAACAAAATCTCTTTTTTCGTACTGATATGATGTGAAATGCGATGAATAATCAATAAAAAAACATAAATCAATTTGTTTTGGGGGGAATATTTGAAGGCAGTGCGTGGAGAGATGACAGTAACTCGTATATGCACAGCACAGGGTCTGCTTGCGGGAGAAGTGGACAATTGAAAATAAATCCTTGAGAGCGGAACGCAGATAACACATTAGAGACATTTGACTCGAAACGAGTACACACAATAAGAGAGACCACACACAAATAAATATTGTACAATAAATAAAAAGAGTTGTGTAATAATAATAGAGTTATTATACCTCAATCTTGGGAAAAAATGACACTCTGCAATCTATCTGTGTGCGTGTGGATGATGATCTTTGAAATAGTCAATAATATGCAATAAATGATGATGATGATGACAGTTGTTATTTTTATTTATTACTCAACAAAAGGTCAAAAGATCTTCTTTTTATCAAGACAAAAAGAGGCCAGGTCTCTGTGTTCTAACAGGAAATCTATGCATCGGGTTCGTTTATGGGGCGAAGGGAATAGGTGGGAGGACTCTATCTTGTTCTTTCTTGGTCTAAAAAATAAATAACTTGCAACAGATTGATTCGAGGAGGATAGACGATTAGACAAGAAGAAAATAAAAGTATGAGGATAATTTCTCATCGGATGTGTAGCTGAATGAAAAGGGGGAGTGGATTATTTCTGGATAGACACTTCCTCTGTCTCATCGTTACCCTGGATGGAAGAGAGATCTTGATCATCTAGCAGGATGTCAGAGTTATTATGGGAAAATTGAGGAATCTGTGAAGATGACAGAGGGGCTAGGAAGTTTCGATTGATTTTATTCCTGAATGTAGCGAGTTCCCTTTCGATTGATTCACGGGTTTCTGTTGCCTCGTCGAGGTCTCGTTGGAGGCGACGTTTTTGATTCTTGAGGTTGGTATTCTCCTCATCGAGGATCTCATTTTCCCTCTTTTGCCGCTTGTAGGCACTTTGGGACTTTTCCAATTGCTCCTTGGCTTGAGCGGTAGCTGAGCGTTCTTCCTCGAGCTGTAAGAGATGAAAGAAAAGAAATTCAGAAATATAATTTCTCAACATCATCGAGGCATTTAAGGGAGTTAACCCTTTCGATACCATAGCTAAACGAAGTAAGCTTCAGGCATAATTTTCTCTTACACATAATTTCATCAGGGTCTGTTTGAAATTCCCATCTACTGATGTGTAATTTAGTAGTGAAACTTTGCCAATGAAGGGATTTATTTGAAAGTTAATTGTTTCAAAGACTCAATTAATGTCAAAAAGGATATCTTTTAAATTTCATTCGATCTTATTACAAAATAACCTAGATATTGAAGATTTAAGGTAAAAATGGGGTTGAAAATTGCCCCATTTTCACGAGACAATTGATGGAACTGCTCATTGATTTCAGAAAAATATACCTTGTTTTGGATTAACTATTTAGCTTCTACGGAAATCAATCTTACTATCTCTGAACATTGATAAGTTTAATAATTTCGATAAAAAAGAATCATGAATTAAGGAATTCTACTTCCTTCGGTAAAAGTTGAAATATCTATGGCATTCTTATGCCTGGCTAGCAAAAGTATAGCATGATAGCAAACTAAGATAGTTTGTGATATACTATCAAAAAATAATCATAAAAAATGTTTCAAAATCATTGAAAAAAGTCAGTTTGAACATAGAGGTCAAATATGACCTCTAGTATCGAAAGGGTTGAAGCTAGTTGACATGAAGATGAGAATATACTTTTTTTATAAAGTACTCAATATTTTTCTCCGGAAAGTCAGGAATAATTTATTTTTCGAATTCTATAATAAAATAAGCCTCAAAAATTTTTTTCAGAATTTTATTTTTATTTCCACAACTTATTGGCTAATTTTGGAATTCGAAAAATAAACTTTTTCCGGTAGATTTAGAATGTAGATTAATCAAGACTTACCTGGGAGATGAGCTCTCTATTTTTCTTCTCCAGACGACGATTGTTTTTGTTAGCAGCCTGTTTTTCTTTCAATTCTGTTTCAAGTTGTTCGTCCATCAAGGCGAGACGAGTTTCTAGGGCAGCAATTTGACTCTTACCCTTTCTGTTGCCATCCTTTTCCAGTTCTGAGAGTTTCTCTCTGGTCTCTTTCAACTGCTTATCTAGCTGTATACGCTGGGCTTCAATTCTCTGGGAGGCACTGCGTTCTTGGCTCAAGTCCATTTGGACCTGTTCAAGTTGGGTCTGAAGTCTCTTGTAACGATCTTCAGCAGTTTCAGCACTACTGTGTAGTTCCTCTAGTTCATCTTCAAGACTGGCAACAGTTGTCTCTAGGCGTTTCTTATCTTCAGTCAGTGTACTCCTATAAAATAATTTGAAAAATTCATTAAAAAAAGCCTGATTAGAACGTGAATAAGAAACCTACTTGAGACTATTCAGGGTGACAAGTTCCTCGTTCAATTCATTCAGATCATTTCTAGTTGTTCGATATTGCTTTTCAATTGCGATAAAGTCTTCGGTTACTTGGGCCTTTTCAGTTTCTAAAGACTTTAATTTTTTCTCATTTTCCTTGACCTGACTCAAAGCATCATCTCGAGAGGCAATGGCGTCTTCCAGTTCTTTCTGCATACGCTGAATGGATGCCTGGAGTTTCTTCAGTTGCTTGGAGAATTCATCTCGTTGTTGGATGGCACCATCAGCACGAGCATTGGCCTTGATCAAATCTTCATCAATCTTCTTCCTGATATTGAAATGAACAGCCCTCTGTTCTCTTTCGTCTTCCAGTTCACACTCCAGATCACGAACACGTTTCGATAAGAGTCTACGCTGTTCTTCAACCTGTTCATCTCGGCTTAATTTTTCTTGTTCCAATTGGTTCCTAAGTGCATTTATTTGCATCTAAAAGGAGATGAAATTTAAATAAACCATAACGAATTTTTATAGATCTATAGGTCTAGAAACGAACCTCAGCTCTCTGCTTCTCCATGTTGACAGTGGCATTTTCCTCTTCCAGTTCCTCTAGTTGGGCCTGGAGTTCTTTAACTTGATTGGAGAGCTGGAATTTGACTTGTTCCAACTCGATGGCATTCCTGCTATCACCGTCCTTGTGGCTGACAATTTCGTCAAACTCTTTCTGGAGATTGTTCCGTTGCTTTTCAGACTCCTCAAGACGATCGCGTAGTTCATCCAGTTCTCTATTTAGGTTGAGAACTTTGGTTTCACGCTCACGCATCTCACGTTCAGCAGTGTCCTTGACAGCTTGAATTCGGGAAAAGTTGTTGACTGCCTCTTGAAGTTGACTCTCCAGTTTTTTCACCTTTCTTTCGCTATTTACTTGATCTGATTTCTGGGAAGCTGCTGCATGCTGAACGTCTTCAAGCTATCATAATGAGGTTAGTATTTTCAAAAGGACAAGAACATGAAGAAAAGACTCACCTCTGATTGTAGTTTACGCTTGGACTTTTCCAGCTTGTCAACCTGAGAAAGGAGCTCTTCGTTCCTGTTGAAGAATTCATCACGTTCGCGCATGAGTTTCTTCTTTGAGTCCTCCATGGACTCAAGTTGGCGCATGTCCTCTTCCACTTTAATTTTTTGATTGTCCATTTGTTGTTGGAGAGTTTGAACGTGACGCTCGAGGGCTTCCTTATTCTGTTGTTCGTCGCTAAGTTGATCCTTGAGTTGTTCAACTTGATCTTCTAACTGACGAAGTTTGGTCTGTAAGGCCAATTTGTTGCTAGTTTCATCGTCTAGATTTTGGCGTAACTCCTTCAGGGAATTATTAGCAGAACTTTCTGCGCGGGAGATTTTATCCAACTTTGCTTCCAAATCGACAACAGTATTGCTAAGATTCTCATTCTCAGTTTGATAGCGAACAAGGCGGGCTTCGAAATCAGAGCTTTGCTGTTCCTTCATTTGCATTTGAACAGTAAGCTCATTGCTCAACTGTTCTGCAGCACGTCGACGCTTCTCCAGATCAGCTTTGCCCATAGTTAACGTATTGACTTGAGATTGTAGTTCTGCAACTTGGGATTCAAGGGCTGCTTTGGATTTTTCGCTGACAGATTTGCCTTTTTTGAGCTGTTCAATTTGCTCGTTCAACTGCTCCAGGGTATTTTGATGTTTCTTTCGTGTTTCTTGTACCAAATTCTCTTTGAGACTAGAGAGGCATAAAGATGGTTAAAGATGAGAAAGAGAAGAAGAAATGATGGTGATGAAAACTCACATAATTTCATTTTCCAGTTGCTTTCTGAGGTTGCCGAGTTCAGCTTCGTGGCGTTTAAGTGCTTCTTGTTGAGCATCGGAATTGGTGCCAGTGTCGATTAGTTCAAGACGAACAGCTTCTAATTCTTCGTGTAAATCTCTCTTGGTTTCTTCAGCTTTATCTCTAGCCTTTCTCTCGGCTTCAAGGTCTTCTTTTAATTCGGTATTTTGGGATTGTAACTCTCGAACTTGTTTCAAAGCCAAGGTTCTAGCGGTCATCTCTTCGTCCAATCGTGTCTGTAATTGGGCGCATTCTTGTTCAAGGCTAGTCATTTGAGTTTTGAGCTCATCAGAGGTTGAATTCTTCTCATTAATTTGATCACTTTTCTCGAGAAGTTCAGCTTCTAGGCGTCTCTTGGTCCTCTCGATATCTTGGCGCGCGGCAGTTTCCTTAGATAGCCGCTCTTCCAATTCAGAGAGGCTAGCTTCATGCTTAGCCTTGAGTTTAGTGAGAAGTTTGGTTCGCTCCTCTTCTTCGGCAAGTGTCGACATGACATCTGAGAGTTTAACTTCCAGGGCCTTTTTATCTCTCTCCAATTTGGCAACCTTGTCTTCAAGCTGGGAGTATTTCTCTGACATGGTTTTAGTCTTGGTCTCAAAACTACTCTTTTCAAGTTGCATTTTCTGCCGAGATTGCTCCTCCTGTTCCAATTGTTCAGAGAGATCTGCAATCTACGTAACAAAAATAAATGAATCAATTGAAAATGATAATCAAATTTTCAATTTTATTTTACCTGTTCCTCAAAGTTTTTCTTGAGCTTTTCTAACTCGGTGATCTTGGCTTTGTCTTCGGCTTCACGAGCTTCAAGATCTGAAAACTCGTAACTGATTGCTTGGAGTTTGTTTAGGGTCTCTTGGTGTTGTTCGCACATGTCGTTGTAACTATCACGTTCTTGTTGCAATTCAGCCATAAGTTGCACCTTATCTTTGGATAAAATCTCAATGGATCGCTTTGTATCTTCAAATTCGAGGACAATCTTCTCATGGTTTTCCTGGAGTTTTTTCAGTTCATTCTCTTTGGCAGCGACCAGTTCTTCTTGTCGCGTTACACTCAAGAGGGGTTTCACCTTTGTAAAAAGACGCCACCAAGGCCAGTTTCTCAACTTGAGATAGGCAATACAATTTCGTTGAATGATACTAATTGCTTGCATATTCTGAATTCTTTGTTGGAGAGCTTTGCGGGCAAGATATCCGCGAGCAGTGGCCTGGAACTTGATCATAATATCTGTCAACTGAATGTCTCTGTCTTCTTCAAGGCCAGCGAGTACACCAGCTTTGAAGAATATCTTACTATGACCAATGCAATAGAGGGACTTGTCCAAGTCGAGAGCATCCAACATAAGCTCAACAGCCTTTCGACCATCCATGAAGCCCTTTGGTATAAGCTGAGGTGTAAGTATTTCATAGCGCTGTCTAAACTCTTGGAATGGAACACGAGATGGAAAACCTTGTCGACAAATTCTGATGCCTTCGAGGACACCGTTGCATTTAAGTTGTTCAAGAACGAGGGGAGCATCAATTTTACCCGGTCTCTTCTCATGGTTGGGAATGATACAGCGAACGAAATTTGGACTTGTATGCTGGAGCACTCCCATGAGCTTTGTGAGGGAATCTTTATACAACTGTCCGACTGTTCGGAACATTCCACGTCTGACAGCTCTAGCCTGACCAAATACAGTGTCATTACTGGCTGTAGCACTCAGGCCGACAATGTCAGCATCCTTCCAGATGGCCTATAGATGGAAAGAGAACAGAGGAAAACTTGATTTATTTCTCATTGAATGCAGGTAAATAATCATTATAATCAATAAGTATTATTGATAGTGATGATAACAATAAAAATAATATTTAAATAATTTTTCTACAAATACAAAACCTATGCTTCATTTGTATGTGTATGAAGCCTATTCACATATACGTGTGTATACCCTTTTGATAGTGATAGATTTTGTTGTAAGAGAGAAATGGTGGTGTATTGTTGGTGGTACTTGGTAGTTTGTTTACGCATACACAGAGAATCTCTCGGTTGTGGAGTTCAATATATAATTTGTTGCTAAATATATTTATACACATGTATATTTCACATAAAACCACATAAAACTGTAGAGAGAGAAATAGTTGGAATGAATGGTGATCATCATTTCTCATGTAAGATAAACTAAGATGCTGGCGAAGAAGAATAGCAAACTAATCAGAGGGAAAACTAAACTGTTGATAAGATAATTAATCGAGTGGTGTAGGCAAAACTATCATGTTGTTGTTGATGTTGTTAATGATGATTCGAATGGGAATAAGTGCATAGTACTTGTCATGAAATCTTCAAGGCAGTGAAAAAATCTTGACCTTTTACTACTCCAATAACAATAATGATGTAGTTTATTATTTATGTTCCTAAGACACTAAACTAGTTATTCATCCCAATTCAAAACTGGGATGAGAGGGAAGCATGTACACACACACAAACATAAGAAATAATCAATACAAGATGAATTTCTTCTTCTTCTTCTTCGAGTATTTTCTTACAATGAGAGGGATGTTGTTGTTGTGAATTTCAATTGCATGTTTTAATAAATAAAGCAAGATCAAGTTGTAATTATTACCTGAACAAGAGGGTCATTAGAGTTTTGCAAGAGAGAGACGACATTTTCATTTAATGGGTCCATATTCTTCATGAGCCATTGACTGGCCTGATAGTCGACACGGCCAGCATAATGAATGACGCCAAAGTCAGAGTTGGAACGAAATTCAGCTTTGCACAACTTTTGATGGTTCTCCTGTTCCTTGAGCAGTTTCTCAACAAATGATTTGTCTGTAGCTTTGGGGAAGAAGCACTCTTCATCGAGAAGGGCCAGTATGCCCATTGGCTAGAAATGTAGTGAAATAGTTTGTATTTAGAAATCAATAATAATAAAAAGAAAAACCATCTTGATCGATAATGGTTTGTAACAATCATCGAGAGATTAACTTTGTCATAGCTTGATAAGAGATTTAGGGTTGTGTAACAGAAAAGGAGACAAATTAGTTCTAAATATTTTCTTCGTCTCATTAAAAAAAATAAAAGTAGCTGGCTAAAAATAGAAAAAACTTGAATTGAATTTATTTGAATAAATTAGGGGGGTTCCGGATCGTGGTTAATTAATTATGTTAATATTATTCTCGGTTCTCTTGAATTTATGTGAGCATGAAGCCTAATTTTTGCAAGTTTGTAATCCGAGAGAAATTGTTACCTGTAGTTAAAGTGGGGTGGGGGAGAGAAGCTAAAGCAAAACCAGAGAAAAGCAAGTAGCAAATCTGACTAAACCCAAACACAACAATAAATAGGGTTAGAGATACAACAAGAAACCAAATGACTAAATATTTCTTTCTTCTACTTTTTCTCTCTGTCTTCAACAATAATAATAATCATGATAATAATTGAACGAGAGTAAAAATCTATAAATTTGTTTTTACTTCTACTTCTTCTTTTGTTTCTTTCTAACTAATGTTTCCAAGTGAAAAACACACATAACACATAACTAGTAATAATAATAATTCAATACAATAGATTTAATAATGAATGAATATATGTGCTCAAGATAGAAGATATAAAATACCTTTTCGATGAGATCAATTGTCGGTTGGAGGTCAAGGCCAAAATCAATAAACTTCCAAGTGATGCCTTCACGGGTATACTCGGCCTGTTCCAGGATGAACATGGTATGATTGAATAATTGTTGGAGTTTTTCATTTGTATAATTTATGCATAATTGTTCGAATGAGTTAACCTATGAAGGAAATAGATGAGATGTTCTTGTTTACAAATCAATACAAAACTATATATATTTGTTAAAGATTCTCTCTAGTACTTTCACCCAGGCTACTACCCTGCCTTTCCCCCTACTAATCATAATCAAGCCATATTTTCTATTGTTTAAATTCAAATGTGTGTGAATGCCGTCAGAGACCAAGTGGAAAGGGGAGGTGGGCAATCTATTTAAAGGAATGCGCAGATGAATATAAATGAAAAGGGGGGAAGAATTAGTTCAAGATTTACTACATTGATGAGTCATTCTTTTTGTTATACACAAACAGGGATTATGGGAGGTTTCTGATAGTTTTATCAGCTAGTTTTCTTTGTAAATAATTGCTACAAAAAGTAAATTCAAAAAAAGTAAAATAATTCTAGAGAACAAGATTTGATTATGTAATAATAAACAAGCAGGTTGACAGAAAAACAAGCAAGAAAAAAAAGATTTATTGATTCATCTCAGGAGAAATTAAAATTAAACAAACTCAAATTTTGAGTAGGCTCAAATATTTGACTTTTCAGAGATGAATGGATGAGAATAAACTACTCACGTGGAATATTTCAAAGCCAGCTATATCCAGAATGCCAACAAAAGAGGCCCCTTGACGTTTAGCACGATCAAGGGACTTGTTGATGCGAGCCACAAGCCATTTGAAGAGACGTTCATAGATTGATTTAGAGATTGCTTCAACGGCAAACTCAACTTGTTCCTTCGTCTGAGATTTGGAGACCATTTCTCGGCCAACCTTGATGCGTGGCTTAAGGAAAGATTTGGTAAATTCAGCCAGTGGAACCCCAAGTAGGTGGGAAACCTTTTGGGCAGCTGAATTATTGGGAAGAGTTGCTTGATCAGAGTTTCTTTCTTGTTTAAATTCCAAATTTCCCAAATGTAGGACAGCGGAAATGACTTTGAAAATGGCTAAAAAGGAAGGATAGTTTACCTTTTATTACATTAGGACAAGAGAAATAAAGGGAGAAGAATGACTCACCCAGTTGATCTTCATCTGATATTCCCATTATGTTCATAGCCTCAGAGGTTTCCTTGAAGGCTTGGACTTCGTCGACACCGGGCAATTCAATTTTCCCATGGGAAATATACTTGTGGTTCATGTTTACATTGTCATCTAACAAGAGTTCCTTCTTTATCTCAGGGGAGGCTCCAGCGTGGAGTTGGTAGAAAATGTGGAAACATCGTTCCTCTGTCGCTTGGCGGATGACACGGGCTTTTTCCAAGAGATACGTCTCAATATTTGCACCGGAAATAAATCCACTTGTATCAAAGTTTATACGAATAAATTTCCCCTAAGAAAAAGACAAGAGAGTTAAGGGGAAAGGATAGAAGTGTGTGGGAGAAACTTACGAATCTAGAAGAGTTATCATTTTTTATTGTCTTTGCATTGCCAAAAGCTTCAAGGATCGGATTTGCCTTAAGGAGCTGTGCCTCTAATTCTCCCTGAAACAGGAATTAAAGGTAAATTGGATGTTTGAATTTCAAAGAAATGTCGTTCAAGACTAGGAAAGAGGATTCGTTCCATATCATGCTTTTTTAGGAGTACTGAGTAGAGGTTATTTTACAATTCCAACTTTCGAAAGCGTTTTAACATGTATAAATGGATACTCGAGGTAAAAGTATAGAATTTCTAAGCATTCATAGGGATGAACTTGCCATTTTACGTTGAAGTGGGGGAGGAAACTGAGTATTTTTATAAAATTATAATGAGTTATTGCTGCAAAAACGTGGATAGAATATTAATATTCGGTGTCAACTTACAACATTGAAGTCTTTATTCTTAAAATAGATGGAAAAAATTTATGAAAGTTGACGAAAAGAATCAATAAAACCGATAACTTACATTTAATTTTGCAATAGCATTTGAAGCTGAAGTCTTTGCCGATTTGAGGGAGGTAGCAACTGATGCTAGGTATTGGATAACTTTTTTAGTATTTTCTGTTTTACCCGCTCCAGATTCACCACTGAAGAAGAGTGTTGTTTTTTATCATTTGAAATGAACATCGCAATCTAAGGACTTACGTGCATAAAATAGATTGATCCTCGCGGTCTTGAAGCATACTTCGATAAGCGGCATCAGCAATAGCATAGATGTGAGGTGGTCTTTCATGACGTTTCTTTCCTTTGTAATATTCCGTTATTTCCTCACTGTAAATAGGAAGTCTTTTATATGGATTGACGACGACACAAAAGAGGCCCGAATATGTCTAAAATCAATTATTCCATGATAAAAAACGGTATTGATCGTAACATGTAAAACAATCTTACATAAATCATTCCTGAATAATAACGGTCTTTCAAATTGTGCAAGACACTTGCTTCATGAAGATAAGTAAGATTGGCCATGTCTTCTGACTTATCATATTTAGGAGGATTCATTTTCAGGATATTGTCCTTTGATATTGTCAGATTTTTGCCACTTTCCTGTATTCTAACATCACACTCATCTCCTTTATCAGCAACTAAAGTAGCAATGACATATCCTTCTGATTCATGAGGAATCCAAATGAGCTTTTTAGATGCCCAATCAGATATTGAATTGGCATCGTCAGATAGTCCTCTGTTAATGCGCAAATATTCCATGTTTTTAGGATCTATAGATCCAGATTTTTCTGCTGTCATTTTGTAGTTGGTGATCCTTATGACAAACAATGAATTTTAAATCATAATATAGCACAGTTAGGTACAATTTTAAAGAAAATTTAACAATTTGAAGCCATTTGTTTAAAATTATAACCGTACAAATATGAATAACAAAAAATACATATTTTTAATTTTCCTTATAAATATACTTTATTGCAAGTCAAATAAGGATTTATTAGAGATTTGTAATAAATTTGAAACAACATGCGATAATTTACCCGTATTCTGTCTGATTTGTAAAGATCCTAACAATGATTCTGAGCATCACAGTTGCACAAACGGAGAAGAAACAGAAAGTATTTGCAAACCATTACAGGGTGTTAAATGCCAAGATCCTAAAGAATTTACAGTTAAACATTTGTGTGAATATTGTCACGAAATTCCTAATGATGAAGTCTTGTGCTCTGAAAATCCCGAATGCTCCTTAAATTCGGAGACTCAAGATTATTACGTGACAAAATGTTATCCGCCACTGTTTAAACATTGTCTTGGTAGTCGGGTCTTCAATCGCATCACTAAATGTGATCTCAAGAGTGAAAAAAAGTTCTCTGTTGCCTATATCTTGAGTATTTTCCTGGGAGGTTTTGGTGCTGATCGATTTTATTTGGGAATGTGGAGAGAAGGACTCGGTAAACTCTTCAGCTTGGCCGGTCTATCTTGTTGGTCAATAGTTGACTTTTTCCTCCTTACCTGTGGTTTTCTCAAGCCAAATTATAACCAAGAATTTGAAAATGAATAAGATTTATACATATTTTTAAATTTTTTTATTACATAAATTTATCTTCTTTACTCTAGTCTCTCTTAATGCTATTAAAAGTTTAAAAACAAAACATTAAAATTTATCGTTCAATATGTCAGATAGGTTATCTGGAAGTATTTTTGGGAAGAGACCATTCTGATTCTTACTTATGAATTGGGCTACTTTAAACCCTACAAACATGGATTCGACAATGAATTTGTCCGAATTGACATCTCCCTCCAAAACTTTGGCCATGATACCCCCAACAAAAGCGTCAGTTGTCTTGTCAACACCGTTTAGACCAATTTCGTTAAACTTTGATTGAGATGGGTTCAAATTGAAAGAGTTTGAGCGATCCTTCAAGTCTGATAACCGTTTGAGCTGTATGAAAAATTAAAATCAAAAATTTACCTTTCCTTGATTTGTGCACGCAACAATACCTCCAGTAGAAGTTCCACTACCCAGGAGAAAGACTATTCTCGATTGTTTTGCTTGGCGTTTTGGCAGATGAGCCAGTGAAATAGCTAATCTTTCTGCTAGACCTGGCATTGTAGCAGCCAACGATAAAGACATGGAATAAATGGCATTTTCATCTAGCTTTAGAGAATCATTAAATTCTTCAAATCTCAGCTTGACATCGGGACGAATGGACTCTGGCTTGGTACCAACGGCCACTTTCCAATTAGCAAATATTTTGGCAATTTTCAAAGCTGAATTTAAATCCAAGAATAAAATGTCCACATTCATCAGAAGATGGAGCCATTCTTTGGCTGTGAGATAGTTGTCAATTGGAAGACCATTACAAAAGGGTAACTTTAAGGCGAAAAGCTTATTCGAAGAACATGCCAAATCTGATATTTCGATAATTGCTTTGTTATTCGAATTTTCCAGAGGATATGGTAAGAAAGAAGCGAGTATACTCTTGGCAGAATTGAAAGCAATTCTAGATTCTGAGCAAAATATAGAGACTTAGAACAGACCCGTATGAATCTTTTTGTCAAAAGAAAAATTCTTAGAAGCACCAGGAATATCGATTAACTGCACAATTTGACTATATGAGGCTGGATTTTGATCAAGAATCATATTTAATGATTTTGCAGTCGGTTCATTATTACGAATGCTCAAAATATGGTTGACGTTTGACATTTCAAGAAGATCCTTGAGAATTTCGGACTCGTAGTCATTTCCACAAGATCCCATGAATGTAGTTTTGCTCTCATTATGAGTTAACCATTCAGTTATTCGAAGGGCATTGAGAACCGATCCACCTGGTAGAATTGTGGCCGATTCGCGAAAAGGAAATTGTGAACTTTCACGAATCATTGTGTCAAATATTAAATTTTTCACGTCAGAATTATCTTGATTAGGATCATGGATATGCTGGATTAGTTTAATGAGAGATATTATCTTATTTTCGTCAAGAAGTACATTGTATTCCAAATAAGGCTGTCCTATACCTATCAGGCTATGTTGAATAGAATTTTTTCTGACTGGTAAAAGCTGACTTGAATGATTAAAATTCGAGTTACAATTTTCTTAATGCCCTAAACATTTTTTTCGGCGAAAAATTATTTTTTGAACTTGTTATAATTCCAAACAATATCTTATCGACCTCATATTTGATTTTTTTGTTTTAATCATCATTTGGATTAGAAATTTTTATATTTGAAAAAGATTATAAATACATCTGTTTATGAAAAATAGTTTTTAAATGAGTTGTGATCTTCTGGAATTATTATTCTTAATTTAATAAATCAGATTTATCACGGATCATGTCTCACACAATACATTGAATGGAATTCCTTACTTATTTGAAAGTTATTTTGAAGAAAACATCCCGGCTTGTTGAACAAAATAAATTCAAAATTATTGCTAATAATAGATTTTAAATTTCCATTATTTTATTCCAGATTACAAAAATGTACCATCTGTATTGACATGAAGGATTAGAACTCATATTTCACAATAATCCCAAAAAAATTCGGCAATGTAAATTTGAGGAATAATTTTTGATTATATTTCCAGTGTTTTCGCATTAAATCATTCACTATAAAGCTTCATTGCAATACAATAGATGGAAGAATTCAATGATTTCATTATTCTACATTGTAGAATCTACCATCTTATTACATTCGAATACACCGATCACTACATAGTCTCAGACGTATCAGAGTAAAATTCATTTGAGTATGGATAAACAACAGCTGAACTAGTTTTACCCCAATGCTATTCGACTTGGGATGATTCTCCTCTGATTGGCTATTCTAAATCACCAATGATTGATGACCAGAGACAATTTATTTAAAAACAAATTACTTTGGATTGAGATGTGTAGTACAAATCTGTAAAATGCTCAAGTAATAAGACCATTACAGTTTCACTGACAAGAAAATGTAAAGATTATTCAAATTATTATAAAATGCTGGACAATCAAAAGTACATTGTCCAAGACGACATTAACGATGAAGAGATGACCTTCATCCTCATACCAGATTCAAACAAAAACCTCTACCAAGACCGTGAGTTAATGATGCGCTACGTCGACAGTTCCTCAGCACAGAATTTGGGTCGTCAAAAGCGTCAGAAATCCTCGACAACGTCAAAGACTGAATCGAATTCATCATCAAATGGGTTAACTGGCTCTCAAAAAGTTCATAGAAATCATCCCAAGAATGGCCATACCAGTGAATCGTTAGTGAATGCTGTTGCCTCCTCACATCAAGTAATGCCGAGTAATGACGACACCAACTTGGAACAACAGTTATATAACCGCGAAGACAACCAAATGAACATTGAAAAGGAGAAAAGACTTTCTCGTATTGTCATGATTGTTGGCGGGACCCTGTTTGGAATATGCATTCTCCTAGTTGGTCTAAGCTTAGCCTTTGCAGATAAATTCGAACATATTGGTGAGTATCATATCATTGGGATTTATGTAATTTTATGTATGCGTCTGAAAATCCACTTATTTTTGACTAGTGCACATAAATTGAATTTACATTTCTTTGTCAGCTTCTTTCATTCTAATATTTCAATGATATTTAAAATAATTTCATTTTTAAAGTTACATTGGTGATGACGCTTTAAGAAATCAGTATCTATACACCCCCTGTTTTTTCCACAACTTGTTCAGCTACGCTTTTAAAAAATTATGAACTTTTTTTTTCTTCGAAATCCACTATCATCTCTTGAGATAAGAAAAAGTTGGCCGTATTTTTGGACAAAATCTTCTCTGTGTCTTTTATCGTTAATGTTTATATAGAGGGAGAGAAGTAGGTAGCTTGGGGTCCCAAACCAGCATTTGAGATCAGCCATTGGTCAAGTTTAATCCCAAGAGAGGAATCTTGGCTTTATCTTGCTGGTAAAAAGGTCTAATCCTAAATTTAAACCATCATTTACCTACACTCTTTATCTAGAGTGCATTGGGGATTATCTCTATGGTAGGAAATAATCTTGAAGATTAATTCTCTTTAAATTCTACCCTACTACAAGAATTATTTCTTTTTTTTCTACTCACTCATGACAATAAATGTGATTGTATTATGAGGAATTATTTTTCCCTACGAAACATTCTCATAATTACACAATGTGTATTTCACATCCTTATTATCCGTTCTTATTTGGGTATGTTCTCTTCATGGTTGGGCGAGTTTTCCTCGGAAAAGTTAATTTTCAAGATTTTAGATTAATAATTAACTTTTTCCCAATTCCCTGTATGTACAATGTACACAATCATGGATTATTCACTAGCTGAAGACAACAAGATTGAAATATGAAAATAAAATAAATAAATAAAGTATATAAATAATAAATGCAAGTAACTCTGTTCAATGAGTTGTTTTTATAAAATTGGTGATAAATAGCCTCAAAATCTTTGATCTCTTCTTAAAGAATAGGGTACTAATTTCTACAACTATTTGCTCATTTAATAGAGAAAATAATCTTTTCTGTGTAAAAGCAAATGATCTTTAAAAGTAAATTTTGTATTTTTCTAGTAATCATAGTTTTTAAATGGTTAGAACAGGAAAGATTGGCACTATCTCTCTTAATCTATACCTGGTTTCTCTTAAGTTGTCACTGAAACTACCAAGATACAATACAGAACCATCATCCATTTTGACACCAAACCAAACACAATGATGCACCCAAACTTCACTCTTTCTTTGCCATCAAGCCAGTATTGGGAAGACTTCTAATAGAATAGAGAATCTACTCTATATATGAACCTTGTACACAAAGGCATTAATACCTATTAATCGTCTCTTCAGATAAATTAGATCTACATACGGCTTAATGTGAAAAAAGACGTTCTTCTCAATTGCTTTCTCCTTTTGTCTGTATTATCTTAAAACTCAATTATCTTCTCTATAAAGAGAAAATAAATATAAATTCACAATTTGGAATAGTAGGTAGGTAGATTATGATATTCCACGAATTTTTCTAAAGATATCCAATCGATATTTCTTTTGTTTTTGGTGGGAAAATTGACTTTTTCCCCCTGGCTAGCTCTCTAACTAACAAAGTGCACTGCAAAAACCTGAACGATTTGCTAGTAAAAACTCCAAGGTCATCTAATTTTTAAGAGTTGACAAATCAAGGACACAAGACTATCTCCACTACATTCATCTATTCCTTGTAAAGTTAACTATGAAAACTCATTATCGCCCTCTCTCTTCTTCAGCTAAACCTTTTTTTCATCACTTGCAAGTGTATTCAATTTCTTGTTTTTTAATACACTGATTATGAATCTAGAGTTGTTTTAACGCACTTACTTTAAGCTCAGAAGTAACCGATCAAAATTTCGGTCAATTTTTTGTAGAGCTGGAATCGTTGCGTATTCTAGGATAGAGTGGTAAACGATTTATTTTCTGAGCCTCAGAACAATAATGAGTTGTAATGAGTTGGTCAAGTGGTTCAAAAAACATGAGAATATTTGAATGAATATAGTAGACTCAATTTTTCAAGTCATAGTAAAACTTGTAATCTCTCATTCACATTCATTTTTAGGTAGAAGTTCAAAAGAGAATTTTCCTACTACAAAAACCACTAGTATTTCTCAAATGTATTCCTTTAAAATATTGAAAACAAGACTTGAGTCTTATTTTGACTGAATATTTATTCTATCCTTAATTTAGGTTAGAGATGGATTTTGCAAATTATTGATATTTCTAGCCTAGTTCAGATTCTGGTTACAATAGAAACAATGATTTTGTATTAATAATTTGCCAATTTTAATCAAAAAATAATCATGAAAATTTTTTTTTTGATTATTGGAAAACGTTGGTCAGTGATTTATATATGACCTCTGGTATCGAGAAAAAGAGCTAGAATAATTTTTTCTTTCACTGATACACCTAAAGTATTTACCTAGGTATTTATCAAATTTCAAGAATATGCTTAGCTTTAATTTTTCGAACTGGAAATAGTTCCTAAATTGAGTTTATTGTAAATATCATAGATTCCGGACTTGGTAGCTCAATGTTTTTTTGTAAAATAAAGCTAGTTAACATGAAGATGGGAGTTTATGATTTTTGCAAAATTCTCATCTTTTACATCAAAAATTCGAATTTGATCAAGATTTTTCACATTCATGATAAGGAAAAAAATTTAGAAAAAAAAAACAATTTTTAAGGGAATTATGACAAATTTAAAATCTTGATGTAGCGCCAAATTACCATCCTAAAAATAAACTCTTGATCAGGAAATTTTTATATCTCAAAGTTCAAAAAAATGGGAATTTGACGTCACTTCAAGATTTCAAATTTGTCGTAATTCCCTTAAAAATAGTTTTTTTTTCTAATTTTTTTTCCTTATTGTGAATGTGAAAAATCTTGATCAAATTCGAATTTTTGATGAAAAAGTTGAATTTTGTAAAAATCATGTAAATTCTTGATCCCATTCATCTATAGTGTCTTGCATTACGTCAGCCATGTTAATAGTAATATTGCTTACTAGCTCTTGTATATAGAAGAAGCAAGTACACATCGTTCCTCTATTCCTACACAGAATAAGAATGAAAAAAAAGAATTTTTGTGAGCATACTATCGTAGCCTACTGAAAAGTAGTCGGGATCATTTTATTGTCTTTCCTGATAATAAAATTCACTTCCTCAAACTATCATTTCCCATCTGAAATAACAATAAAACATGAATTGTAGTCACATTTTCTATGCAAAAATAAACTTGTTTTATTCCCATGAGTTCACTCTAACATTAATACTTTATAATCTACTCTGAATACACTTGCTTTCATTGTTTTTTTTCTCAAATCCAGAGTAGTATTATGGGAGATTATCATATCAAGCGAAATTCAGTTTTCTTTCTATTACTAAAGAATGTGATGAATTTACTGTCAATGTGTTATTCAAAGGATGAAAAGAAATTTTATTCCATTGTTTAAATGGCTTCTTTTTGGGTAAACTGCGCAATAATTTTTATTCTGGGGAATTCTTGCCAGTTCTCTCATTGCAAAAAATAAAAAAAAGCATGCTTCTACTTTCCCCATCCAGGCATATTTTAAATTAAATTAATTTTATTACGTTTAAATAAGAAGGAATTTTGTTATTTATGGCTGATAATTTTGTTTACATAATTATAATTGATTCGGTTTCATCTATGCAAAAGATTTTCATTCTGAATGTTGTAGCATAGTAGTACAATTTATTGAATGAATTAATTTGCGTAAACATTCATTGAGATTTAAATTAAGAACGTTTTCAATTACCTAAGCAAGACTATTATCAATCCATGAATTTCTTTCAATATCGTTCATAAAATCTTTATCATTCTGAAAGTATATTCACATTTCTAATCTTTCTTTCTATTAAAAATGTAACTTTGTTTAAATGAATCTATTTCTTTATTAACTCGAATACTCCTCATTAAATTTAATTGATTGTTTTATGAGAAAATTATTTCCCACTTTTCATTGGTCCATATAAATTCATTCAATCATATCAAAGTTGTATCCAGAGTGCGATCTATTTATGAATCAATTAATTTTTAAGATAAGGATTTAGTGATTTTTTTTCTCTAATAGAGGAAGAAATTATTCTCCAGGATTCCTCTCCTCTATAGAAATCTTTTCTTCTCATATTCATAAGATGAAGTTTGTTCACTCTCTTCCTCTAGTCTCAAGATCAGAAGAAATTTCTTCTAATTTTCTTGCATTCATTCACTTTCTCGTCCAAGTTATTATTGCTAGAGTAGACTGCCAAAGAAATTGAAAGTATCTCTTCCCCTTTACATTTTTTTATGTGAATAAAGCACTTTGAATTCGTATTTTCCGGTAGAATATATTCTCCAAAAATACAGGAAATCTAACATGTTTCTTGAGTAGCTTTAATCTAGATCATTTTTTCTATTTGTTAAAAATTCTTACTTTTTCTCTCTAGGTTTTAACCTATTCTTATTTGCCTTGGAGGGTTAACAACAATATAAAAACAGTGTAAATAAAATGGTAGTAAATATTCATTGAGAAATATTAATTCTAAAATAAATTTCATTAGCAACCACATAGTAAGCATTTCTGTTTCAAGCAAATTTTTTATCCAACATCAATCTTCCAGACACCTTCTAATTAAGACAAGTAAGAAAATAACTAACTGCTATGACATAACTATTTGACAAATTATTTATAAATTATCCTCTAGGCATTATATCAAGAAAATCAATAAGGCATACATAAATAGAGTGCATCTAGTCGTTTTCACACACTTTCAACACACTGTGACTATTTAATTATATATATACTTCTGAATAAGTATCCTAATATCTTGATATATGAACCATAAAAAAGAAGAAGAACGAACTAACAACTTATATGTGATCCTAAATTAAATGTGACAGACTCTTCTCTTTGTATGAACGGGACGTGAGAAATTTACTCATGACACAAATTAAAAGTTTATTCATTCTTGACACTATACTACTAATTAGTTATCAGTTCTCTCCTCTTTTAGCTTTTTATTTTACATTGAAATGAACCAAAGGAGAGGTTCTCTTGATCGAACAGCTGGAAGCTTAAGATGATCTCAACTTGAGAAGGTGATTGAATTTTCTGGTCATTTCCACTGCTTAAAAATAGCTTTTTCATCGAACAAGTCAACGCAATAAGCCCTTCTGATGGTTTTGCAAACGTAAAAAAAAGAAAGAAAGTTTCATTCGAACTTTATAATATCATACATGATTTTTCTTGAATGTTTGATAATCTGTCTGATAATCTAGATATTCCAGAGAATTATTAAGATTCTTCATTTGGGATTAAATTTCTTGTCAAAATTTGATCCAGCCAACTTTTTGAAAGGGATTTAAGCAAAGAGGAGAATTTTACACTTGAGAGATGATGCCCAAAATCAAAATTTCCATAGCTCTCCCTTCTACAAGTTTTGATTGACAGTCTTGTTATAAAATTTTGAACCAAGTAGTTCTTCAGGGAGCTGTTCGGCATAGATTGTCTATAACATTGTTCGCTTGCTGCCTGAATATGTTGTCTTCTGGCTTGTATTGGTCTGTCTGTAGAAAGAGGAGAAAAGGGTGTAGAATTTCTTTAAGAGCAAGGATTATAAAAATTATAGTGAATGTTACAATAATCAGAATTATTAGAGTAATAACTCTGATAGTATAATTCATCACTTGAAGGAAAATTAAAATAAAGATTAGAATAAAAAACATTTAGATTACCCTGATAAAAACAGTTTGGACTCACACAATATTTCGAATACATGTCGTATTCTTCACACAAGGTTTTTTGAAAAATCTCACGCCAGAAGAAGAATACGACATGTATTCGAAATATTGTGTGAGTCCAAACTGTTTTTATCAGGGTAATCTAAATTTTTTTTATTCTAATCTTTATTTTAATTTTCCTTCAAGTGATGAATTATACTATCAGAGTTATTACTCTAATAATTCTGATTATTGTAACAATCACTAAAATTTTTATAATCCTTGCTCTTAAAGAAATTCTACACCCTTTTCTCCTCTTTCTACAGACAGACCAATACAAGCCAGAAGACAACATATTCAGGCAGCAAGCGAACAATGTTATAGACAGTCTTGTTATACATGCACAGGGACATTGGAAATCGATAAAGTATTCAGATTCCTCTTTTTGTAAAAACTCCTTCCTCACAACATACTTTTCCCAACGATCATGTTTTCTCACTTGGTCCCCCCTTAAACATTAGTAAAAATTTCTAAAATCTTTAGCTGATTTAATCAGGAATAAATATATTGGTAAAGGTGAAGATTTATTGTTTTTTTCTCGGACATTTAAGTACTTTCTTCAGTCTGGATGAGACATGATCGTCTTCTGAACAACCTTCACTATACGTAAGACCTCAAAAATACTCCTATCGGTATAGACCCAAAATACATGATAATCATATCTTAGAATAGACCAATAGGTAAATTAGATTAGATCTAGACGGGATTCAAGGAGTTATCAATGAAAAATTGGCACTTTTTGAATCTGCTCACATGTCATAATAAATAAATTTCATCAAATTTCTTTAATTGCAACTAGCTCTAATAACGGTTTAGATTATCTTTGCTTTTATGCTTTTGAGACTTATTTGCGATCGGATTGCATGTCAATTCTATTGTATACTCTTCGACGTATCTAAAGGAAAAAGCTTGCCATCTGTTACTGACTCTTTGAGATCTACATCAAACTGGCAAATAAATTCATTTCCATAAATATATTTGAGTCTTTTAAAATATAGATTCTAAAGCTAATTGATATGAAGTTGGGAAACTATGATTTTTACAGAAATCTCGATTTTTTTCATCAAGAATTTTGATCCTACTCATGTTGCCCACTTTTACCAGTTGAAGAAAAAAATTCTGAAAAAATTAGTTTTTTGAAAAAAATGGCGCTAAAATCCTATTTTTTCGAACTTTGAGCTGAAATTTTTTATTGATTTGAAAGTGGGAGGCTGATCGAAAGAGTTTTTTAGGATCAAGATTAGACGAGAAAAGCAATGCATAACCACATTATTGTTCGGGAGCCGAATTCCGGTTTTTTGATCATTTTCACTACTTGAAATTTCGATAATTCGAGATCTTTCGAAAATGGGGTAACTTTATTTGGCATTTGTAGTTGAAACAGTCTAAACATATCAACCTCCTTTAATTGGGTTACTTTCTTCTCATTGGTCAATAGGGATCGTGTAAAATTTTAATATACTGACTAAAAGTAAGAAATGAAAAAGGTTCTCTAATAGTCAATCTGACGGTTGTCTCTTCCACCCTTTAAATCAATCAGCTCATTTCTAGCTGAAATCTGGTTACAAGCTACTTCAAAAGAGAAATGATAAGGAATCTTTGTTGATCTACAGAAAAATGACAGATGAACACAAAATGATTGCCCTTATGTAGTGAGTCTGTAAACAAAAGAAGATAGTTGTTTCCCATCTCATTGATTTAATGCCAGGAATAAATTATTATTATTTTCATAATTTTCTTTACTCCAGTTCACTTTTCTATCATAGACAAAAGAAAGTAGTTATCGTCAAGTTTCCATCTCAAAAGCAATTAAATTCTAAAAAATCAATGCTTCCCCTTCTCTCTCTTGCCTTGGCATACACAATTTCGCTAATCAAATTAAAAATAAAATTTTTGTCAAAAATATCCATTCGTACATGAGTGGAGGGGGAGGGGATAGAAGTATATTATCTGCCACAATTATCGACTCAGAAAATATTTTCCACTTATGTGCTAGCTGAGAACAACAACTGGTTCGTTTACTAACTGACAAGGTCTGAAAAGTATAATTCAGTTTTCAATTTCGTAAAATTTCAATTGAATATTGTAAATTTTCAAATGGTTTTCGTATGCATAATAAATTCATTCATTGAATAAAAATATTTTCAAATGGTTTTCCTACTAAAGGGCGATGAATTTCGTAAAATTTCAATTGAATATTGTAAATTTTCAAATGGTTTTCGTATGCATAATAAATTCATTCATTGAATAAAAATATTTTCAAATGGTTTTCCTACTAAAGGGCGATGAATTTCGTAAATTTTCAAATCGTTTTCGTAACCTATTTCCTATCGTAAAATATTTGTGTTTTACTTCGATTCAATTTTGTGAACTGAAGTTTTCTATTTCATAAATTTACAAATGGTTTCCATAAAACTAGATAATCAATTTCGTAAAGAGTACCATTTTAGCTCAAAAATATAAATAAATCTATTCAAATCTTATCTTTTGGCTTTTTATAATTTATCTTATCATCCTGATCATTATTATCTTAATTTAATATTTTTTTCTTTATCATTTAACAAAATAATTTTAATTCAATCATTGAGTTTCTTGTCTGTACGATTTTATTCGTTATATAAAATGCATCCCTACCATAAGCACCAAAAGAAGGTCAGGGAATGATACTTGAACCAGTTAGTCCATTATTCTATTCAACGGGGTTCGATATAAAAACCACAATTTGCACTGATGATTTGAGAAGCTAATTATAATTCAGAAAACAAGAGAGAAAGGACTATCTCCCATGACAATAATAATTGATAACTCACAGTGCTGTCGAAGAAGCTATAAACAAAGCAGATGTAAAAATACTACGCCTAGCTCCATATTCATACTTACTGAATCCTATAGAATAAATTTGGAGCGTATACAAAACAGAAGTTAGAAAAATTTTAGCTGATGAACGACACCAGATTTTAGCTTTCAGGATTATCAATCCAAGAGTTTTGGATACAAAAACTTGAGTTGAGTTTGCAAATAGAGTGAAGCTAATAATGACTAATGATAAAATAAGTTCTTGTTGTTATCATGTTGAAAAATATTATCAAGTTGTTACAGAATTGAGAGACTTGAAAGAATAAATAAATAAATTTCAATATGCGAAATTGATTATTGATAAAAATATATTATTATCAAGATTAGTACACCTCATTGCTTTGAATGCTTTTCCCATCTTTACCGGGGTTTATTCGTTCCTCTATTGTTTTTTTGAGACGGTATTTCGTGAGGAAAAACTCGAAATTCTAAGAATTTTTTTACTTTAACCAGTAAAAGCGGGTCGCATATTCTAGATCAAATTTCTGATGGAAAGTATGTGAATTTTGTAAAAATATTCTCAGGTACTGTATTGCTTTATTTTCAGAAATTAATTACAATATTTTTCCAGCAATTTCATCTTCCACGACAACAACACTGAGACCGCTCAACACAAACGTTTATGGCCTTACCCGAGAAGAGTAAACTCAAAAGTCTAATCAGACCCAAGATCTCTCAACCAAAATGTAATAGATGCAAGATAACAAGACACTCGTATATTTTTATAACAAAGAGTTTGTTGTTGTGAAGCTTAACCCTCAACAGGTTACTTGAACTCTTTGTGTTGAACATTTTATCTTCAAATTGATCCTGTAAAGCCAATCAGATCCTCTAACCCCCAAACCCCCCAACTAATTCTGTACATTGAATGAAAAGTTTTAATTTTATTTAGATTTCAAAGATTATTTTGAAAAATTTCGAATAAATTAATATTATATCTCTCTCAGTGTTATGGTAATAAATTTTTATTCATAAAAATTCAAGTTTCATATGATAGTTTCATGTTTTTTAAAATTAAAAAAAAACTAATCAGAAATCTGGCTTCTTAACCCTTTCGGTGCCGATGGACATATATGTCCATTTTCCAATTTTCTTGAACCTTCATAACTCTACCAGTTTGACAGGTTTCTGGAGCAATTAAAGTTTAAATTGAAGTCCACAATGTGAACTTCCATAAGTAATATTTTTGGCCAAATAACTTGGTATCTTCATAGCTAAATTTTGGTTTTTATAAAAATTGTGAAATAGTCTCGGCACCGTAAGGGTTAAGGGAGGGGAGTATGGTGTAAGGTGAAACAGAAAAGCCAAACCCTTGTCTGCGATGTTTACTGAAAAGTGAGGCTACGACCGCAATTCTACGAGGCCATAATGGATACATTAGAGTTTCTATTCGTACGATTGAGAGCCAAGACATGAGTGAAGATAATTCGGTTAAATTAGAGAATAGTTGCACCCTCTTATTTCTCTCCAAGTTTACTTTGAATCGTGTTGGTCTTTTTATTATCACCTCAAGGGATTCGTTTTTATTTAAATCGATGTTAAAAGGTCCTTAATCTCTTTGTTATTGATTACTGGAAAGCAAGAGGGGGCAAATTTTCTATAGATTAACCGATAATTCTTGATTGTCACTAAAACCTCTGCTTAATAATAGTGAGCGAATGTGTTTTATACCTCTGCCTCAATGATATTGACCAATGAGGGTGTAGAAAGGTCCAAACAATCATACTCAAGTATAATAATCGAATACGAGGTACATGAAGTATTGAAACTGCTCTATACTCAGAATATCTGTGTATTGAAAAGAAAAGATTTAGGATCATCTATTTTAATTAAAACACGAAAGTTTCATGAAAAACTTTTTAACTTTTTCCATGAAAATCTCAAACCTCGTCTTCATGACAGGCTCCACAGGGCTGACAGTAACATGATTAGGTTGATCATTTCCAGTCGTCTCTTCAACCATCCTCATGAAATCCTCAAATTCATCTTCGATTGCTTGCCTGAAAAGATGATTTGTACAGGCCAAAAAAACTTACGCGGAAATGGAAATTATTGTCAGGGCCAAGATGACAAGAAGCGCGAAGAATTTCATGTTTTCTCTTCTACTATTGTTTGAGTTTTTGAAATTACTCGCGAAATCACTTCCTATTTATATTTGAAAATATGTGAATTTCCTATTTAGTTGGTAAATAAGATTATTCTAGAATAATTATACTAAGCAAATAAAACGTTATTTCTGTCACATGTCGTCTTAATCTGAAACAGTTGAGATTAACTCGAACCCAAGACTTTCTCAAATTGACCTAATAAAGGTCTGTCAAGTTCACCAACAAAAACTGTGTCGATGATCTTCATAACCTGCTCTTATTTCAGGAAAAAACGTTCACGAAGGAAATTGTCGAGCGAGAATTTTGAACTGCCGATAAAACTAGACGCCCAAATCATTCGGAGACTTGAAACCGAGGCAACCCGGATATCGATTGATTCTTACTAATACCTCATGGCTCATGGGTAACAATATTAACAACAGATTAATTAATCCTTACAAATCATGGTGTTCTTTTGTAAAGGACATAGTTGAATTTACTTTTTTTACAATAATCTCAGTATTTCTCTCAGCAAAGTCAGGAAAAAAATTATTTTTCGAATTTCCATGATAAAATGAGCCAATAAGTAGTGGAAATAAAAAAAATTCTGAAAAAATTCAAACAGACCAAAATGATACCGTTTTTTGAATTTCTAAAATGCACCAAATTTCCACTTTTTCTACTTACGAGCTCAGAATATTTATTGACTTCAAAGATTTGAAGCAGTTAAATTCATATATCCAAGACCAGCATCAGACAAAGAATTAGAATTCGGCTGCAGAAAATCACAGAAATTTGTTATTATTGTGGGAAATCGAAAAATTTGAAAACATTGATTATCACTAGGGCGACCAAAATACCTTTTTTGAGAGTAAGTCTAATATACTTTGAAAAGATTAAAAATTCAGTCATATTTTTTCTAAACCTCTTAATAAGAGAAATAAGTTTGCCTTTTTTGCCTATTTGGAGGAGGCTTGCCTTTCTTAAAAAAGGATTGCTTTTTCACTTTTTTCAAGAATTGTGCAAATTTTTTATGATTTTTTATCTTGATCTTAGTTAAATTTTCATTGTTTGAATCTAATTTTAAGGGGGACTCGGTAAACAGCCAATAGAAATGGCTTATCCAACTCAACATCTCATTCTCATTCTGTTCACTTGAAAGGCTTGAAGAATTGGTTAATTTTTTAAAATCACTACTTGTGGGAGACATTCAATTTTATGAATTTGTTCATGTCAAAATAGGTTTTATTCCAATACATCTATTATTTTTTCAACTATTCAAGATTATTTATTTTTCAAATGGCTTTTGCCACCTTGAGAACTGCTGCATTCATCTATGACCTTTAACCTGAGTAAAAATTTTATAGCATAAATACAAAGAAATTGACCTATTATAACTTCTCAAAAGAATCATCATTCTTGCGAACTAATAAATACAGCTCAGAGATTCACCAATCGACAAGTTTTCATTAATTTACAGAAATTGGATCATAAATTTTTATAAAAACACGGAATTCAATTTGAAATGTACAAATACATGATAGGTCGCCTTTGTGAATGATCCTTTAATCTGATTGGACGACCTTCATATTTCTGACTTGTGAAAAGGATAAATAGGTAAACTAAATTTTAGCTTTTATTCAATTATTTTATTTTATAATCTTATCCAGAGATTGAAAAAGAAATTCCAAAATTTTTGCTTGAAAATCTCAAACCTCGTCTTCATGACAGGCTCCACAGGGCTGACAGTAACATGATTAGGTTGATCATTTCCAGTCGTCTCTTCAACCATCCTCATGAAATCCTCAAATTCATCTTCGATTGCTTGCCTGAAAAGATGATTTGTACAGGCCAAAAAAACTTACGCGGAAATGGAAATTATTGTCAGGGCCAAGATGACAAGAAGCGCGAAGAATTTCATGTTTTCTCTTCTACTATTGTTTGAGTTTTTGAAATTACTCGCGAAATCACTTCCTATTTATATTTGAAAATATGTGAATTTCCTATTTGGTTAGTGGGAAATAGATCACATTTTGTTAGGCATAGAAGAGGTTTGTAACCTACTGATTTATTTGATCAAGGCAAAGATTACACAAACTATTTTAAATTTATTTATTTATTATGTGTACTTTTAAATTACAAGTTATAATCAGGTAATAAAGAATATTATAATGTTCAATTCATATGAACAATCTTACTTTTGAGTAAGGTGTCATTCATGACACTTGAGCTCTATCACTCAACTTCTAAATACTTTATAAAATTCTGAATATATAAGTATAAAAAGTTGATTTTTCCAGATTTCTGCAGTTATTTTTCTTATGACAAAATACACTGTATTTATTATTGTAAAGGTTGTTATGTCCTAAAGAATATAGACTTTATAATCTGTAATTACTAATTTAATTTCCTTTCTTGATAAAGGAAAAGAAAGCATTTTCTTCTTTTCACGTCATGTGATTCTTCAATTTCCACATCCCCCTACTGATTATGTAAAAATTCCATGTTTATGCCTTATAAAGGGAGAATAGAGCAATAATCATGTGTGTTTTATCATCTCTTACAAGTATAATTGAGATTTTGTCTCTTTAATTTTTTTAAGGATTCCTGAAAACTCTGTGTGTAATAAACGCTTGTAACAGATTTTTCACACCTTTTCTGAAGATATAGTCGTTTTTCGAAATTAGTAGAGAGCTGCACAAAATTAATGAACAGCTATATTAAGAGAGAATGCTTAATTACAGGTTGTGAGCTGTACAAAATTAGTGAATACCTTTTCGTATTGAAGAATTGTTCAATGTATTATATAATTTATTTTAATCATAGGTCAAACTATTAAGGATGAGATCCTGAAAATAAATCAATAGTATTTTGTGTTAGCGTGTGAAGAAAATCACCGTTGATGACCAATGGCTATGAATACATATTTTGACCCAAATTTTAAACAATTTTATGATAAAACTAATAAAAAATCATATCAAAGATTTTTTATTCTTTTGATTGGCTGAGCTCTTAATGAATTAATTCATTCAATTTACTATGAGTAATTGATTAGAGAAATGAGCGTGTTCTTGGTCTGTCCTTTTTGACCAATCACATCATTTAACTGGTCTTTACATCAATCAATTCAATATCGTGGAGAATTCTTGCACATGACTAATTCTTGCATAAGGATGCTGTCTGAATGTGATAGGGAATGTAATTATTTTTTAAAAACAATTTGTAACTTGTAACGTAAGAAGAAATGGGATTTCAACTCTCATAACTCGAATATGATTGGACAACAAGAAGAGTTATCAGAGTTACAGTTTCGATATTAGGAGACATATATAATATATATATTTATATATGAAAAGATGTGAGTTTTGATATTACTTGTATATTATGTACTTTGATAAAAAAATTAAATTAGCAAGCACATACTAAGCATTCATCAAAATTTCGTGTCTCCTCATTTATGAGTTCTAAATATTTTGACTCGGCTAGAATATATGGGTTTCAAGTAAAAATTTAATTGGAAATTTTTTCCTATTGTACTTTCAAAAATATTCCACCAGCCTAAGGAACTAATAAATCAAATTTGACTAGAAATATTACATTCATTCCCAGTGAAAGATCAATCATTCTCGGTTTGATTATAATTCTAGCCTCATGTTTTGTGATTGTATTACAAACATTGATCCATCTATTGAAAACTATTATAAATGTATTTAGTTGTATTTTAGTATTCGATTTCTCCTAAAATATTCCAGCTGCCATTTGTAAATTTCTTTGTATGTTTCTTTGATGTTTAACTAGATCTCTAATAAACCACAGGATTAAAATATTCAAAATTCATTTGGAGCTGTTGGGCTTGACTCACGTGTCTTAATTCAGGTCATCAATGGACGAAAACATATCATTAACGAAATTTCAATGAATCTTTTCATTTAATAGTAATCTCATAAAAGTGAAAATTTCATTCATCTTTTAGTGTATCTAGAAACTTCCAAAATGCTATCTTCTTGCTCATTCTCAACTTGCATTTACACAGACGAATAACTATCTTTTAAACTTCTACTCCAGCAGTCATATTCTCACTTGTCAGAGCTATACACGTTCATTTTATATTCTGGATTATACCTTCATTCTTCTTCCCTTGGGTATTCCATTTATTGAATGTTTATCATTTCACAATACTACTTTTTTCATCCACCATCATCAGAACACTGGAGATAATAAGAGATTGAGAGCGAGGAATAAGAAAACTAGCAATAATGTTTTTTTTGTTGAAAATTTATGTTGCGTGATCTCATCATCAACATCTCGCCCCACTAACCCATATCTCTTTTTTTACATTACGATTTCCCAATGATTTATTATTCATTAGAATGAACAAAAAAACGAGAAGGGATAAAAATAAATTCTATGTTCGTAATGTTCTTTTATTACTACATCCGTCTGAAAAATTACTTTCTTTACTTTTGATCATTAAATGTGATCTAAAATCTTTAGATTCAGAAAGATTCCGAAAATTTCGACAAACAAAAAATAAGGTGCTTAGTAGGGTAATACATACATTTTATTTTCCGCGAACAATGTTCCATGCCTTAATCAAAAATTGATGTTTTAACCATGAAAAACACGTTTTTGAAAAAAATTTTCTCATATACAAAAATCCCATTTTCACTAAATTCATAAAAATTTACCTAATTTCCTGGGACATTCTTCCGACATGTGAAAAAAGGCTCAATTTTCACTATAGGCCCTATTTTAATTCAAAATGTTGCAAAAACTATTCAAAAATCTCAATTTTGTCCTTTCTCGTAGTGAAATTCATTGAAAAAATCTTGGCACGTGTTCAAATATTGTCATCTTCCATCGAGATTTTGTTTATCAGAAAAAACTCGAAAACGTATAGTTTTATAGGAAAAAAATTCTTAGTTTTCGATAATCTTCAAAATGAGATTAAGACTGGGAAAAGTTGAGAAATTTGGCCTACTCTAGAGCTTAGGTAATATAGCACCTTGAACGAAATTTTTCTTGTTAACCTTGGTAAGTATAGGTGCTGCACTACTCATTAATTAATCAAATATCTAAAATACTTAAAAAACAAAAAAATACACAGCATGGAATGTTATATATGCCTGTTTACCTAGTTTACATCTTCTTTTGAATACCTGTTCCCAGGGGTCATGGAAAAAATGTAATTTTTAAATATACAATTCTATCTGTTAAACCTTCAAAGATAGTTAATTTCTGGATCAAAAAATATAACCAAATCCTTGATCAAAAACTCCTGAACTTAGAATAATTGCTTTGATATTTCTGTAGATTTCAGAGTATTTCAGTGATTAAATACTGCTATCTCAGATCACCATAAGACGAAAAATCCGAATTCGTTCATAGATTTTCCATTATTGTGTAAAATCAAACCAATTGTCACCAATTTTTCGTCTAATGTTGATTGCAAATACCAATTTTTGATCACGCAAAACTATGATCATCTTTTTTGATACAAGTATATCCAAAAATGCAGGAGGTTTTCTATTAAAATAAAATTTCCATGGCTACTACAATGAATATTGTAAATTGGGGATAAAACATAGATTCTAGTGTTTCTAAAATAAAGTCTTGTATTTCAACAACAATAACTTCCGTCCTTACAACTAGAGGCTAGGCATTGAGCGAGAAATTCTCCATGGCCTCCATCGTAATCAGAGGCTGCAGCTTGAGCGTAGTTTCCACCACACTTGGCAGCTGAATCTTCGTAGCCAGACTCGGTGAACTCATTCAGATAAGAATGACGATATTGATTATAGTATTCATCGTAGCCATAATTTTTGTCATAAGAATACCTATCCCATTGGCCATAGTCACCGCCATGCTCAGCGGCTCCGCCACATTGGCCATAACAGCCACCACATTCTCCTTGAGCCCCTTCACACTCGTTATAACCTCCACAGTTGTTTTGATGACAATTGTGACTACAAAAAAAACAAATATTGCATATATATATTTATTGAAGAGGTCTTGGTGAATAGTTTTAGTAATATAGCAGTCTTGGTTCACTTATCAGTTTCTACATGCCAGATTTTTATTAGGAAAATTTCTTAATAATAATATGATCTCAATTGGTTCTTTTGTGGCTCTAACAGTTTTAACAGAAAAATTTTGATCCTAAACATTTTAGAGAGCCTTCTTCAGTTTAGGGAAACAGTAAAGTTGAAGTTTGAGCTGAGCAAATACCAAATAAGAAAACATAAATCGATATTATTAGGATATTTTCCACAATTTTCCTAATTGGTTTAATAATGATTATTACCATTATTTTTCAATAGATAAAATTGTGATAAAGACAATTCTCGTGGTGAAATTTATTGAAAAATGTTGGCGTAAATTTAAGATGACTTTGTTTCTCATTTAGCAAATAAAAAAATTCTATAGTACAATAGAACAATGTCTTTTTACCTATAGAATTATTTTTTATTTTAATTTCTTCATCAGTCTCAATAGGTGAAACTTAAAGTTTAATGAAATTAGTCCAAAAATTACTTGAAATGATACTGTGTCAGGAGATTTTAATAATCATTGATATACTATACCTTTTTCAGACGAATTTCGTGAAATTTCAATAGAATATTGTAAATTTAGATTCATTCATCAAATAAAAATATCTTGATATCTTTTTCGTACTAAAGGGTGATGAATTTCGTAAATTTACAAATCGTTCTCGTAACATTCTTTCTATCGTAAAACATTTGTGTTTTTTTCAGTTTACGAAATTGAACCGAAAAATAACACAAATATTTTACGATAGAAAGAATGTTGCGAAAACAGTTTGAAGATTTTTTTATTTGATGAAATTCTATTTACGAAATTCATCTGAAAAAGCCTAGTATCTAAGTGAAAGGATATATTGGTATATTATACTGTTTCTGAAATTATTTCAGCTATTAATACTGATGAAGAAAATAAAATGAATAATGAAAAAGTTCGCACCAAAATATCTGTTGTAATTAGATGATCAAAATAAAAAAACGTTTTTAATGTTTTATGTCATTTTTTATCTGAATAATTTTGTTCATCTCTTTACAGAAGGACAAAAAGATATTTTGGAGCCAACTTAAGACCTGTTCACTCACCAACATCCATTACAGCCGTTGTGGCAATTTGCACAACAGTTATTATTACACCCACCGCAGTTGTTATTACAACAGCATTGGTTTCCGCAACATCCTCCGTTACATCCTCTAAAATGACACAATTTATTTTATTTAACATAAAATTTGAAAGGAGAATTAGCAAAAACGCTAACCAAACATATCTTTTCTCCCCTCAGAATGTTCTTGGGAAAAGAAATATCTCAATGACATAAACATTTTGATCATTATTTATTGTCCTTGTCATAATACAATATACAAGTAGAAAGTTTGTCTCTTTATTACCCAGAAAAGTAAAAAAGTCAACATATACCACACAAAAAACTTCCCAGGAGAAATCAACTGACAAATCCCCTTCGTATTTCACCCCAATTTAGAGGGATTACAGTTAGAAATACAGTTTCCTTCCCCTGTCTAGGTTGAATTTATTATTATAAAATAGAGTATTTTTAAAAATTTCTAAAAATGAAAGAATTGAAATCCAGTTAAGCTTGTTACTAGTAACAAGATTCCCGGGATTCTTGAGACTATCAGATAATCTTGAAACCGATTCTATTAGAATCTCATGATTGACATTTTGATTACCTCACGCAGCGGGCTAAACTTTTCGAAATACAAAAGAAAACTTGCAACACAAAGTAGCTTAAAGATGACAATTTTACTTTTATGTTTTTCGTTTTAATTTTTTCAGCCATCATTTCGCACGACTCATGAGTATTAGGGAAAATCTTCTAATAAAACGACTCAAAAAAATAAGTGCTTCATTATAGGCGCTATTCATATGTTGTCATCAATAATTAGGACAGTATTCCTTGAAAATGTTAGCAAGGATGCTGAAGTCTACAAATCTCTAAAATATTACAGTGTTAAAAAAGCATCAGTAAGCCAGGTCATTTCACAAATCGTGTTTATTTTGTCAAGTGCCTGTCTACTTGAATGGAATGCCTTCGTGAAAGAGTCTTACTCTCGGTAGAAAACTACTCAAATACTTTTGCTTTTCGTTGCCTTAAAGGAAAGAGGATGTAAAAATTGAGTTATCTTCTCTCTATTCCCAAACACTGTCTTCTACACCAAGAGTACATCAAGAATATTCACTCAAAATGGACAATGGTTATGTTGGAAACTAAGCAATTATAACTACTCTCTTTTTCCTCGTGAGTGTAGAACCTAAGAGGATTGCTAGAGGTAATTTTTTTCATTTCTAATTCCTTGAAAAGATTCTAGCGGTATGAAGAACATAATGTCTTATTGGGACATGATTGATGCAAACATTAATTTTCATTTTTTTAAATTATTTAATCATTTTTGAAATAAGAGTGAGTTTGAGACCGAAAAATTCTCTTGCCGATCATGTAAAAATATTCATGTTACAGATCAAAATGAGTTGAGAAAATTACGAAAACATATACTCGACTCTGATTGGTCCATAGGGACTGACCAATGAAATTACACTAGTCTACCCTATATAATACGCATAATATCCCGATTAATATTGATTGAAAATTTCGAGCAAAGATTATGAAAACTAATACAATTATTGGTTGCGAGTTAGTGCGGGACCCATACACTGTAGGTATATTAATAAAGAATTTTGACAAAGACAGGTTTGAATTTCGTATAATTTTAATTTGTAAATAGAATTTGAATACTCGTGAGTAGTGTTTTAAATTTTAATTAAAAATATAAAGTCTTATTTTTAGACCTTAAGTTGAAAAAAATGATTGTTTTTTTGTCCTGAGAAATTATCTTTAGACTATATTTTATTGGAGCGATAATGTTGCCGAACCTCATCAAGTATATTATTATTACTGGAGTCGACACTCATAAGGAAGATGGGAGAACGAACGAATAATAAGTGACATACGTTTTATTTCGCCGGGTCTCTTCAGACTTAATCCCGGGCTCTGATTATATACTATTACATTGCAAATTTTTTCTGCTCTTCCATTGGATAACGAGGTGAAAAAGAATCCATCAATTAAACGTAAGCGAAAGAGACACAGCGGTCAGTTACTAATTGATGGATTTCTAAAGCGACAAAAATGAAGCAGCCTGGAAACAGGATCATCAAAAAATGAACACCTCCCCCTCCCTGAGCTCCTTTTTATCCAATGGAAGAGCAGAAAAAATTTGCAATGTAATAGTATATAATCAGAGCCCGGGATTAAGTCTGAAGAGACCCGGCGAAATAAAACGTATGTCACTTATTATTCGTTCGTTCTCCTATCTTCCTTATGAGTGTCGACTCCAGTAATAATACTATATTTTATATTACTAAACTTTTGCATGCTGGTTGATTGCACAGAAAGCTTTAATGAATAGGTTTTCACAGCCACAATACGAAATAATGCTATGCTTTCATAGCTACGTCAGTTAGAAAAGTTAAAAATTCCAGCCTAGTCTACTAAGTTGAAGGGCTGGGAATGAGTTCAATAAACATCAAATTCATAAAAGAAAAACTCACTGACAACCACAAGAACACATTGTTTATGGAGAAATTAAGGGTTTCTGGCGCTGACGAAATAAAATATCCTCCCTGACGATTACTTTGAGATAATGACGTTCCGTGACGAAATTGTGTACGTTCTCAGCTGTAAACTGGCACAATACAAACAGAAAACACTCTGCTCTGAGTAAATCAAAGTTTAAGTTGAGAATAAGTTTAGAATACAATCGCATATCCAATAATTTGGTCAGTGGTTGTCTTTTTATTCACAAAAACACTCTTTCGCGTATTATCACTTTAGTTTCTTTTTTTTCTTTTCTAATACTTATATTTACTAATTATAAATTTGCTTCTCATTTCAAACAAATCACGAATTATTTTGCTCAACTAAGTTCTGTTATGGCAAGGTGTTCTCTTTACTAACCTGTAGTTCTCTCTGTTCTCATAAAAGTTCAAAAGGGGAATCAACCTTTGTTAAGTAACTGTGGTTAGCTTCATCGGAAAGCTATCTTTTTGTAGTTTAAGAAATTTCCTTTCTAATGATGGGTTTAATTTTAAATTAATACAAGTCCTTGTCTAGTTGATAGATCTATCAGATCCAGAGGTCGTAAATTTTAGGAAATTTCTTGGTGAGTAATCATCAAAATATCCATTCTCTGATGAATTCTGTTGATGGTTAATCTATAGAACACTTGTCCCCTCTTGGTTTGCAGTAATTTTTCTGAATGAAAAAAAGACTAAGGAGTCCTTAGTAAGGACTAAGAACAAATCTTTTCATATATCTCTGGTCGCATGAAGTTGATAATTAGATTATAAGCTAATTAGACGAGAAATAAAGAGTGAGTGAAATATTACTTCGGCCACTATATGAAGAACCACAAGTGCATTGAAATTTATAGATCAATAGAGTATTTTCTTCAGTTTTAAGTGAATCCTTATGGATCAAACTAAACAGTCTCTGTGTTTTAAATACAATTTTCAATTGAATATTATTGTAATGTTGATCGATGAGATTAACCAGTCTTTTCCTAACATCATTACAAAAATTGTCACCTTTAAAATTAATTGATTAAGCTTCATGAAAATTTTAGTCTTCACAGCCTCATCTGTGTTGTCTGCTTCATCATCTATGATACCGAATGTATCTACAAGTTATAACTTTTTTGTCTTGACATTTAAAAAAATAAGAGTTTTATTTGAAAAAATTAGTTTGCAATAATAATAATACAATCTGTGAGATTTTTAGTTTTTAATAAGGTTAAAATTTAATTGGAATCTGTCATGCATTTTTACTCCAACAATTTCTCGTGCTTTAAAAACTCCAAAATTATAAAGGAAATTTCGATAGGACCCCAGGTTCCAAAGTTATAAATGCATAAAATTGCAATAAGCTTGAGCGTTGAGAAAACTAATTTTTACAAAAATTATGGCTAAATAATGAATCACTATTGGCAAAGAAAATTTCTTGATTGAATCTGATGGCTGCACCAAATAGTATATAATCCCAATACTGTGTATTATACATTTTGTATTGTATGGTTTAACACCACAAAAATATCTCGACCAATGAAATTCAAGCACGCCCTATTACTCTTTAGTCACAATCACGCCATTCAAATCAGTCAATCACACGGTAGAAGACGTGAATTGACTTCTCATCAAGTTCTTAAGTACAAAAGATGGATTTGAAGCGACAGTAGATAATAACAATTACGTGTTGCACTTCAATGAAAATTTTTAAATAATGATGATCATACTACTAGTTAGTCAAAACTGAAAAAAATCATAAATGCATTAAATTGCATTTTTTCATGAGTTAAAAATGCAAGGCTGAATTTTCGTAACTGCATATTTTTGAGGCCCTAGTTATTATTATTATATGTTAGGGTTAAATTTCATTCTCTCCGAACAACTCAGAAAGAGTTCTTACTTTTCTGAAAGGATTTAGTACTCAGATCATGTTTTGCATCTTTTTAAAGCGTGCAAGTCATCCTCAATTGTGTCATTGTCCATTTTTTCCTAAAATATTCCACCTACATGATAAAACAACGAAATTCACCATGAAGGTCCCCTTAATGATGAGATTACACTATTTTCTAAGATAAAACCTAAGAAATCTATTAAATGGTCAACATATTCCAGATTTTAGTGAATTTAGATTTTAATTCAAATGCTGTACTTATCCAAAGATTCAACTCTATTATATTACTACAATGTTTTCCGTGACAAAGGGAAAAAATTCATTGTTCCTATTTGGACAGAGATGAAAGTTTTTTTTCACTCTTCCGTAAAATTCGCTTGATCAGATACAAGGTAGGGTGATCGTATCAGTCAGAGATTGAGAGAGAGTATGAACAATGGATCCTTTTCTCTAATCATTCTCTAAAGTATTTTCAAAGTAAATCCAACTGAAATGATTAAACTAGCGATTATAACTGATAATTATTCTTCATATCAGAGAAAGGGGTGCAATCTTTTCCAAAACAGAAATGTGCCGATTCCCGTTAAATTATTTGGTTCCTTTTTTGAAAATTTTTTGGGTCATTATATTAGACTGGGTAAACCGTAATAATTAACTCATGGGTAACAATATAAAAAACAGATTAATATTACAAATCATAGAGTTCTTTTAAAGGATATACTTGGCATATATTCGAACACCACAACAGTATCAATCTATGAGTTGTATTGTACAATTATGATTTTAAAAACCAGAGTTAAAGTCAAGGGTACATGATTCTGTACACAAGAATGTTTCAAGTGGTTTTTTTTGTTGATTTTGAGAAATTTTGTTTTTCAACTTCCTCTAACCGAATTCAATCTATTAGAAAATTAATTTATGCTTAATTAATTTTACTCTGATTTTTATTATATATCCTCAGGTGAAATGTGGGAGGAAATTCTTGTTTACAGATTGCCCAGGGCCATTGAGAAGACAAATCTTTTGATGAAAGCAATCAGAACAATTTCCTTTTTAACCAACTGTATTTTAATTCCTCATATTGTAGTAAAACCATTTATGGGTATTGTGTCAAGCATATAATTTGATATTTAAAATTTCTATTAAAACTAACAAATCAAAGAATAATTCAAAGTTGTAAAAAAAATAATAATTTTTATTTGATTGATAAAATAGCCAATTTTTTGCATTCCTCGTCAGTCTCTCGTCTTATCAAATCCATCATGGACATTTTGACACTTGAGAGGAATGACTCTAAACTTTTATTGTCATTCAAAGAGAATATTATACCCATGGTTGTTATAGTTGAGCGGCGGACAACAGGATCCGAATGGTCCAGGTAGTTTTGACATAGGCTAGCCAAATCTTCGGTCATGTTGAACCAGTTCACGGATGCCTGAGAAGCAGCATAGACCACGCCAATTGATGAGATCATTCTTGCCGTGATAAATGACTCGTGTTGATCGTTATTATTAGTGTTAGATGCTCTGAGAATGTTCAACAGTCCATTGAATACAAGTGGACAGTGTTCTAGGAATAGATTAGCATGACCTTGCTCCTTCTTTCTCTTGTAGGCTTCGATGCTAGACTTGAGTGAGTTACTCTTTATTCTCATCTTACACTGGGATATCTGAATGGTAGCATTTGTTATGGTGTAAATTATATCATTTCTTATAGATATTGCTGTCCTAACATTAGACAGCTCTCCAAGAATGTAGCTAAAGACACGAGGTGGATCAATGCAGGTGATTGCAGTCAGAGATTTTAGCCGGTTCGTTTCCATCTCTTCGTTATCATGGGGTAAACTGAGATAGAGCAGAGTCCTGGACACTTCCAGACTCATCTCTTTTGCCATTATAGGATGACTGAGAAGAATTTGTTCCATTCTACCTAGGCATCGAGTAAAGAGCTTATTATCCTCTACTGAATCAACAAGAATGCCATCTAAGCATTCTCTAACATAGTAGGGACCGCCAGACGAGTTTCTTTCCCAAATTAAACTCTCTTTTCCTTGTTGAATGGGCTGTTTAAAGCCGCCAATTTCATCTTCGTCATCATCGTCACTATCTAATTCTAAAAAGTTGATTTTTTTGGAAATCTCTTGGTCAGTACCTTTTTTGTCAGTCTTGTGATCCAGATCTTCTGGCTGTAATGTACTTTTCATAGTAGTAAATTTACGAAGGCTCTGAATAAGGTCATTTTCAACAACTTCAAATTTTAGTTCAGCTTCTTTTGAATCGATCGGCAAGTCCATCATGTTCATAATCCACTGGCCAAGTTCCATACCGAGGTTGCGAACCTCTTTTCGATTCGAGGATAAATGATTTGAAATCCCGCTGAGGAATGTAGTAAAGTTTTTGGCCAATTTCAAGTAGTCCTTACCAAAATGATTGATAAACGATGCAATAGATACTGATAAAATGAGCCGATCATTAACAGAAGACTGCTCTATCGACATTTTCTCCGACCAGATTTCACATAATCGTGTAAACAGCGTCTTGACAATGAACTCATCACCCAGGACTGAAGAACATTTGAATATTGTTGCAATGAGGAAATCAAAAGTTTTCAGAGGTGCTCGTGACCTAATGAAGAATAACCTTTCGATTATTATTTCAAGTTTACCAGGACTCTGACTGTGGATACTCTCAAAAATAAGTGGGGTTTTTTCATGGGACTCGTGGAGTAAATATGTTATCAAAATCTCTGTAGAATTTGTCTTCAATAGGGGGATATACTCGTTGATGATATTGGAATCTGTTAATAAATACTTGATAATTACAGGGCGTAGGGATGAATCTGTGAGAATTATATGGGAGAATAGCTTAGCACAATCTTGCCTGGGATATTTCGATGCATTCTTCAGAAAATTTCCCAGGTAAGTAGAACGTGCGTGGACTGAAATTTCCGGTGTGACATTGTACTGGTTACTGAGAGCAATTATTTTAGAATATCCCTCAGTTAGGTTAACCAGGGAATCTTGATCCTTTGAAAAGGCAGTCAAAATCTTTTCATCCTTCAGGAGAAAATTTACAAGTAAATTTACAGCCTTGAACTTGGAATATATTGATGATTTGAGATGAATTATATCAAAGATACATGTTACATTTTCAAATATTTTTTCTACTTCATTATACGAATTTTCATTAAAAGTTTCAATAAATTCAATGATCAATTTTTGATTTTCCATTAAATCAAAACAAATAATCATAATGATGCGAAAGAATTGTCTAATACTTTGAATTCGATGAAATTTCAAGAAATTTTAATTTTTTCATTTCTCCTTATTTATACAATACAGTCGAAATGTGACCATGAAAGATCAAGAGCAGTTGCAAGTATAATATCTAAAGTGATTTGATCCTATTATTTCGATTCAGGATGTTCTTCCTACTATCAATTTCGCAAATGTAAACATGACGGATAAATGCTTTTTAGATCTGACTCAAAGTTTATATAATGAGTTTGAAAGCTCCAAAATGTTTAACGGAGTCAGAGATTGGGAATGTACAATTTGTGGCAAGAGATTCATAGAACAAAATTTCATTGATTCTCATATGATCAGACGGCATAATCATTTGACAATGGTAATTTTTACATCAATTTGAAGGATTTTATTTTTCAGAAGAAGAAATTTTGTCTAGCGGATTATTGTGATATTCTACAATGCCATAAAACCTTATCGGTTGAAGACACTTTTTGGAAACGAGTTTTCTGCAAAGAAGCTGAATTCGAGCAAATGATTAAAAAGTGTACGGCAGCTATTGACATTTGTTTTGACAAAAAGTCCGCTGAAGATCATCTTATTATTGAGTGGTTTAAAAAAACGTTTTGCTACAATTTAAGCTGTAAAGAATTCTGGGCTGAGCGTAAGCCAGAAGACAGAAATTATTTTAGTTTCTCTGTTTATATAGTAACTACATTCATCATGTGTTGTACCTTTTACATTATATTGTGTCTTAGGTGCACCAAAATTAACTCGAATGGTAGTGCATTTGGTCATTTGATTGTTTCCTGTTTATCGCCTCCAGATATGAAAAATAAAAATAAATAATATGCGAGAATTCACTCTTTTTCATCCTCGACACTTTATAAGTACATTAATAAGTTAATGTCAGTTATAAGCCCCTTATCGGGATACTATAAATCTTTCGAATGAAAGGATTTAAATTCGTTTTGGCACAAGAAAAATAAAAAACACGTGCCACTCAAAAGATTTGTTTGGTAGTTTAAATATAAATCTCATTCAAATGGATCCTAATTTAGATATTGAACACTGGAAAAATCTTGCTAATGAGTATATGCACAAGTAATTAATCCATTTTTTCATCCTCTAGATTTGAGCAGGAGAGAGAAGAATTCCTCGAATTTCAGTCAAACTCTAGGGAACTAGAATTGGAACTGGAAACTCAACTTGAAGCGACTGAAAAGGAAAATCAGTTGTTGAAATTTAAGAATGAACAATGTATCGAAGAATTGAACAGATACAAGGTACGTTCTAACTTGAAATTTACCATTAACTCAGAAAAGTGCAGAAACAAGAATGGATGAATTCAAAGCTCACAATGATGCCCAAGAAGTCTCGATAAATCAGCTCAAGGAAGAAAATGAAAACTTGAACAAGCGAATTAGATATTTAGAGCAACAAAATGACGACCTAGAAAGAGCGTATCGGAATGCAACAGTGTCTCTGGAAGATTTTGAATCTCAACTCAATTCCGAGTTGGAAAAAAATGCAATGCTTGAAAATGAACTAGACGAAAAGGAAAATCTCCATGTGATAATTCAACGTCTCAAGGATGAAACACGAGATTTGCAACAAGAATTAATCGCTCGTCAAAAGAAAAACATTCTAGAGCTGGGCGGGGGTCAGGAAAATTCAGCCCCACAGAAGGACAATCCAGTGTCTCCTATTCCAGCTACAAATGTTCTTCCCAAGTTAACTCCAAAGCCTCGAAGTCCTCCATCAAGTCTATCGCTTAGTCCAAAGATGTTAATAGCCCAGAAGTCTCTACCTTCGGAAAATATGAACTTTAATCCGTCTGTTAAAATTGCTGCCATAAGTTTAATATCAGAGCTTCTCACCAAAATATCTGTAAGTTTCTAATCTCTCATCTTCATCGAAAACAATTGACAATAGTACAAGGTTCTTGATAATTGTTTTGTTTGAAACCCTTGATACATTTTCGTACCTTTAATAATTGGTTGTCTTATTTTTACTCCGTTTTAGAGTATCGAGAGTAAAATGGCTGCCTTGTACAACTTTTATGGTTCTCAGTACGACGAGAAAGCTTTGGCGAGTACAAATCAATGAATAGAAACACAATTAGAATCAGATTACTTTATCATTCCTTCCCCCCTATCATGTCCAGTTAATGAACTAGAGATCAAATTCAATATACCACGTGCCAGTAAGTTGATTATTAAATGCTTTTAAAACTTCCCACCTGGTTAAAATCTTTTCTCGAATTCTAAGAATACTAATGAATACTCTTGATAAGTCTGGATCCTTCTGTTAAGGTGTTTCTAGCTTCTGATTCAGAGATTGTCAAGACCTGGCAAAATACGTATTTCTCTAAAATAAAGTTCTTTAAAAAACATTCAATACATTTTCTATACGTGAATATTTAATTCAAAATACTTTTGAATGAACTATTTTACTACAGCCTTTTTAGAATTATTAAACCATTATTGAATACGTTCATTCAAAAATGAATTAAACAGTATTTCAAAGTAAATTAAAGTTCATTTGGGGGGTATCACTTTCATTGTAGGATTAATTCCGTAGGACATCATTTCAGGACTTGACTGTACAATGCGTATAAGTTGAAATAAACATTTATAGTGTATTTTTTTGTAAATCAATATATTTGTATTGTCTTTTAAATTTTCATCCTAGTTTAAAGAGGACTATGTCATGTCCTACATCTCTTAGGTTGATATTTATCCGTTGGCTTGACCTCAAGCTGTTGTTTTGTTTTTAAATTTATTTTTCCACTAATTACAGGATCTATTCTTTAGATTTATATATTTTTCATCTTTCTACAAATAAAATGCTTCACATTCTTGAATAAACACATTCATTTCTATGGTATTATTTGCACTAATCTCTATTTACAAATTCACCTCAAAACTTATTCGATCCGAAATCTCAATTTTACTTTTACTAATTCTAAAATTACTATGAATGAGTAAATTTTGAAAAACGTCCACTTTAATTCATAATTTGGAAACATATTAAAGAAGATATAAACACTAAAACGTAGAAAAAATGGAGAGAAAAGGATAAAAGCTTACATAGGCCAGGTTAGTTGAAGTTTATACGTATGAATAGTTTTTGTGAGCAAATGTATTAGGTTCGTACATAGATTAATAAAGAAATGTTCTTTAATCCACACATCTTTGGTGTCGTTGCCCAGATTTTTGTATAAAATAGAAAAATTCGAAACTGAGGGCGCATTTTTTCTCTGTCTAATAAGCCTTGTTCAGATGATCATTTGATCTTGTAGACAACTTTCTAATTAGAAACAAGATATTAACGTCAAATGTACATTTCTTATAGGACCATAAGGTTGAATGAGAAATAATAACTTGGAATTTCAAAGAAATTTAAGTTAAAGTTGAAGAATATAAGAACACACACCATCTGATAGAATTCTCTACAAATAACATTTCGAAATTATTCCTTCATCTTTACGTTTCCGCTATTTGAGTTGAAAGTTGAGAATTTCGAAAAAAACCAAAAATCTTAAAATTCAAGGTTGATCTTCTACCAGATGATCTCATCTGGGAATCTCTCAAACTATCGATATAGATAAAAGGGTTTATTATTTAAAGGATTCATTTCGAAATGTGCAATTAATATCAGAATAAATTTTATTTTCCAGCCAAGGCAAACTGACTCCATGTCTGTTTGCCTTTTCTGCGTGCGTGCTTGCCTGTGAATCTACTCATTGATTTAATCTGCTAATCCCTCATGTGACCACCAAGAGATTATTACAAGAATCAGAACTCATCTTGAAAATATTAGCCTATTATTATTATTTGGAAAGACCTCTGTATTAGTCTTTATCAGCCCTTGATGTTTATTGCCAAAGACTCTCTCATCTATCGAATTCTTCTTCTCTTACATGCACTGCAATCCCATCATCATGATCATCTGGGATCATTAGGATAAGTTGTATGAGCTGTATGATATTTTGTTCTAATAATTAACCTATTTTATCAATTGTCTCCCGATTGACTATAAATTATGTACAAGATATACATATTATTATATATTGAATAAATAAATTTATTTTTTTGAACTATTCTTCCTTTCCATTCATGTAAAGACTATAAACAACTGTTGCTGGATCGGTCAAAGATGCCTAATTCTATTCCAGCCAATGAAAAGTGAGTAATTTTTCAAATCCACAAATTCATTCAATTGTTTTTACTATTCATGCCTTTTTCTCAATTTCTAATTAATCCATTAGTTTTAATTGATTTTGTAGTAACTTTTCGTATACACATCAAAACTGTTAGATACTTCTCATAAAAGGCTCAAAACATCAAGGAGAGATGATGAGAAATCTAATTAACTACACATTGAAATTTCGTAACTCTTTAGTCTGCTTCTCTTATTCTTATACATATTAGGGGTTTTATTGCATAAGAATGGTATCATTAAACTTTTATTTCATCTATTTCTATCTAAATACTATCTAATAATATCTTGAAGAGAAAATCAATGATCGAATTCCTTTCAATTTGATTCAATTCTTGCCTCGGTGACTTTGAGATTAAAAATAAGGATATAACAGAAAAAAACAATGTTGAATAAAAACCCAATTGATGGAAATCTTCAAGACTTTTTTACTTTGCAATGAACTTTCCTTTAATTTTTCTACTCTATGTTCAAGTTTTCTTCTAAAGTATTTTCATAAAAATCCATAAACTTATATTGCATACACTACCTAGTTATTTTAACTTCTTGGTCAAAGCTGTCGTTAGTTTAGTGAATTATCGTTTATTTATGTTAATTTTACATTTCTTAATGTCTATACTAACCTCTGTGTACAAAAGAGCTTTGCGGAAATAATTTCGATATGGTCTGACGTCAAAATCTGATTTAAAAACGCTAGAGGGTGTTCAATAGCACAAAATTTATTAAATTTAAAATTATATCTTACCCTAATGAATAGCTAAGCCACCCGGAATTTAAAAATTCGATAACAAACAAATTCTTTTCTTGAGAAGATGATGATTTTGGACTTGAAATGGGTCACTACACTCAAGTTTTTGTTTGAGAATAAATTTGCTAATCGAAACTTGTTAAGTATACCAATGATAATAGAAATTTTTTTAGTCATTAGAATACACCCCATACTATGAAATGCGTTTGATAGATTTCTTCATTAGAGATGTGAAAAATTTTTCAACCTATTTTAAAAACCTACTCATCTGATAATACTATGAATTCTAAACATTATTTTTCATAAGATCAAGTATCAAAATGCTCGTCTGTGATAATATTCAAGTTTAAAGGTCAGACTTTTTTAAAAATCCCGCTAGATTTTCAATGAATTTTTACTATGTTTTCACTAATAAGAGAATTTAGGGGAAATGGGCAATGCACGACTACGCATTGGATTGCAAACGAATTTTCAGTTATTTTAGATCTCACAGATCATTGTTATAAAAATTATATGTGAAAAAAATCGTTACAGCTATATTCTTCATTGAACTAAAATTTATTTAGGACTCAATAAGAATTTAATTCTGTAATTTTCTTTTAGCACTCATCCTTGTACAGATTGAATACGGGTTACTGTAGAAAAAAGAAAATCTTCAATTTTTCTGAATGAATAGAGTAATCACGTTAATTGATTACTCACCAATTAAATCACTGAAATTAAGGGGTCCTCTTTAATTTGATTGGTCGAGATGCAGCATACTTGAATTGTTTCATCGTTCAGCTGTATGTCTCAATTTCGATGATTTGCAACATGATGACCTCAGTTATGAAGTGAGTTGTAGAAATATTCTTTTTTTGTAATTTTATATTGAAAGAACTTCTTCATATCTGTCATTCTCCACAGATGGGTCCCATGGATGATCAATTTAATTTCTTTTTTTATGCATTGATCTGATTCAAACTAAAGTGAATGGCGTAATCTTTGCTATGTTTTCTTCGTACATGATGTACAATGCTGTGACTCACCAATTAGTCATTGTCATATCTCTCTTTCTTCACTGCATTTTTTAGCATTATTTTTAGGTCTAATGTGGAAGTACAGCAACAATACCGTATATGAATCACAGTTGAAAGAATATTAAGTATTTAAGATGCACCAAGTCTGAATCATTTTTATTCAGTGAATAAATTTTTTTTAAATAATCTAGATTTTACTATTGATGATTTTCAAAAAATTTGACCACAACTCTTTTTCAATGAAATGTGTAGCGACATCTTCTATACTATAGTAATTACATACTAAGCATTACATTTTATTTTTTTATTTATTCAAACAGTTTACTTTGAACTAAGTTAGTACATCTGTATCATAAATCTGATAGGGAAAAAGGATGTCAACATATTTGCTCACAAGTAATTTTATTATTAGATATCAAAGATCAAATTATTTAAAAATCATTATTATTAATAACTACTCAGGGTAAAATTCAAATGTTTATTCAACAATTCCAATGGGTCCACAGAAATCATTAACCCCAGTGGCTAAATTAACCAGAACCATGGTCTTTCCAATAACTGTATTCGGCCCCTTCAACTCTAATTTCACACCTGTTAACGAGGGTGGTGTGAATGTATTCGAGTTGATGCTAACATCCCCAAGATCTCTTGGCGAGTTGCCGGGAATTCCTCTAGGAATATTTGTAAAGGGTTATTAATTTAATAAAGTTACTTGTTAGTAGGTCGATAAGTAAACTAGGATCATTCTCAAATGTATGATTTAAACAAAAATTAATCTAACGTTCAAGTCAAGGGTGTCGAGAATAAGAAAAAACTGTTGTTTACTCACTGATAAGGATCATAGATTGTGCCAACATTGCTACATTTTCCAGTAATGTCTAGATTAGTGAATATTTTCGCTTTGTACTTGGCCGCAGCCCCCAATTGGCCAATCATACTAAATGTTAGAGTGGCCGAATTCGCTTCAGCCGGTTGAATCGATACAACCATGATTACATTGGTACCATCCTTGGTCATCATCGCAGCGGCCTTGTTCACATTCACTATCACAATTACAAAATTCATCTCTCAACTCACTCATGGCACATGCATCCAGTAAACTTAGATAGATCGCCAGGACACCCAACAACCGGTTAATTGTTTGGCGCATACTACTCACTCACTTTCTTTGTCTTCAACCGGTTTCCACTTGTTTAAATGTATATATAACCCTTTTTCTCGAGTGGCTTGACAAATATTTAACTTATCAAGAGGGTCGTGAGAAAAATCTTCTCAGTATTTCAGGTATTTTTCAAGTTTATTCTTTCAAATAAACATGATAGACTCTTGATTGACTCATGTTCTTTTGATTTTGTTTTTTATTTCTCATCGAGATTGTTCCTTAAAATAAAAGTCCTGAGCTATACTATATATTAGCTGTGAATTCTGAATCGCATTTTCTGATGGGCATAAAAGAAATCCTTTAAATAAACTTCCAAGTGTGCAAAAAGAGATTTTTTAATAGATTTCAAAATAGAAATCTTAGCAATTCTCGAAGTGAAATGCAAGTTTTTGACTATTTTAGATGTTAACTAAACTGAATCTATTCTAAAACATCTCGAAGCATTTTTGAGAACAAATCCGAAATATATCTGTATATACCAATACAAGCCAAAAGAAAACATAGTCAGGTAGCAAGCGAACAAACTTAAAGTGAATTTTAAAAAAGTTTATTAAAAATGTAGAAAAATAGCAACTGGATGGTTTTTAGATGACTTGAACGACTAATACTGCAACATTGACGGATCATAAGCCATGATAGGTAGATTCTTGTAGAACAATTCTGGATCAAAGGGGGGAACTTCCTCTTGTTTTTGATAGCCCTTATCTTTGGTCTTGTCGCTTTCTTTCTTCTTTTTCTCCTTCTTTTCCTTTTTCTTGGTCTTTTTCTTATCGTCTTCATCTTCAGCATTTTCCGCATTAGATTCCTCCTTCTTCTTTTTTCCCTTTCTGAGCACCTTGGCGATTATTCCCTTTTTCTTCTTCACGGTTTCATCGTCATCCTTGAGCGCAATATGCGGTCCCATAAATGGATACAGGGTGGGATAGTATTCCGGCTGATGGATCTCAAACATTGACAACAAATGCCTGTCGACGTAGTTGTAGAACCGTTGAGTCTTGTCATCAGCGTAGTTGAGAAATTTCACAGCGCCAATCAGGGTCTGCATCAGCATCCTCAGATAACCGTAGACGCCATTGACGGCTGTCGGCTCCACGTAGTTCCACACTGCGCACCAGGTCAAGTGCTGCTGAAACTTTTCGGCAAGCTGGTCGATTTCGATTTGTTGGTCTCTGGTCCTTCGCATGAACTGGACAGTCAACAGTTCTCGGCCTATCCAACGAGTATAGGTCCTCAGCAAAGGCATCGGGTTAAAGCGTTTCTGCAGCTGATGGAGTTGAAAGAATGTCTCAATCATCTTGTCCATGTCTTCAATATCCTCAGAGTTTGCCCGTGGACATCTTAAACAGTTCATCTAACAATATGATTTGTTTATTTGTTTTTCCAACTCTTTAATAATCTTGTTATTATAAGCCAAGGGTATCATCGTAGTTAATGAACTTTGTATATTTTTATTTACATTGTCTTTCATTAGTTGGAGGTCACTTTTTATTAGGATAAGAAATTGCGCTTACATAACCATCATTACACGTGTTTTATTCTCATTTATTTTAGGAAAATGGTCCTCTCCACCCTATGTGTTGGTGTAAAAGCATTTTGTATCTCTTAATCTCCTCTCTGGGTCTTTGGAAATACTTTGTGTAAATTCTGAACTAAAATTTTCAGATCTTTTTGAAATGATCATACTTTTTATTCTGGGGAGGGGGGAAGAGGGAAAGAAATACGCAAAAGCTTATAAAAGTAAATTATCCCATTGATAATGATTGGTTTCATTAAATGATTTGAGGATTGAATCATATTGTTAGATGAACTGTTTAAGATGTCCACGGGCAAACTCTGAGGATATTGAAGACATGGACAAGATGATTGAGACATTCTTTCAACTCCATCAGCTGCAGAAACGCTTTAACCCGATGCCTTTGCTGAGGACCTATACTCGTTGGATAGGCCGAGAACTGTTGACTGTCCAGTTCATGCGAAGGACCAGAGACCAACAAATCGAAATCGACCAGCTTGCCGAAAAGTTTCAGCAGCACTTGACCTGGTGCGCAGTGTGGAACTACGTGGAGCCGACAGCCGTCAATGGCGTCTACGGTTATCTGAGGATGCTGATGCAGACCCTGATTGGCGCTGTGAAATTTCTCAACTACGCTGATGACAAGACTCAACGGTTCTACAACTACGTCGACAGGCATTTGTTGTCAATGTTTGAGATCCATCAGCCGGAATACTATCCCACCCTGTATCCATTTATGGGACCACATTTACAAATTGCTGATCAAGAGAAAGTTGGTGAGCAAACCAAGGATAAGGGAGACGAAAAAAAGGGTGGATTATTTTCCAAACTCTTTAAGAAGAAGAAAGAAAAAATTGAGCAGATTGAAAAGCCTTCGGTGGAAACCATCTCAGAAGTAATTGGTGATTCAGGGACAGAAAAGACTGACACTGTAGTTTACAAGAATGAAAAGGAAGCCAAAAAAGAGGCCAAGAGAAAAGCGAAGGAGGCCAAAAAATTGGAAAAAGAAGCCAAGAAAAAGGAGAAGGAAGCCCAGAAAAACAAGACCAAGGATTTGAGCTATCAAAAACAAGAGGAAGTTCCGCCCTTTGATCCACAATTGTTCTACAAGAATTTACCCATAGCTGGCTATAATTATAATCCATACATGTTTCAATATTAAGACTATTTTCTACTTTTAAATATTCACTTCCTAATTCAATTTTTATTATGATTTTTGTCTGACTACTTATTAGTATATTCTTGATATTATTAGTATCCTTTAGTTTATAATGTAGAATTCAGCGATGAATTAGCAGGTAATCTTTAGTCTTTCACAGCCAAGACCAAGATTAGATTTCAATTGAGTACTCAATTGACTTCTTCTAGAAGTCATAGATAATAAAACATTAAAGTGTTGTATTTAGAAAAATTTATTAAACAAATCTACCTTCATAGGGTTATCCTTTAAACTCTTGATAAGAGTGATGCACTTTTGTCTCTCACTATCCTCCATCATCATCCAGTTAATATCAAATCGAATTACTTTGGCTAGACAAGACAATCTCAGAATAGATTCATTCTCATCCTGGCTAGTGGAAGTGATAGCTTCAATAAATCTGGATAGCAGTTCACTGGTCAAGTTCTCCCCGATAATTTTCACATATTTTTCAGGAGGTATGGAATTGAGATAATGAATGCAATCTTTGTTGAGACTCTTGCCGGGAACAACACCAAAGTTTCGCATGTCCTGCTCAAGATTGTACCAGTTCTCTGGAACTCTAGTAATCTCAACACTTTTCCTCGGCACTTCCTGATCAGGTTCATGGACCATCTTCTTACAAACCTCAGTTATATTGATTTTTTTCATTCTCCCTTTTATTTCGGAAGCTTCAATATCTCGGCACAAAGCGAGTGAGTTCATTTCCTTCAGGGCCAACTCATTATTGGGCTCTAGCTTCAGGGTTTCCTTGATATCCTTCAGAGCGAGAAGATTCTTTTCAAGTCCCTTGCGAGCAAGAGCTCTCCGATAGTAGGCTTTGGCAAGTGTAGGATTTATCGACAAGGCACAATCGCAATCTTTCTCAGCAGCGCCAAAAAACTCTAAGCGAATCAGGGCTAGAGCACGATTCAAATAACCAACTGGGTTCAATGGATCATACGAAATGAGATTGGTGTACTCTTCAATTGCTTCTTGAAACTTTTCCTTCTTAAATAATTCGTTGCCCCTGTCTTTGGATTTATTATAGAGCATTTGGTTCTGGATTTTTTCGTATTCTTCATCTGTTTCTGACGATGAATCAGACTCGCTAGAATCCCCGGACTGAACAACTTTATTTTTTTCAGAATACTGCTTATTGTATAATTTATTCTTTCGGTTATATTCAATGTTCCGAAGAGGGGGTAAATCCTTTTCTTTAGCATCCTTTGAGATTCTGATAAATTTTTTATCTGTTTCTTCTTTAAGATTAGCGAGAGTTCCAATAAAATCAGAGAATTCAGCATTATTCTGCTTTATTTCTCTCTGGAGATTTATAAACTTTTCGGTATCCATGATTTGAAAAAATCAACATTTTAAATAGAAATCTCTCAAAGTAAAGTCATGCTTTTGGTAATTATTTAAATACAAAATATTTTATTCAAATTTCAAAAAATAATCTTTTCTTAAAAATCATGTCTCTCGTTTTCTATTGCTGTAGAAATCAAGAGATTTACGATAACATTAATCTGTCCAGCTCGCATGTACAGTTTTACTTGGATGAGAAATCTCTGTATTTTCATAAAAAGACCTTTATATCTCCACTATTGCGCACCAAGGTCCTCTCGAATATAAACTCCTTTAGTGTTTATAAAAATCCGGAAAATAAAATTTTTATCATCTCTTTGAGAGAACTGGAAGATGACAACAAGCAAAATCTGTTGTCAGTCTATGATTTTCCAAAGATGCAATGTTTATTGAGCACTAAAATCTCTAATCAAATACAACTCTCATCAGAACTCATCATTAAAGAAGACATTTTATTTGGCCAGAGCAATTTTGAATTCGATATTTTCGTCGATGACATCGTTAAAGACTTGAATGAAGTTGTCTGTTTGAAGAAAATCTCACATTTTGATCCATACGATAAACTTCGTGCTTTGGTGGAAAAGGATCAAATCGAAGAGGCTCGTGCATTCGCTCTGGCCAAAGGCCTTGACCAGACTCTCATTTATCAAGCAGAGCTTAGAAAAATCTTGTTAAACTTTAGCGAAAGAGAAGAAGAGTACTCTGAACTGGTAAAATTATTGCGAAATGTTGAAATTAGGGAACAAGTTGTCTTTGATAAAATACTCAATCTTAAACAATACCCTACACCAGATGTGCAAAAAACTCTTATTACGAGCCTACGAATATCTCCCCTCTGTGACGCGGAACTTAATGAGGTCATTAATCGGATAAATTCCAAGTTTGAGTGTTTTATGAAAATCTTCCAAAACTACAAGTAAGTTGAAATCATTTCAAATTTCCCTTTTATAACATAAAATGATCGAATTCTTTCTTTACCAATCAAAGTCTCGACAAGTGGACAAATTTTCATTCGAAAGAGAACGACAAAATATTTGAGTCTTTCATGCTCAATGGGGAATTCGAGAGAGCTCTTCATGTCTGGAATTATTTCAAGGTACATACGATAACAGGATGAATTTTCTCTCTCATTACATTCTAATTCCTTTTATATATATATAGGAAGATCTAACCTCAACACTGGATCAGGTCAAGATTAGCAGTTACCTTGAGCAAATCGCCAAGTTCCCCGTTAAAATCCATATTGAAGAACTTGTCCAGGAAGTGATTAGAAGTTGTATTCTACCCTCAATCATTCCTGATAATCTCCTTTTCATGGTGAGTTTTTGCATACTTGAAATCTAAATGCTCTTACCTTTTATTGTTCTTTTTTCTAACCATTCCAATCCTAGGACGATAGTGGAAATTAGAAAGCCTGGGTTCAGTCTTAGTTCAGGGTTGAGGACAAATTTTGTTATATTTAGGTTATGTATTTAGTCTTGTATTTCATTAACGATTACCGGTAAGAGAGACAAGTCTAGATTGGGCGAGTGAGGTCCGATTAACATAGCTTTGGATTTTGATTGATAGATCTATTTATCAGAGAGATTCTAAGAGGTGTTTGAGTTCATAAAGAATGAACTGATTGGATGGATTCAAGAGCGTATTTGAAGTAATGAACAGATTGTTTAGAAGAGCGAATAGATGCAAAAACAAGGTTGAAAACCATTTTTGTGTTAACTATCAAACCTTTTACTTGCAGGGCCAACTTGTCGAAATTATTGACTCTCGAATGAGCTTTATTGAGAAAACATTTCAACCACCTATTGCCTCATCATCCCTTTGGCCTGAAAATGCTCTCAAATGGGCCTCTGATATTCTCCATTACTTTAAAGAGAAATCCAACTCTCTTCCATCAAGTGATAGCAAGGTTGCCCAGATCAAGTATTCCTTTACCGGTCTCAACTCTGAGACTGGCTTTGATGCTAATCCTCTTGACAAGCTTATCGGCATCATTGACTGGATTAACATTATTAAGCTTCTCTCTGAAGAGTAAGTCTTTACTATATAACAAGAATATCTACAAAAAATGGAAAGAATGTTTTCCAATCTGAATCTGAAATTTGCTATAAATTACTTAACCAACTTAGTTAACCTGATTATTATTAGAGTAGGCCAAATTTTTCAACTTTTCCCAGTTTTAATCTCATTTTGAAAATGATCGAAAACTGAGCATTTTTTCCTACAAAACTAAATGTTTTCTAGTTTGTTTTGACACGCGCCAAGATATTTTAAGATATGAATTATACTACGGGAAAGGTCAAAGATTTTTGAATTGTTTTTGCAACATTTTGAATAAAAATAGGGCCTATAGCAGAAATTGAGTCTTTTTCCACAGGTTGAATGAAAGTCCTAGGAAATTAGGAAAATTTTGATGACTTAAGGGAAAATGGGATTTTTGTATATCAGAATAATTTTCATTTTGACACCAAAAAATGTGTTTTTCGTGCTAAAAGCATCAATTTTTGATTTTGAAGGCATGGAACATTGTTCGGGGAAAATAAAATTTTTTATTAGCCTACTGATTATAATAATTACCCTGATCTAATTTTTCGGATCTGAGACTAGTAATCTTTTAAACTATCAGAGATCGAAGTTTATTATTCCATAAGGCTTCAGAATTTTTTTTTCAAAAACACGTTTTAAATATTTATTTTGATTTTATCAATGTGTATCGCTATTCATAACACCATCATTTTTGCCTATTTCTTAGGCCTCATTAATTATTCTTTTCCCAAAATGATTTTGACCCTTGATTATGCTAAAATTTTGAAATCGAAAATGTTCACATTAGTTAGCAATTATAATTCTATAATCCAGACTCAAAAATTCGAAATTGAGTCCGCTCATTCTTAAGAACCTTTAACTAAGTATTCGCTTCATAATTTAGGTATGCAATCAACATTTCCTACAACGATTTCACGGGAATAAAGGCAGAAAAGATTGCCAAGAAAATGGTCATGCATATATGCCATCTAAAGGGTTGCCATTTGGCCATAATCGGTGATAAATCTCTGAACGAATTCCTTAGGAACAATCAGATCAACTTTAAAGATTTCATCTTTAGCATTTGTAAAGAACTCATCATTGAACTTTCTCACGATGACAAGACCCTCGACGAAGACAACATTAAAACACTCACCATACTCATCAACATTTTCGACGTCAAGTCTTCATATAGAAGAAATGTAAGAAACTCATGAGAGATTGATCTCCTGTCTCAATATGAATTCAATATCTATTCATTTAGCTTCTCAAATCATTTCTTCCGCATGTGAAAATCCCCTGGCCTCACTCTGTCCATGATTTATTCCTAAACACTATCAATAGCATCACTTTACCCAGTTCCAAGATGAATTCAACACGCGAGCCAATGCCAATTGAATTTCTCTTTGACAATAGAGCGAAATTGATATCAAACGTGCATCTCAACTATCGTCAGTTGGCCTCGAAATTGAGCAAAACTGACTTGGATTCATGGAAGAGCTGTTTGATTCTAGCTCGGAAATCAGCCATTCGTAGCCTTATGGATGCCTATAATGTCAACAGTCTCAAGCCAATCACGGCCATCAAAGATCCCCTCAAAAGGGATTACACCAGTTACTTTGATATCGAACGATACATTCAATTCACCGACATGTCTCTTGATATAACACTCGATGAGTTGGCTATCGAATTCATCGCTCATCTAACAATATCCCTTCTTGGGGTTTCCACTGAACGAGAACTCTTGTGCGAATACATCATCGAGACAGTGATGAAAAATATAGATCTTATCACTACCTGGATCCTTAACCAAGACTCTGTCGACTATGAAGTTAAGAACAAGACCAAAGTTCGAATACTCGAGGAATCTGGCAGGAATTTCATCGACACTGTCGAATCATTCAATAGCTTCTTTGAGAAATCTACCTTTTATGATGTAAGTTGACCAGTTTTTTCACACATTTTAACATATAAAATTATCATTATCACTTTGTCTTCCCTTAGGATGAGCTCATCTCTCATATTATAGCCTGGTTCAAGAAGAAAATCGAAGCTCTATCCAGTAGTCTAACTTCCAGCCAAGACTTCAAGAACTCCAATGAAGAGTATTTGATTCTCTACAACTTTGGCGTCTTCCGAAAGACATTACCCATGGAAATTTCTTCGTCTCTAAGTGTCTGCGACTTTATGATTGATTATAAATCTAATCGTATCGCCCACCTTGAGCACATTATCGAAATTTGCTCAAATGAATTTGAAATCAACCAGCATTCCAAAGCCATGGAGGATGACCTCTTTAATAATTTAAAATCGTATGCAGCTACCCTATTCAGAGATGTTTCCGATACAATGGAAATTGAATTCTTCATCCTTCTGAAACGTCTCAGCTTAAAGGTTAACTTTAACTCCAAGTCAGATTCAGCCCTGGAGAAACTCACAGCGATTTGTCTTGAATTCCTCCCGCTAACTACCAAAATGTTGACTTGTGAGTCTATTTAATTTTTTTGGAACGGGTATACAATCGATATCAATTCCAGGTTTTATAGTACCTATTTATTCCGCCAAATTAGAAAGATATCCTGATTTGTTCAGGTTCCATACTTGCACTATTTTAAAAATTAAGAATTACTTTCGCTAATTTATTTGACAATTTGAGCTGAATTGGCAAAAGATCCATAGTTTTGTGTTGGCCAAGCAAAACTAGCATGTCTAAGGGGTCTTATTCAGATCTAGTATGTTTTTTTACATGAGTGCACATAAAATTAATCCAATTTTTCATAGGTATCTTTGCTATATAGTCATGAGCCTCCTCGTTAATTTCTTATTCAAATTCTTCTGTGTACATACATTTAATTGCTAACTAATTTATCTTTCAGTCAAGAGATTAGACGAAAACAAACTACTTGTTACCAGCGCAATATTTGACAACTTTCCGCTGTACTCTGATTCCATCAACATCATCATGACTGGCATTCACATCATCCAGAATCTATCCACAGATCACAGCCTGTTATCACAGGAAAATGGTCAAATCTTTATTCGTCTAATGTTGTTGACAAGTCAACGTCTTTTATTTGCCTGTCAGACATTCTCTCAAATCTCATTTGAGCATTATTTCGCGTCGGAATGTGAGCACTCTGCCTTTCTTAATCTCAATGAACTGTTTCTTTATCTCTTCTAAAATTTAGGTTCTCGATTACTCATGTTGTTGCAGAGCCATTTGAATCGTCTCATCAACTATTTCCGTCTACAAAGGGACTTTTTCCAAGATGTAAGTTCACCCTGGTCAGTTGATTTACAACACTATATAATTAGTCCTTTTCATTCAGATTGTACCCTTGGCCTCATACTTGGACGGAAAGTCTCTACATCCGGAACAGGCGAAAATGTTCCATCAGATTTTCATCCACACTGAGTCCATCCTCAAAGTTCTACTCTGTTCCATCAATGATCAGAACTACAATGACCCCAGTCCAATAATTCAGTCTCTCCTTGATGTAATCGTGGCTGACAATCTAGAATTTGATGATAGCCTTCGCCAGGACCTTGTGGAAGGACTTATATCAGATCTTTTCACCTATATCAATCTAAACACCAAAGTGGGTCTCCTTTTTTCAAATATTTATGATAATCACTCTAATATATCTTTAAATAGTTTGTCCTTGATGAAAATTGTCAGAAACATCTCAGTAAACTTTCTGATTACCTAACTCGATTGACACCTGTCGCCATTGATTTTACCATGGACATTTGTGCCTCAGCAAGAAATAGAAAGTTCCGCGTCTGCTTCTCCACAGATTACCTCAGATACTTGGGCGTCCTCGTCCAACGGTTCATGGACATGCCCTCAGGTGATGCTCGCAAGAAACTCATTTCCTTCTCAAAGAAATTTGAAGGGTCCCAGTCAAAGATGAAGATTCTCGGTCATATCCTCATGTTGTTGAAGCTCAACATTCCGGATAGCGACCCAGAGTATGAATTCCTCGAGTCCTCTGCCCAGAGAATTGTCAAGACACTCTACTGGCAGGATCGTTTCAAATTGATGGAGATCACTTTCAATCTTTCTCACGATGTCAACTACATAATTAAAGCCATGGGCCGACTAATTCGTATGGTCCCCTGTCCATTGCAACCCAATTTCTCCATCTGTCTATCTCGTGACGGTATCATTAGATATGAAAGTTGCACTGTCCTCGTACCACACGTCGAACTGTCATTCTTTCTACGTCTCAAGGAATCATTTCCCCAAATCAGTGAACAGTATGTTTCCCCTTTAACAGGATTTTAATCGATTTGACTTCTTTTTTTTCTCATCCAGCCTTGAGAAGGCGTTGTTAATTAGACTAGTACATTTGCTCGAGAGTCGCCTGGATCAGCAACTTGCAGCCTCTGGCATGAATTTGGACTCTGCCCTCGATGGTAATCCAGGAGACTTCACTCTTGTCGATGCTGATAGTGAAATTCAAGAGGTCACTTCTGATATGAATCAGTTTATCTGGAATAAAATGAACGCTCTCTTGGTCAAACAGAAACATCACTTTTCGTATGTTATCAATAGTGTTTTCAAAATGCTAATTTTGATATATTTTGTCTACGAATTTAGTCATATATATATAATAATTAGAGCGTTTACATTTTCCGATAAAAATTTGCTATATTTCTCAAGTATCTTGGCGGAGAATATCTAGAATTGGAACAAAATAATCGTCGACATTTTCTAATTTGAGATAAGAAAGTTCTGTCTAGATAGTGTTTATTGGGAAAACCATGAACTATGCACGAGCCCTAATTTTTTGACAGCACTAGGTATTAATCAATTATTCAACTTTTATTCTCTAGGAATTATATCAAGACAGTCATTCGTCATTCAACAGACATCCTAAAGTTTATAAATTCAACACCCATCTTCTCCAAAGTCAAAGAAACTCTCCTCGGCATCCTCCCCAAGATCCATGGATGTGATTACGAACTCCGCCTCTTCATTGCCAACATACTGGCTGACTTTTTTGTTGATCCCCAGCCAGTTAGTGTCTATCTATATCTTTTAACTTTAATTTTTATTCGATTTTTTCCCCAGATCAAGTTGATTGAAATCCTCAAGGACTACAAGAAAACTCGACCTTTGCCGGTCAAGTTGAATGCCAAATCCTACGTGCATCCCCTACAACACGAACGAATCAACTTTATCGACTTTAAAAAAGATCCCACTGATTTCATAAGTCTGTCAACTCCTTTTAATCAATCTTACCTCTTGATTTTTTATCTTCTATTTCTTCAGAGAAAGAAGTTCACATTGATAATTTGGATTATTGGCTAGAGACCAATTCCTATCTTAATGTTCCACTCAACGAGGATACCATCATCATCGCTTGTGCCTCAAATCTCCTTAGAGACCTGCCCAATTCCATGGAGATTTTCAGTTTTGATGAGGCCGCCAAAATTGAATCTGAAGAGATTGTCACCAACATAATTGATCCACTGTTCGTCTTGATGAATCGAATTTCCGACAAAAAAAGAGCCATTGATTTTCTTGAAGAGGGTCAGTTCATCATACTTGATCATTGTAAAACATTTACTTGAGAGGTTAGCTTTACACAAGCTGTTTAGGAACCCATTGAACTCTTGAGCTCTACAATACATAGGAAAGAGCCGCTTCGATTTCTAATTTTCCAATCTGCTATACAAAACCCCAGGGTATGACAGCAAAGATTTATGGGTGAAGGAGAAATTCTACATCAACAGGTATAACTCTAATTTGTGTGTTCACAAGAATTATTCGCTTAACCTTCACCTACCATGGCCTATGTAAGCTTCTTCGGCTTTCTCTTCACTGCTGCCATTATATGAAGAGTTTTCGTTTTTTATGAAGCTTACATTGTATCCTTATTTTCATCCTTAATTCTTCAACTTTGACTATTTCTTTCTAAATTAACCAGTCACGTCTTTAAAATATTGGAAACTCATTTGATAACCTAGATATTTTTAGTTATCAGCAAATTTTCTTAATTTTTATTCCAGAATTCTCCGCTCGTTCCCTTGATCCGTACATTCAGCTACAATACCTGTGCAAATTTGAAAAGAATCTCATCACTTGGCGTTCAATCAATGAGGACAATTTTGATCTTTCCCTCAATTTCTCCTCCACTGGCCTCTGTCAAACCAGAGCTGTCAATCAGATTTATCAGGAGGATGATGAACAACCTATGAAGAGAGTAGATGAGGCTAACGTCTTCAAGGAACCCCTTGCTCCAATCATCTCCAATGAACCAAAAGTCATCAATGACGATGAAGATATTTCCATGGACCTCGATGTGAACCTGGATGTTCAAGAAGAGGATGATGCTTCTGCTGACGCCAACCCCGGTGAGGCTTCCATTCATCTGAGCGCAAACATGGAAGAAGAGGCAAATGATGTCTTTAGTGATGTGGACGATGACCTTGATGACGTCATCAACCCAGAATCATGTCGAAGGAATAGCCAGCAGAGGAAAAAGAAGTCTGGCCAACCTCTAGTGGCACAAATGGCCACTCCTGAACTCTCCCAAAATGACAACATCACGCCCAAGATTAAATCCGGTGGTGTTCGCTTTGAAATTTCCGGCAAAGGTTAATAACAGTCTTCATCTGAGTCCTCTTGTTACTTTTAATTACTTTTCTGTTTAGAATTCCCAGTCACTCCTTCATGTGATGTGAACAGCTTCTCAGCTTCTGCGTGCGAGAGCAAAATTGCCGATATTCGGGATCGTCTGAAACTGGTCATTATTCTCATTATCTTACGACAATTGGATCTCATCCAACTCTGGCCCAATCAATTCGGCAATACATCCTTCAAAAAGTTGGTTATTCTCGTCACAAGATTTGTATGAAATTCTTTCATTTTTCCAAATTAATTATTACTAATTAGTGGAGCATAAAAAAATAGGACTATTCCCTTTTTTATGATCCTAAAATTTAGGCAACTTCAAAATTTTTGAGCTTGAAATTCCGATGCATATTTCATAACGACTCGCATAGTCTTCATGCGTGACGTAGCTCATATCCTTGGCATTTTGAGAATGAATTGAATCGAATTAGGGTTTGCAGAAAATAGATTTGCCGACGAGCGCTTAAAATATATTTTATGGTAAGGAGATGGTTTTCTAGAGATAGAATTAACGTTTGACTTTTTCTTAAAATTTGAAATCAACACTAAGTCCTAATATAAAATATATATAAATATCAAACCGAGCGAGTAATCAAAAATTGAATTGCATTCATATGGATAGAAATGAAAATTAATAAATAAACCTTAAGAGCAATCAGATGTTCTGTGAAAATAATGTGTCATTCAGAATACGTTTTTCTAAATTCTTGAAACCAAGATAAAAAAAAGTGCCTGAAAATTGAGTTTTTTAGATTATTTATTTTTAATGCTCTCTATTAATCACTATTTATTAATATGACAGAGCAGAAGATTTATTGACGCATTGTCTCGTGGAAGTGTCCCATCATCTCAACCAGTCGTCGGCTATTCGTGAAGATGTCTCCTCCACCAAGAAAAATGTTTCCAACTTTTGTCGATTCAAGATCCTCGAAAGCTTCTTTGAACTAATGAACAGGATCCATGAGGTCCCGAGAATGTTTAGTCTTACGAGTTGGATAGCATCAGAGCTAGTCCAACGCCTCCGCCTGGCCAAATCCAAATCTGAAGCTATCAAAATCATTGCACTCATCAAGCCAATCTGTAGATTCTGGTCTTCAAAATCTTCCAATGAAAGTTTCATGGAACAATCCCTGCTACAGGATAAAAATGATGTTAGTTTTCCACCCCAACAGAATAACCCTTGCACCAGCTCAAACATAATTTCTTTAATCCCCCACAGTCCGACGATCTTTACAAGGAATATGACTTTGACACTGAAATTTTGGGTGATCAAATATCTGAATCCATCCTGAATTACACACATATGCCAGATTCTGGCGGTACTGATTCTAACGCTGCCTATCGCCAGAGATTGTCTGTTGCTGTCCTAGACAATACCATGGATGAGTCTTCTGATGCCCTGAATATTTCCCTCAACAATACAGTAGCAAATTTCATGGTAACCGATTTTACTCTCAATAATTTTGATTATACAAACTACTTTAAAGTATTTTTTATAGAAAAAATTCCAAAGTAAATCTTCAATCAAAGTCTCCAAAGTGGATCACGGAATGGATCAGCATGGACCTTGTAAGACTGATCAAATATCCATTCAAATTCTCCTTCGCCTTGTCACCCAACGTCGAAGAGAGGAATGGATCAATTTAATGTAACTATTTTATTTCAAAATAATTTTGGCCTCATTGTTCAACTAATTCTTTCGTTTTTCTAGTTCATGTGAAGATCAAGATAAGGAGAATGCTGGTTTCTCTGAAATCCTGTCTGATGAAAATAAAATGCGGATCGGCTTGTTCTTGATCAGGACTTGGGGTGTCAAGAGTTTAGAGTGTGAGAACCTGCTCAAATGTATTCTCCCAGAAGAGGAACACAAATCAATGATGACCTTTTGCGAGTAGACATTTCAAATAAAAGAAATGATATACAAATATATACAAGATTAGTATTTATTCGTTTATTTTCGGGACCAATAACAGATATAAACTGCTACATGACTTGACCAAATAAAGAAAATTACCATTTACTGTTCTAACGTCTAGAATTATCTGGGCAATACTGAGAGCAAGTAAAGTTTTGGCGGCCAAAGGTCGTCGGTTCAATTCTAGCCTCCTGACATGACTAACAAATGCATAGTCATTAGCTGACCTGAAAAGATAATTAATGGGGGAATTCTTCTCAGGCTCCAAAAGAAAATCAATGACGACTTGGAATAGAAATACCAAGAGAGTACTTTTGAGCGATACTTCAGGGGAATTCACATAGCCATCGATGGATATCAGTATTATGATGAAGAGCAGGGACATAAAAGGAAATATTGAGGCGACAGTAAAAAAGCTGAGTGAATAAGACCCTTGAAAGTGTGAGAGGCCATAGATAAGAATAAAGATATTTGAAAAATTAGAGAAAACAGTAGCTCGAATAGAAGTTACTTCGAGTCTTTTCTCTAATAGTAAAAATAAAAATGACGTAAAATTGATAAGAATAAGTAGTAAATCTGAAACCAATTGAAATAACACCATTTATTCAAACACCAAATTAGTATAATAAGGCTTGTTTTCTTTGTTATCTTATAACTCATGTTCAACTCGCTCAAAGAATATCTTGGTGTGAAAGACGAAGATTTGTCCATTAGTAGCATTCAAAATAAAAGTAAACCTAAAATTTCATAACAATAGTTGCCTCGAAAATTCCTGATGAGTATAATAAAAAGATTCTTGACTTGAAACAGAAAATTATCGACCCGATTGCTGAGGTAATTTCACAGTATTTTTGATCGAAGATTAGTCTAAAATTTTATCTGAATTCAACAAAAGCCAAAAAGAATTCACCGATAGTATTGGTAAAAAGACGCCTCTTTTTCTCCCATGGGACGTAAGCGAGACTGGTTTTAATGAAGAACAGACCAAACAATTTAAAATAGAAATTGATGAATTGAAGAAGGATCCAAATAACTTTCTAAGACCTATTCCTAATGAATCCTTTTTTGATTTCGAAGAGAAGAAACTCACATATTACTATCCAATGGCTGCCAAGTTGACTGAGGAAGATGAAGACCTATCAAAGATTAGATACAATCTTGTTCCCAGAAAAATATCAGAAGACATATTCTGGAGAAATTTCTTTTATAGAATATCAATTATCAAAAAGGAAATAGAGAAAACTGAAAGTAAAGACTTGCCAGAGTGTAATTCTAATGAGGCTTCGACAAATTCAGGTAACTTCCCTATAGTTAACTGAGTTAAGATAAAGATGTAAAATCACTAAGCGATGAAATCGAAAAGGAATTAATGGAAGAGTTGGACGACGATATTGATGATATCAGTTCCGGAGACATAAGTGACACAGATGAGTTTATCAAAGAAATTGAAAAATAACAATGTCTTTCTACGATTTATTAACAATAAATTTTAATAATCTAATGATTTTGAGTTTATTAAACTTTCATTTCTAATTAACTATGAGGCGTAACAATATTCTCGTTATATTTGAATTTCCTATTCATTATAATGAAAAACATTTTATCATTTCTAGAAAAATATTAGACAAGTAAATTACTAGTAGTAATAATGGGTAATTAATAAATAGTATTTACCATCTGTATAGTTTAACTTCTTAAATTGAAGTCCAATTATTGGACAGGATGAATGCATATTTTGAACCATTGGAGAGTTAAATAAAAAATTTTAATTTACAATTGGTTTAAAAATAGCAGACTTGATTATTTTAAAGCCCTTACACTACTTTGTTTTAGTTAAATGTGTTTTCTCACAGCGAATCAACTAAATTTATGAATCAGGAGAAAAAATGTTTTGTTATTAAAAATTATATCTGCTATCAATTCGATTGAAAGCTGTTTTAATATGAAACGTAAATGTAATGCAAGCATGTATGTTAAAAGTTCTCATAGTATTTAAGTGATACTTCCCTATTTAACGAAGAATTGAATTTTTCTTATGAAATTGAGAAAATCAAACAGATATTTAGCAAATTTGATCGAAGCAAGCTAATTAGAGTTTCTGAGGCTATTCAGAGCCTTTTAAAGAAAGACTTTCTTGCTGACTTACCTTATGATGTCTCTATGAGAATTTTGTCGCATGTCAACTTTAAAGATCTCCTGGTTTGCTCCACAGTTAGCCAGCGATGGAACGAATTATGCAATGATGACTATTTATGGCGTAACTTGTGCATAGAGGAGAACATCAAGTGTCCTCAACTTTACAAGCCCCCAAAGTCATCTTGGAAATCATTGTACATGATGGAAAAATCTATCGAATTAAATTGGCGAAATGGTTCAATTTGGTCGCCTATCGTGATGAATGCTCATCCCAAGCATGTAATAACATGTCTGGAAATCTACAAAGACTGGATAATCAGTGGATCCGATGATTCTGGAATTTGCATTTGGGACATAAATAAAGGAATATGCATTTTCCGGTTATATGGTCACTTGGGTGGTGTCTGGTCAATCCTAGTTCTCCCCCCGTTAAGTAAAAACAAGAAACGTATTGATTACTATCCACTACTAGTATCTGGCTCCACAGATCGTACTGCCCGTGTCTGGTGTCTAGATAATGAGAAATGGCATTGCACTTCAGTTATGTTTGGCCACGAGTCAACTGTTCGCTGTATGTCATCTAATTCTAGTAATTACATACACAATGACGATCTTTTTAATGACCAAGACGAAGAGGAGTCCATTTATCAGCAAAACCTTTTGGTCAATTCAAAAATTCAGGAACAATGTCAACAGCTTCATGGCCATTCTTGCTATACGAAGAAAACTGACAAGTTTGATAACCTCTTAAAATTGAACGGAGATGATTTAAATTGCCGCCTTATATGTACAGGGTCAAGGGATGCTTCGATACGAATTTGGAATGCATACACTGGCGAATGTCTCAACAAGTTATATGGCCACCGGGGTGCTGTACGCTGTGTACAATTCGTCGGATGTCATGTTATATCTGGCAGTTATGATTGCCGAATTAAAATCTGGTGTTGTCGGACTGGTGAATGTCTGTTCACTTTATCTGATCATATTAATAGAATTTACACTCTCTGGTTCGATGGCACTACAATAATTAGCGGCAGTTTCGATACCTCAATGAAAATTTGGAAGTTGGAACAAATCAAAGAAGACACACTATCCCAGCCCGCCTTGATTTCTCGAGAAGACTCCAACTACCAATCTCAACATGCCCAACAAGAGGCCTCGTTCTCTGTATCCCAAAACTCCACTGACGGCATAAGAAATGGTAATCTCCGTGTTATAAGATTTCACACGTTCTGCGGATACTTGTCACTCACCTCTGAAATGATCATCGATAGTGGCCAACTAATCACAAGTAATACTGACAAGACAATCAGAGTTTGGCGCCTTAATAATGCAACTTGCGAGCAAATTCTAGCTGGTCCCAATCAGCATAACTCATCTGTTTCTTCTGTTCAGGTTATAAAGAATTTTATCATTTCCTCCAGCAACAATGGCGTAGTTAAGCTGTGGTGTCGAAAGACTGGCAAGTTCATTAGGGACATAATTCATCTCGATAGTGCTTTTCATGGTGAGTAAACCTTCAAGCTGGCGTTTGAGTTTTTCTTAATTTTGTCAATTTTTACTTAAGGGGGCCTCATATGGAAAATTCTAGCCACCAAATCTGCCCTGGTATGTGCTGCTGGATGTCCACTCGGAGCTGAGGACACCAAAATAATTGTGATACATTTCGATAATGGATATGACATTGAGAAACTCGACCAAGACCAACTAAATTCAGCCTTGCTGAACAAATTAAACCTGAAAATTCATTCAAAAACTTCTGGTATAAATGGAGGATTATCATCTTCTGATTCGACCTCATCAGATGATGTTCGTCTTTCTAGTCTTGTCACCAACCATCCGCCACGTCCTGGTCTTGCTAGATCGTCCGAGGAAACTGATACCACTTCAATTGTTGATGATGAAAGTGAATCGGAAATTTCATGGCTTTTTGAAAGCCACTCGAATTCTCAGGTTAAAATGAGGGTTAGAAATAGCCTAGAATCTGTTGCCTCTTCTGATAGTATTCCCAGGCCTAGAAATAGAGTATATAATTCCCAACTTAATGCAGTTATCAATGACGACTTTTCCCTATTTGACTCTGAAGATATTTAATATGAATTAAAATTTTTTCCTGGTGCTCAACCATCTCAGGGGTTGGAGATGAGCACAATCCCTCATCTAATCTATACTAGATAATCATACTCTTTTTATCACATTCTTTCAATTAAGAGAAAAGTATCTAGATTCTAGGTCTATTGAAATATTTGATAATATTCCCTTTGTATTATCGCAAGAGAACCTCTTTATTATAAAAGAATATAATATAATTACTATTTATTTATTCAAAGATGTATCTTCATAGATTATAATCTTCAATTTATATTGAATAAAAATTTTATAAAAATAAGTCAATTCTTTGTTGTTGTTGACCTAGGATTAAAACTGACGGGATCAACGAAATATTAGTAATAGCATATATATAATAATAGTAAATCGACTTTTTTGGTTATTTGAATTCGTAAATTATCATTTAATATCATCGAAACAAAAATTAAGAATCTCGAGATTGTTTTTTTAACTATTCAAAAAATATGAAAAATGAGTATTTTCAATGAGTTTTAGATGAAAAAAGCTAAAAAATTATTTTGCAAAAATAGCAACATCTGCTGGACCATGTGAATTTCACGTATTTTAGAAGAATTTTTCTGAAGTTAAATTCAAGTAGTATCATCTACATTCAATAAAACTATCATGAAAGATTTTTTAGCTGAGATTGTTTAAGTCACGTAAAATTATTATTTAATTTCAAATTGATGTTTTAATTGAAAGCTTCTCAATAAACCTATATTAGAAAATTCTCATTGTCCGACATCCTAGAGGCACCAATATACTGTTATTCTTTCATGAATACTATTAAGTCACAGAAACTAGACTATAATTGTATGATATTATAATAATAATTTTATAATTATTATAATTAGTTGAAATCAAACAAACTTATTCAAACCCTGGACCCGTTGCTGAGAGAGCCATAAAAGGTTTTATAGTTTATCTCTCTTCATTTTGTCTATTTTTCATCTATTCAGTTTGGGTCCTTGTTCCTGAAAAATATCTCCACATTCTGGGATTAACCTATGTGCCTAGTCCATGGTTCGGTATCTTGACACCAATATTTACTGTAGTTGTCTTTGTTTTGATCCTGGTTGGCTATATACTGAATAACTCTACTCTTTGTTTATCTTTTGATAGCATTCACAATATTAGAGATTCCGTGTATAGTGATGAAGATGAGAATAATTTAGATCTCAATATTACCAAAGTCAATGAACATTTGTACTTGAAATAAATATTTTTTATTAACTCAGTAATACATTTAATATATTTTATAAAAGAATTGTAATGATAATAGAAAATTCACAATTTAATCAACCTTTTTCTTGTCGTCATCTTTAGTGTAGAGAAATACAAAAGAGAAAAGGAATAGACCCAACATCATTGAGAATGCACTGATGTAGTAGGGATTAGCGGCCAAAATAAAGCGTTCATATTGTGTGTGTTTAAGTGGGCGTACTGAAACCTGTAAGAAAAAATGTTAAAAATTGCAATCCAAACAAGTCCAGACGAAATTTCCCACTCACCTCAGTAACACTCTCAAGAAAAGTATATCCAGTATGATGATAGTCAATGACAAATTTGAAGACACCATAAATGTCGGGAATTTTAAATTTGAGATAATAATGGTTACCGGAATGCAACATTGATTTTCTGATGAATGGATCAATTCGTATGAAAGACATTTGAACATCATTTGCAACGTAGGGAATCCATTTTCCATTGCTATTTTCTTCTATTTCAACAGAATAGAACACTTCTTCGTTAATGGTATACTCAACAGGAGGATTTTTTTCATTCACCTTGTGATGAGTGACACTTTTCACTTTAAGCTGACCTGATTCATGGGTAAGCCATTTGCCCAGTGCTATGGAGACTTCCTTGTTTGCTGTAGAATCAAATTTTATCTTGCTATCTCCATATTGGACAGGAGAATTCATGAATTCATCGGACAAAAATTTTGTAGAGCCTAACATAACAACACGAGCATTATTTCTCCCCTGGAGTGCAACGATCAATTTGGCATTCTTCCCAACGCAATTAGGATAATCTGTGAGTTCTTTCTGAGGATTATAGCAGTAACCAGTTTCGTCTCCATGGAGAATATCAGTTAACAAAATGTTACTTATTGGGAAACTAATACCGATTCCCTCATAGAGAAGTGGCTTTTTAGTGTTGTTACCAACGATAACAGGAGCATCGACAAGATTATCACTCGAAACTAGGACCCTGGTATGTAGTCCGTGGTCAGAAATTTCATAGTTAAAATTGTCAATGTATTTGTTGTTTTCAGAATCAAATTCGACTCCCATTTCACTGCCAAGTTCTCTAATGGCCTCTCCAATTGTTGAGTCGCCAGTTATCAAAATATTTCCACCGTCATTCATGAATTTAACAAGGGAGCGAACATCAACTTTTCCTCCAAATGCCCGGAGATTGGGACAAAGAATGATTATATTACTATATGCATAGTCTCCATGACGAGTGAGGCTTAGATTAGAGTCATCACAAGTTTTGTATCGAATGTTAAATCCCCTATCTGAAAATAAAAAGATTATAAATTGAACAAACCTTTGAAGGAATCGAGAAACTGAGAGTATGAATCTTTATGATGAAAAGTGTTAATGAGGACTAAAATTTCATTGGAAACATGATCAAAGGTTTGACTGTATATTGAGCAGATAAGTAGTAGAAGAAGAGAAAATTTGACAATCATTTTTTCAAAAATTATTGTAAACGTAACCTGACATAAACAAAGGTAACAAAGGATTTCTCTACTTTGTTTAAATCGAAAGTCTATACAAAGTAAAAATTTAAAGATGAAGCAAGACTAATTATTATTATCACATTAGAAATTTCTAGTCTAAAATAATTTGTATGATTATTTACTAAAATTAGTTCTCTACTCTAATTTTTCCAGTGAATATCTAATTTTACTTCTGTTAATGATAATACATAAGTTATTGTTATATATGGTTTTATTCAAATTAAAAATAATCACCGGCTTTGAAATAAAGTAAATTTCGCATCCTAAGTAAAAACAACTTTGTTCAAAAAGCAGATCTTTCAATGCTGTACACGGATTTTGTACAAAAATGGAATTTTTTATACAATATTGATAATCATTTGGAGTCATTCAACTAGATAGGCGAGGGATATTCAATTGAGTAACTTAGATATTGTCACGAATAAATATCATTTGGGCTAAATAAATATCATAAGCACATAGTTGAGAGAAAGAATTGAGGCAAATTTAGTAAAGAATGGTGGCCTGACAGCTGGGCAAGAAGTCAGTATCACTGCAAGAGTATCGTCGTTTTCTCTGGCTCGACTGGAAACAGGGTAGATCTGTGGTCATGTTCAGGTTTTCAGACAATGAATAACTGAGACTCATTGTACTAGCGGAGAATGATTTGCTTGATGACTCGAGGGTCGTCCAGGTCTTGGATGAGCTATCCCCATCAACCTTGACAGAATCAGTTTCAGATTGACTCTCATGTTTGTGGACTGTCTCCTCCTTTGTTTCTAATGATGAAGACTCATTGACCACCATGTCCAAGACAATGTTGAGATTCTCCGAGGTCTTTGTGTCGTCTAATCTAAACCTCCAGTGATCTGTCTCATTTTCCGTTATGGTCGTGGTGACTAGCCTATTCATTTCTTCGTCGTGGATCAGTTCTTCATCGGTTGACTCGTCTGACATGGAATCATTAATCGAATGGTCATGGGTCTCCTCCTCGAATTCTCGTTCAGTCTCCATCAGGACTGAATTCACCGAGTTGGATAGTACTTGTACTGTCTGTTGGGGTTCATTGTTATTATTGGGTATTAATAGGTTATCTGCTTTCACTATAATTCCATTAGTGGTTATGTTGTTATTGTTATCATCAGAGATTTCTGTCATTGTAGCATTATTGTTATCACATTGATTTATACTTGGATTTAACAGAGTAATTCCAGGGATTGGATCATTCACGTTGGTCGTATCATTTGGCTGATTGTTAATTAGAGGTGTGCTAGTCTTCTCGTGCAGTTTATATAATTCCGAAGAGGCATTATGGGCGAATGCATGTTGTTGTGAGATTCGGCGCCACTTTAATTCCTGCTCCCAGAGAGCCTGGCGTGCTTTCAATGCTGTCACTGCAATGAGTAGTCCACGTTCAAGTTGTAATCCGAATTTGGACTTTCTACCATTATCCAACTTGCGCATTGATGCAACAAGGACGTATTGTGCAAGATGATGATCGGTTATATCAGATGGATTAATCAAAAAGGGACTTTTGAATGGATACATCCTTAGTAGCGTTGTGTAATGTGGATAATGATTTAGACATGACATGGTAAGAATAAATAAACAGAGAGCATTTAATGTTTCAACCAATCAGCATCGAGCTTGCTCTTTAACCTTAGCCAATCAGAGTAGAGTATGAATCATCGACATTTCTTTGTCTAGGGGGATGACTATGTTTGGTTGTCTATCCATCATTCATTCATTTTATTCCTTTATATTCTTACTTTTTGTACACTTTTAATCTACCACCCCACCTCACATCCCCACTAATAAACTCTCCATTTTAAGCATTAAAATATAAGGATGTGTAATCATTGTACCTCCTCCTATGCTTTTCTCTATTTTACTAACTACTATACTATCTGTGTCTCCCTTTTCGTTTCTCTTCAACAATTGTCCCTTACACACACCATGTTTTATGAATTTCAATAATGATAGTTAATTTTTTTTATCCTCTCACTTGTGAAGAAGAATTTTCTTTTTTTGTTGTATGTGTATTATGACAAAATTTTGATTTGGTAAAGTTAAATGAATCACATTAGAGTAAGGCAAGTTATCTTTTTGTTTTCATAACTTGTATAGAAAAATGTGTAGTAAAAAGAAAATTCATTGAGAAATGTACACACACATACACAATCAATTTTCGTGTGTCTCTTACTCTTTTAACAATACAGAGCAGTAACATTTTTAAATACAGTGCTTAATAAGATAGGGTAATATGTACATTAATCATCGATAAAAAGTTAAAGTATGCAGTTTCACTTTATCACAAGGCTAGACTATAGTTCATTCTTCTTTCTGGCAGAGCGAATGATTTGCTATAATAATACGCGTTGTTGAAGAAAAAAAATTTTTCTCCGAATGCATTTCTAATTAATGCCTCTTTTTGATCCGAATTGACCGTTTTCGAAAACAAAAATAAAAACTGTAAAATAAAATCGTAGGCTATTTGTTAACCGATAGAGACAAGAGTAAAGGAGACATTTTAGATAATCAATATCATGATTTGGGAATGATCTGAGATCAGTCTGATTCAAACAATCGGATAGCTAGGTGAATTTAGTTATTCTATCATTAATGACGTAAATTTATTATTTAATTTACCTCCTCCTTTTTTAAACCTACTTATTCAATATTTAAACAAATGTATTTCTGAATGTGAAATACCCTTAGAATGGCTCATAATTAAAATAACTCCCATTCCTAAGGTTAAAAAGTACTCCTGTTACTCAGATCTTAGACCCATTTTATCATTAAACATTTTCCTGTAAAGGATATTTGACCGATGAAATTTCAAAATCATTACCCCACCTATTCCATGATAAAACTCAACATGGTTTTTTAAATGGTAAAAATACATCTAGTTACATGCTCGAGTTTATGAAATATTCCCTTTCATTTTTCTATGTACTCATTTTAATTCATTTTAAATAAAGATTATTTTCTAACAAAAAAGAAATCAAGAAAAAAATTGATAAATTTTTAATTATCCATTATTTGGATATATCAAAAGCCTTTGATAAACTCAAATTCACCTTCATTAAAAAAAAGCTCATTGAGCTTAATATCAACCCATATACATTATGTATTATTAATCTAACTATTTTTTTCCTATCAAATCGGAAACAGTTTGTTTCTTTTAACTCCACCACAAGTAAACTTGAATCAGTAAACTCGGGTGTACCCCAAGGTTCAACTATTGGCCCTCTTCTCAACGATTGGCAGTCAAGAAATCTCACTCAAGACAGACTCACCTCTCAAGCCAAATTGGTGTGCCCGAATCAATACTCGTGGCAATCTCGGGGTTAGAAGCTATCAGCAGTTGTCCCCCAAAACATGATGCTCGATTTGGAGTAGAACTGCCAGCCTCTCAAGTAGTTTTGGGCGTCTGAGATGTTGGCTCTGACGTCAAGCTCGACGATGGCCTGATTCCTAGGCGATTGAGCTTGTTGTCTAACTGGCTGGATATTGTTGGTCTGCACACTATCTCACTGGTATCTCCTGGCCTTCAGCACATCATTGAGAGAGAATGTCTGCTAGCAAGAGAGGGGTGCCTACGTGAGTATGTGCGATCTCTTGAAGCTTTATTCATGTCAGGAGGCGCTAATTTTGGACATGTGTCCTAACGAGTCGAAAAGACGATATGGGTAATAACTTAACTTCTTTTCAGATCCAGAAATTTCTCACAAACAACTCAAGAGGAACGTTGTTCACAAATTTCAATGTTTATGCAATTCAGTTCACATTTGACGGGCAACAAGACGACTCGAGTACAGGATTGTTGAACATCTCTATAAGGGCCAAACCGCGATCAGAGAGCATCTAAAAATATGTAATGCCCTAGTTTCCTTAAAAAACTTCGAAATTATTCACAAACCATCAGGGTAAAACGGTTACATTTTGAAAGCAGCTGAAGCTTTCATTCATAACAAACAAAAGTCAAATCTGTGTCCAAAAGAATCATGTAACACGAATATAATTTCTGAGATTATGGGAAATAACGCAATTTCTCAAATTTAAAATATTAGTTTTCGCTGAAACCGTAAACGTTATCCTATTAATTTTTTCGCGATTTGATGAAAAATTATATTCTGCGTCGATTGAAATAACTTTTGTAGGGTGGAGTTTTATCGGGTTTTTGAAATTAACGCCAAATAAAGGTATTGTTCGAATTTTTGGGTTTTTTCAATTAAATTTACACCGTGTTTTAGAAGATAAGTAGAATTTCCGAAGAGTTTTTTAAAAATTTTAAAAGGATCAAAATTTTGTGAACTTTCCGAATCTGCCATTGGTTTTTGGTTATCTAATTTAGAAGAGGAGTAAAAATCGCATTTTTGAAATCTGTTTTTAGACAGAGTTTTTCCGTTTCCACATTTTAAGCAAAGCTCTCTTCAAGATCGAATAGAAAAAATTTCCTCGTTTTCTGAGATAAAATAACAAAACATTAGTAAAAAACTATTTCTATAACTTATCTGTACGGCAAGAAAAAATACAAAAATACATTTCTAATTCTAAAGTTTTTTCATATAAGGCAATTAAATACTCACCTAACTCTACAGGAATCGCCGATAAATCCAAATGATCCACTTCATCTTCTTTAATATTAAAAGACCTTTAAAATGAGGGGCTGGGTGTCATGTACGACTGTTATTTGCACGATTTATTTCTGACCAACGCTCTTCATTCCTCAGGTACAGTCGTGGACAGAACTGGTGGAGTAAACCATTCTGACGAAAATAAAGTTGTATTATCGATCAAAATTTTGCAAGAAATCCATTGGTGGAATTATTTTGTTCGAAAATTAATATTTAGGGCCGCAAAATTTTTATGGGTCAAAATTGATTACTTTAGAGGTTAATACTGACTTTATTATTTGCTCCAGGGAGAATATAAAATTTTTTTCTAATTTTCCTAATGAATCCAAACCAGAATAGTAATATCTTAGATGAAGTTCGACAATATTACCGTTCTGAAGAATAAAAAATGTTCATTTGAGCCTATTAGATGCGCTCTTTCATTTGAAAATAAAAAAATTCTACAAAAATCCTTCTTTCAAAAGTCGTTTTACACCATTTTTACTTAAAAGTAGTATTGTAATGAGTCATATTTCGCTATATAGGAACACATTTAAGACCTTATAGATCTAACTTCACAAAATACCTAGCTGAAAAGGGTCTCAATATAAAGACAAATAAATTCTGATCATTATATGTATAGGATTTATTAATTGGTAAGATAGATCCGTATAAATTATACCGAAAGAAAAAATTCATAAATTTATGAAAAATGGTGGTAGGATTTTACATTACATTCTATAGAAAGTGTGTGTGTGACCCACTCTATGTTCATTGTGATAGTGGTGTGTATGTGTGAGTAACCCCTATTCTATGTAAAAGGAAGAGAACAGTGTGACAACTTTGATTGACATGTTTGTATTCACACCTATGTATGTACAATGTACAAATGGTCAACCCCATGACTAATCATGGGGAGGGGTATGGGATTGGGAAAACGAAAAATGACTTTTTTTGATTTTTCATCTAAAATCATTCAAAATTTGAGACTGATTTCAAAATCGAATTTTAGCCATATATTTTAGAATAGAAGCTTGAAAATTTCATGCTGAATATAATGGTACTAAATTTAAGTCTGACTGGCTGCTGCTTTAGCTCTTTTTGTTACAGCCACTTCCTGATATGATAGAGAGAAAATTCAAAGTGGAAATTAATCAGAATATAAGATTGAGAACATCTACAAAATTTCATCAACCTATTGAAAAATTTGGGATTCTGGTAGCAAAATATATTGGGAAAATTGTAGGAGGAATGTTTCTCGATTCTGATTGGCCGACAAATACTCAATTTCTATTGGTCTATTATTCATGAGATTTGGGGTAGAAATGGTATATAACTAAGGTGTACTTGCACATTCACACAACTCTCGTCACTTTACAGAGCTTTTACCTGTATTAAAAAATCTATTCGCTAAAAGCGTTTCATGTTAAAATTAACAAAATAATATAATAGAATTACTCAATGCGAAAAGGTTCTGTTTATTTAAGAAAAACAAAATTTAAACTTGAAAAAAGGTTCAGATTCGTTTTATTATATAAAAATTCTTCATATTCGTATGATATTTTTTCAGATATTTCTAAATTGATGAGCTTAAACAATTGTAGATGTTTTATTTTTTGAGTTTTACTTTTAAATATAAATTCTAAAAAGGAGAAATTTCCTAACTCCTAATTTTACTAATTGAAGAAAGATCCATTTTATCTCCGAAAATTGAAGAGGACAAACAGTTATATTATAATGTTTCCATTTCTTCAATATAATTAATTCCTATCTATGATTTATAAAATTTATAAAATAAGAGATTTCATTTCATCCATTCTCTTTAATAATTATAATTATAATTAATATTTCTTACATCAATTTCTCTGACCTGTTAACAGGGAGGAGCCAATTATATAACTATTAAAATTTGAACCAATAAGGCCATCTCTTTCAAATTTGTTAAACCTGTATATATGTTACCGTACAAGTCGTGAATCAGGAATTATAAGAATTTCCTAGTATATTTCGTGAATGTCATACGTCCTAGTAAATCTCGTGAAGAGAATTTTTCTTCACAGGTTGTACTAAAATTAGTATATTTCGTGAATGATTTAGGGTGGGGGTCTCCTCCTCATCCTTAATACCTGTTCATACTTCATTCAAGGAGGGGGTTAATGGATATCTTAAGATAATAGAATCTATTATATGAGACTATTGATGAATCTATTCAAGAGAATCTATTTCAGGCTCATCTTATGCTTAATTTCGGACAGCTCTTCAACTGCTGAGAGTCATTCAATGTAAGTTGTTGGGTAAGAAAATTGTTTGAGTTGAGGGCAACCAATCAAATTATTTTGTGATTGATTATTCATCCCTGATTATAATTATTTGGGGTAGATCATCAAAATCAAAAAATTAGAATATTGCAAAGCTTGGACCATCATACTGAATCCGAAGATGTCAATTTTATCAGCTTGAGCAAAAGAAAAAACCTGTGAATAATTTCTTTAAATAGCCTGAAATGTAGTTGGTAAAATCACACATTTTAATTTTACTACTTTGAAAGCAGAATGATCTTTTTCCAAAAAATTTTATAACCAAAGATAATTTCAAAGACTTATAACTGATGTCTCAAATAATTTTATCGAACTAATTTTTTAAAAACTTTAAATAGAAAGCTTTAGATAATTCATTATATTGATTAACAAAAAGAGCCTATAAATATTTCGCCTGTTGCGAAAAAAATGAATTGGGCGAGCAGCACTCAATCACTAAATATTGACCACTTAGTCTATTAATATTTTTGTTGAAGAAATTTAACAGTATTATCCACAGGTTTTTTCTTCTTCTTAGACTTATACTTTTGTATACCAAAATGAATATTTTTAAAAATAGGATAAGTTGAGACCTCAAGCTAGTTCTTGTTTTTTTTTGTACCACCCTATTGATTATCATTAACCAATCGAAATTAGTTTTCTAATTCATAGCTAGTTGTATGTAACTATGGCTATTGATAGAGTATGAGGCCTGAAAAATAGAAACCTAAAATTTAATTTCTAACAATAGATTCTCTTGAATAGATTCATCAATAGTCTCATATAATAGATTCTATTATCTTAAGATATCCATTAACCCCCTCCTCGAATGAAGTATGAACAGGTATTAAGGATGAGGAGGAGACCCCCACCCTAAATCATTCACGAAATATACTAATTTTAGTACAACCTGTGAAGAAAAATTCTCTTCACGAGATTTACTAGGACGTATGACATTCACGAAATATACTAGGAAATTCTTATAATTCCTGATTCACGACTTGTACGGTAACATATGGCATGTATCACACTGATGAGTATGCCTGAAATAGAGATCTTTATTTGTGAAACAATCTGGCATCTGGCAGCTCAAATTTCCTATGTCATCGGTAGCTCAGCTCAAAACCAATCTCGAAGAACATTTAACTCAGTGCTTCTCAATTCATCACATAGCATCTTAAATCTATGACAAGGTGTATTTTCTTGCTAAAATACGAGAACCATGTTTGTATTCTCCTCTATAAAAAAAGCTAATTGGACTTAATAAATTCCGATATGAAAATGTATTCAGCTTCTCATTGACAATATGCAAATCGCGAATCCCTTATTCTTTTCAGATAAATATTTTTCATTTCATCATAATAATATGGAGTTTTCATTAAATGTTTGGAACAATTTTACCTTTATCAACTGATTTCTTAAGGTATTTGATTTTGCTTTTTCAAGATACACTTCTGTTAGTACACTGTATTGAAAATAAGGATATCGACATTTTTCTTGTATGGCTATCTTATGCAAATTAAATTACTTGCTCTTATATTGCTTTCTTTCCGTTGAGTTATATACTTATTTAATTTGATATAAATATTGTTAGAGCTGATAAAAATAGGAAAATCAATGTGATAAGATTGGACGATATTTATATCAAATTTATTTTAGTTAGTAATCAATAGGGAGAGGGGATGAAAACAATAGGACAACAAGATATTGAATTTTATATTCTGAAAGGTAATTTCCTGATATGTTTAAATTTATACTTTTTTCAGTAAATCATTTCTAAAAGATAATCCTTTTTCATAAATGTATCCTAATACAGTTCCATTGATAAACATGTTCCATCCACAAATTTCCTTTGAACTCTTAGCTTAATAATTTACTTACTTGACTGTAATTCTGAAAAGTTCGAGAATGAAAGTATACTTGATCTCACAAATAGTTAATTTATAGAATTTGAAAGAATATATACATTTCTCTGAATAGTCAAGAAAAAAAAGTGCTTTTAAAAATCCCAATAAACCTCTTCAGATCGAACCATCTGCAGTTTTAAATTATTCCAAATGAAAATGGCCCAAAATTTAGAAGTCAAATTTAAGAAAAAATATCACAAAAAATAGAAAAAAACACCAAATTCATCAAAATTTATACCCATTGAGTAAATAAAATCTGTGATTTTTTGAGATTTTCAACCTTTGTTCTTAAAGAATCTCATGCAAAGATTTTATCATTTACGAAATTCTCTGAGTCTTTTTATTACTGTAGACTATTCGGATTGTTTAAGTGAGCTCATTAAAAAATAGAGCTGCTTTTTTCTTGCATATTCCCAGAGATAAGTAAACTTCCTTGAAATAAAAAAAGTATTCTTTAAGTTGAATACAATACATTTCTTACCAAAATTAAAAGTAACAGAAATATATCCTGATAATAATATCGATAAAAAATTGATGTATTCGTATTAATTTTCTTATCTTAATCTCAAGGAGTTACTAAATGCATAAACTGCTGTATAACAAAAACAACCGATTAATAAATTTTGTATTAGTTCAGACATATTGCTCAGTTGATAAGATAACGTCGATTTTATTTATGCTCATATTTTAATGTATATCAGAATAATTTTTATTTCCCATTAATATTATTCGAGATTATTAGTCAAGTAAAAATGCGGTAATCAAATTTACTTAACCATCAGAAATTGCTGTACTCATTAAATGTCACATCATTTGGATTACAGCCAATAAGATGGTACTATCATTCATACGATTATAATCATCATCATTATTCAGATCAGAAAATAATTGCCCCATTTCTATAGCAATATTAATAAAAGTTTCAGACTATTTTCAAGATAATTACTGAAACATAAGAAAATTAGATGCATAATTATAAAATTTTGAGAAGCGAAAATGACTCATTTCTCGGTAAGAAATTCAATCTAACAAAAATTAGGCCATACTTTTAGTTTCAAAAATACGTCAAATTTCAACTTTTTGAGCTCGAGATTTTTATCGATTTCGAAAATTTGAAACAATTTGACATTTCGGATCTTCATTAAACAATAAAAAGTTGAACAAATTTTTGGATAACGACAAATTTCTGAGAGCTTCTTCAGACGAAATTGAATCCTTTGTCTAATGTTGATCTCAAATGTTAGCATTTAACTCCTTCGAAATATTGAAATCCGAAAAATATTTATGTTCATACAAAGAAGATTATTTTTTTTAATTTTGAATTCTCAACTAGCCTTATATAGTGGTCGACAAAATAAAAATTTTTACTTTAAAATCCAGTTTTCTCAGCTATCTAATATGAGATAGCACACAAAAATCGAAAGAGAAAAAAAATTTACTATTCGATCATAAAGATAAAAATTTACGTTTTTTCCTATGTAAAACGATAAAATAAAATTTTCAGTTATTTATAAAGCTATTTCTGATCATGATAAACCTTCATTTAGCTAAAATGAAAATATCTTACTTTTGAAGTTCGAAATTTTAGATTCTCAATATTCTATGAACGATTAGAAATTGATACACCTGATAGAACGAAAAATTCAAAATTCTCTGCATTACTGAAGGAACGATTTATCAAGCTCGAACAAGAGGGTTCCAATAATTCAAGCATCGCTAAAACACTGGGTTGTTCTTCAACTTGTTTAATACGAAAGTATCAGAAAAATTCGAAGAAAGGCAATTATATCAAGTCTTGCCAAGTAAAATGAAATTAGTAAAAAGCGCAGCTGTAGAAAATCGAAAAATTTCTCCTCAAATTAAAGATAAAAAGATTATAAACTTAATTTTAAAATGTACGTAACCTAAAAATCAGTGTTAAATTATCTTAAAAGGTTCATAATATACCCAATATGAATTCTGACGATAAGTTTGCAAGAAAAAATTGGGCTGCAGTTAAGATTGTTAAGAGCATTGATTAGAACAAAACAATATTTTCAGATAAAAAGAAATTCAATCGTTGAACCTGATGGTCTCTCTTGGATTGATAGGAATCATCCGAAATCAATCTTTGTTAAACTTGGCTTTAGTAGTGTCATGAAGAAGTTTATGCGTAAAGAAAGCGATATTCTAACGGAACAGAATTAACCAAATCAATTTTAGTCGAGTGGAATTTATTAGTAATTAAAACAGTAAGGAATCTGTATTGTACAGTCTACATATCAATATAATCTTTCTAACAAAAAGGGATCAATTTTTTATCAAGAAATCAAATTTGAACAAGATTTTTTGGAATCTATAGATCATGAGACTCACATTCACGATTTGCTGAAGAAAAATCACTCTTTAAGGAATTTATGGCATATTTTAAATGTCGATTTAGCACCAAATTCCCATTTTTTTGTTTGACATAAAACTGACCTTTGGGTTGAAAATTTTTGTTGAATCAAAAGTGAGAGAGGGATAAAATGTGGATTTTTCGGATCCCAATAAGACAAGGAAAATGTTAATCGCCATTAAACTTGGGATGAACTCGTCATTTTTCCAATCGGATCATTCTAATTTCCAAGTAGTGGAAATGATCAAAAAAATCAAAATACAATTTTCATCTAACGATGATGAGTTGATTCTCGAAATCTGATCCAGCATATTTGATTTCTTCGTCTAATCTTGATCCCAAAAATCAACTTTTGATCACTCTCTGGTCTAAGTTCAGAAAACTTCTCAATATCAAGAAATCCTCATCCATTAACAATTTTACCTCGCTTCCGGACCTGGAATTCTGTAACGAGATTAATCTTTATTTTGAAAACTCTTTTGGTGATGCTGAAATTATAAATGTACTCCCTACATATTCCGTTCCTCCTGTTATATCAGTTGATGACTTTAAAATCATTATTAAATATTGCAAAAACCCTAATAGAATTGATTCTAAATTTAATTCCTTGAATCTTTTAAATTCCCTTTCCAATAACTTCCTAATTAATTTATGTAATTATTTCAATATTTGTATTAGTAATTGTTTCATCCCTGAGGATTGGCTCATAGTTAAAATTATTCCAATCCCTAAAATTAAAAAATACTCTGATTTCTCTCATCTGCGTCCTATCTCATCTCTAAATGTCTTTCTATCTATTATTGACCGTTTTTTAACTACTGAAATCAAGTCCGCATTGTCAACGCCTTTCCCTGATTGTTCTCAGCATGGTTTTCTAT